>CM056050.1:277033839-277442997 GCA_029574335.1 Rana kukunoris | reverse complement strand
AGAGAGGCGAGAGACATCGAGAAGAGAGAGAGAGAGACATCAGAGAGAGAGAGAGAGAGAGAGAGACATCGAGAGAAGAGAGAGAGAGAGACATCGAGAGAGAGAGAGAGACATCGAGAGAGAGAGAGAGACATCGAGAGAGAGAGAGAGACATCGAGAGAGAGAGAGAGACATCGAGAGAGAGAGAGACATCGAGAGAGACACAGACATCGAGAGAGAGAGACATCGACATCGAGAGAGAGAGACATCGACATCGAGAGAGAGACATCGACATCGAGAGAGAGAGAGAGACATCGAGAGAGAGAGAGAGACATCGAGAGAGAGAGAGAGACATCGAGAGAGAGAGAGAGACATCGAGAGAGAGAGAGAGAGACATCGAGAGACATCGAGAGAGAGAGAGAGACATCGAGAGACATCGAGAGAGAGAGACATCGAGAGAGAGAGAGAGAGAGACATCGAGAGAGAGAGAGAGAGAGAGACATCGAGAGAGAGACATCTCCACTTACAGGTGGCTTAAGCAACCCATATATTCATCAATTTGTTGGTTCAACCAGCGGATTGAATAAAAAAAAAAAAAGATCTGATTCCCTCCCCTCATCCACACATTCAAAGTGTTCTGACAGCGGGGAGCCTTCCCTCTCGTCAGAATACAAAGATCAGTGCTGCCAGCTGGAGCCAGTAGCACTAATCAGTTGGGAAATACCCAATAGGCTGGTTGTACAGAAGTCGATCCGTAGATCGACTTCTGTACAACCAGGGTTCCCATACATGGATCGAAAATTCAGCCAAACCCTGCTGAACCAGCCAAATTTTGAACCATGAATGGCCAGCTTTAGTTAATAAGACAGAACAAAGACAAAATGGATGAAGTACAAACTGCAAATAAGGATATCTCACCTTTTACCAGTCAGAGCAATGAAACATGATTGCCACCAATGGTGGCTCAATACATATTTTTACATGATGTGTGCTATTAAATGCATTCTTTTTTTGTTTTATGAACTTGTGAAAAATGTTAAACATGTATACATACTAAATAAAAAGTGTACAAAATTAAATATATCCAAAAGTGTTTACCAGGAAATAGTACATTGTTCAGTACAAAGTGATGAAGGGCACTCACCTAGTGATAATGGCCAAGTGTGGCGGGTGCATGCAGGCCCCCATGAAGAGCACCACATTTTCATGCCTTGTCTGCCTGTAGTTCATCACCTCCTTTTTGAACAATTTAAGGTGATCTTGGTTATTTCCATCTATTTCCAACATCCGGATAGCTACCTCCCCATGCCACTTGCCTTTGTATACTTTTCCCCACCTTCCCTGACCAATAAGTTCTTCAAGTTCAATTTGTTCGAAGGGTATGTCCCATTCCTGTAAGTATACACTAGTCTGGCTGGCTTTGCGGAATATCATTCCTCTGAATGTACCACTGGTGGACCTTGATGCCGGGAGCTCATCCACCTCATCATCATCATACTCTGGCTCAGATTTGTTGGCTTCTTGCTCCTCAACCTGCTGAAAACAAAAATGTTCACAAATAATGCACCTGCATTGAAAGATAATCTTGTAAAAGCACAAGATCCAATTTACATTTCAGCAGTAACAAATGTTTAAATAGTCAGCAGCTACTAGAGGCATAAATATACAGTACATTTCTACAAATAAATATATGGCCCAACTCAACCTACCTAGAAGGCAGGACAAAGGAATGAATAACTTTCTATTAACCACTTGCTTACTGGGCACATAAACCCCCTTCGTGCCCAGGCGAAATTTCAGCTTGCGGCACTGCGTCGCTTTAACTGACAATTGCGCGGTCGTGCGACGTGGCACCCAAAAAAAATTGCGTCCTTTTTTTCCCACAAAGAGCTTTCTGTTGGTGGTATTTGATCGCCCGTGCGGTTTTTATTTTTTGCGTTATAAACAAAAAAAGGGCGACAATTTAAAAAAAATGTAAAGAAAAAATGTAAAAAAAAAAAAAAAAAAATCACAATAAGAGTGCTTTGCGCAAAAGTTATAGCACCTACAAAATAGGGGACAGAATTATGATTTTTAATATTTTTTTTTACTAGTAATGGCGGCGATCTGCGATTTTTATTTTGACTGCGATATTGCGGCGGACACATCGGACACTTTTGACACATTTTTGGCGCCATTCACATTTATACAGCGACCAGTGCTATAAATATGCACTAATTACTGTATAAATGTGACTGGCATTGAAGGGGTTAACACTAGGGGGTGAGGAAGGGGTTAAATGTATTGCCTGGGTGTGTTCTAACTGTGTGGGGGGAGGGGGGTGACTGGGGGAGGTGATCGATGCTGTCTCCCTATGTACAAGGGAAACCGCATCTGTCACCTCTCCCTGACAGGACGTGGAGCTCTGGGTTTACACCCAGAGCTCCACGTCCCTGCTCTGTCACCGACGATCGCGTGTACCTGACGGACATCGCGGCCACCGGGTACACGCATCGAATCTCGGTGATGCGTCGGGACTGTTTTTCCCTGCCGCGCGCCACCCTGTGGGGAATTACAAGTAAATCACATCCAAAGATGTGACCCCGGCGCCTCAGGTCCGCGCTGCTGACGTATTCCGTCAATGGCGCGGACCCGAAGTGGTTAAAATGTATAATCTTTTTAGTGCCTTTGTGTCTTTAAAAGCCAATACATTATCCAATGAACCCAACAGAGAATATTTATGGTTTACTTACTAAACACCTTTGAGGCTGTGCAAGCATTTGGGGCAAGGCAGAGTATAAACATCCTTAATGCGTATTCTTACCATATTACCAACACTGACTTTGGACTTGATAAAACACAGTGGGACAAACACTAGCAGATGACATGGGTCCCCAAATTATCACTTCACAAAAGGACCCCATGTAGCTTGGATTCTCTGCCTCTCCACTCTTCCTCCAGACACTGGGACCTTGATTTTCAAATGAAATGCAAAATTTTCCACAGTCCATGATAATTTAGGGAATCGTGTCATCTGCTGGTGTTAGTCTACTGTGATTTAGCAAGTCGAAAGTCAGCGCAGCTCTCTACCAGAAGATTTTGGAGCACTTTGTGCTCCCCTCTACTGACCAGCTTTATGGAGATAGCGATTTAATTTTCCAGCAGGACTTGGCACCTACCTACACTGCCAAACGCACCGATACCTAGTTTAACCACTTGTGGACCGCCGCATGTACATTTACGTCGGCAGAATGGCACACTGGCGTACCTGTACGTCCCTGCCTTGACGCGGGTCAGGGGTCCGATCGGACCCCCCCCCCCCCCGGTACATGCGACGGTCCCGGTGGCTGCAGGAGCGATCCGTGCTGAGGGGGCGGCTGTTCGTTTTTGTCCGCCCCCTCCGGATCGCTCCCAGCCAATGGGAGTCCGCCATCCGCCCTCTTTCTGTGTAAACACAGGAAGGGGAAAGTGATGTAATCTCTCCTCTCAGCGGTATTTTCAACCGCCGCTGAGGAGAGAAACTATCACACAGTAAGTCTGCACAACAGCACATTGACACACAGACACATAGGCACATTTAACCCCCCCGATCGCCCCCCCACCCCCCTGTCACAGTGTCACTGAATGCAGTGATCATATATGTACTGATCACTGCATTTAGTGTCAGTGTGACAGGCAGTTAGTGTTCGGTCCAGGGTTGCCCCCGTACCCCCCCCTAATAAAGTTTTAACCCCTTGATCACCGCCCTAGTTAACCCTTTCACTCCCTATTGCCAGTGTCACTAAGCGATCATTTTTCCGAACGCTGTATTAGTGTCACTGTTGCCGCTAGGTAGCTAGTCTTTTTTTTATTGCGATTTTTTTTTTACTAAAGACATGTGGCTGAATATATTTTGGCCTAAATGTTTGACTAAAATTTAGTTTATTCAATTTTTTTATAACAAAAAGTAAAAAATATTGATTTTTTTTCAAAAATGTCGGTCTATTTTTGTTTGTAGCGCAAAAAATAAAAATCGCAGAGGTGTTCAAATACCACCAAAAGAAAGCTCTATTTGTGGGAAGAAAAGGACGCAAATTTTGTTTGGGAGCCATGTCGCACGACCGCGCAATTGTCTGTTAAAGCAACGCAGTGCCGAATTGTAAAAACGCCTCTGGGCATTTAGCAGCATATTGGTCCGGGTCTTAAGTGGTTAATGATCATGGTATCACTATGCGTGTTTGCCCAGCAAACTGATCCGACCTAAACCCCATAGAGAATCTGTGAGGTATTGTCAAGAGGGAGATGAGAGACACCAAACCTAACAATGCAGACAAGCTGAAGGAAGCTATCAAAGCAACCTGGGCTTCCATCACTCCTCAGCGGTGCCACATGGTGATCACCTCCATGCCATAACCAAGTATTGAGTGCATATTATACTGTACATGGACATTTCCAGGAAGCCAACATATTATTAAAAATCCTTTTTTTTGAGATACTGAATTTTAGGTTTTCACTAGCTGAAAGCCATAATCATCAACAAAAAGAAAGAAAGAAAATATATATGCTTGAAATATATCACTCTGTGTGTAACGCATAAAATCTGAGTTTCGATTTTAGAATTGAATTACTTAACTAAATTAACTTTTTGATGATATTATAATTTGAGATGCACCTGTATAAGACACACATTATATATAACACACACAATATTATATTATATAAATATTTTTTTTTATTGAGATTTCACGAACATACACTTTTGCACTCTAAACCAAATAAGGTATTAAAGTGTTATTGGAGAGACCTTATTACCTTATTACCTTGATGAAGGGTACTTTAGCAAAAGGTGGCACTTGATACCTTGGAAAAAGTGCTGCCAATACATGAAGCCTATGAAACACCAGCAAGATAAGATAGGGTAATTGACCATTTTAAAAGAACAATAAAAAGGCCCCTGTTTGAACCCTAGTATGTACAGAACTGCAGCTCCCTCTAGTGGAAAACTTTCAAATCAAACAGTTAGCCAACTAATATACGTGTGCACAATATACCTCAGTTTCTTGCTCTTCTGCTACATCTGTTTCCATTTCAGCTTCAGCACTAGGAAATAAACATGTTATTTGTTAACAAGTTTCAGAATGGTAAAAACAAGAATTCTTAAAACATAGCCAAAATATATTTTTAAATGCAAAGACTCTAAAATTCCAAAAATTGTATTTGCAAAAAAAAATAAAAAATTTCAGGGCATAAAAAATGCTGCTTATACAGGCATTTATCTTTTTTCTTTCCACTTGTAGAAGCAATTCTATGTTAGCCTACAGTGCGGAAAAAAGGGATTTTTAAATACAGCTTACCTGTAAAATCCTTTTCTTGGAGTACATCACGGGACACAGAGCGGCATATTCATTACTATGTGGGTTATATGGAGTACCTTCAGGTGTGGACACTGGCAATCTCAAACAGGAAGTCCCCTCCCTATATAACCCCCTCCCCTAGAGGGAGTCCCTCAGTTTTGTAGCAAGCAGTATGCCTCCCAAAATGGTCACCCAAAAGAGGGGTGGGAGCTCTGTGTCCCGTGATGTACTCCAAGAAAAGGATTTTACAGGTAAGCTGTATTTAAAAATCCCTTTTTCTTTCTCGTACATCACGGGACACAGAGCGGCATATTCATTACTATGTGGGATGTCCGAAAGCAATGCTTTAATGAGGGGAGGGAGACATCTTCCAAAGAAGGATTCAATTTAGAGATAAACTCAAATCATAATAATAATTCCAACTTAGTCAAGAAAAAACTTCTTTTTTTTTTTTTTTATAACCAAGGGTGTTTCTGATCCCGAGGATTTCAAACTGCAGCCTGTAGTACTGCCTGTCCAAAGGCAGCATCCGCATTTCTTCTCACGTCTAGTTGATAAAACCTTGTAAACGTGTGGACTGATGACCACGTTGCCGCCTTGCATATCTGAGCCATAGAGATCTGATGGTGTGCTGCCCAAGAGGCGCCCATGGCCCTGGTAGAATGGGCCTTTACCGACAACGGAGGAGGCAACCTCTTCAACCCGTAGGCTTGAATGATTAATTGTCTAATCCATCTCGAGATGGTGGATTTTGCAGCTGCCTGCCCCTTCTTGGGGCCATCTGGTAGAACGAATAACACATCTGTTTTCCGGATCTTTTCTGTAGCTTTAAGATAGGCCTTCATGGCCCGGACAATATCCAAGGTATGCAGCAACCCCTCCTTTCTAGATGTAGGTTTTGGAAAGAAGGATGGAAGTACCAAATCCTGGTTCAAGTGAAATTTGGATATAACCTTTGGTAGAAAGGAAGGATGGGGCCGGAGAACTGCCCTGTCCTTATGCAGAACGAGATATGGTTCCTTACACGATAAGGCTGCTAATTCTGACACTCTCCTGGCCGAAACTATGGCGACCAAGAAAACCAACTTTCTTGTCAGTAAGAGTAAAGGAATCTCAGCCAACGGCTCAAAAGGCTGTTTCTGTAGAGTGGACAGGACAAGATTTAAGTCCCATGGACAAATTGGTGACTTGACAGGAGGATTAATACGCAAGACCCCCTGTAAGAAGGTCTTTACCAGCGAGTGGGTGGCCAGCGGCCTCTGAAACCACACTGACAGAGCTGAGATCTGTCCCTTGATTGTGCTTAGTGCCAGGCCTTTATCCACTCCTAGCTGGAGAAAACTTAACACCCTATCAATAGTATATTTGCGGGAATTCCATCTTTTGGATTCACACCAGCCTACGTAGTTCCTCCACACCCTGTAATAAATCACCCTGGAGACCGGCTTCCTAGCCCTAATCAGGGTAGGAATTACCTGCCTAGACAGGCCTCTATCCCTGAGAATCAGGGATTCAGCCTCCAGGCCGTCAAATTTAGACGCTGTAATGTAGGGTGGAGGATCGGGCCTTGTGAGAGTAGGTCTGGTTGTAGAGGAAGAGTCCAAGGGTCTCCCACTGCCATCTTCAGGACTAGTGAGTACCAAGTCCTCCGGGGCCAAGCCGGAGCTACTAGAATGACTGGCTTGTTCTCCACTCTGATCTTGCGCAACAGGCGCGGGAGTAACTGTAGTGGAGGGAATGCATATAGAAGTCTGAATTGATGCCAAGGGCAAACCAACGCGTCGGTTCCGCAGGCCATAGGATCCCTCGCTCGCGACACGAACCTGTCTAGTTTCTTGTTGAACCTGGATGCCATTATATCTACGTCCGGCATTCCCCACCTCTGGCAGATTGTCTGAAAGACCTGGGGATGCAGAGACCACTCCCCTGGCAACAGACTCTGGCGACTTAAGAAGTCTGCCTGCAGGTTGTCCACTCCGGGAATGAATATCGCCGAAATGCAGGGTACATGAACCTCTGCCCATTGAAAAATCAAGTTCACCTCCCTCTGAGCGGCCTGGCTCCTGGTTCCCCCTTGGTGGTTTATGTATGCCACCGCCGTGGCATTGTCTGACTGGATTCTCACCGGGAACCCCTTTAATCTGGAGGTCCAAGCCAGAAGGGCTAGGCGGGCAGCTCTGATTTCCAAGATATTGATGGGGAGCTGCCTCTCTGCTTTCACCCAAGTTCCCTGGCGGGAGAACCCCTCGAAGACCGCCCCCCAGCCTGCCAGGCTGGCGTCTGTGGTAACTACCTTCCAGACAACAGGGCTGAAGGATTTTCCCTTTAGAAGATTCTGAGGGTTCAACCACCAGGCCAGGCTTCGTCGGACCCTTGATGATAGCGTCAAAGGGGACTCTAAGGCATGTGCCCTCTTGCCCCAGGCTGCTAGAATGGCTGCCTGTAGGACGCGAGTGTGGATCTGAGCGTATGGTACTGCCTCGAATGTGGCCACTAGCTTGCCTAGTAATCGCATACACAGGCGAATAGTTGGACTTTTCTTGTTTAGAACCAACTGAACCAACCCCTTGATAGCTTCGATCTTTACAAGGGGCAGGAACACCTTTTGATGTTCTGTGTCTAACCTCATGCCGAGGTATTCCAACTGCTTTGTAGGCTGGAACGCTGACTTTCCCCGGTTCAGGACCCAGCCGAATTCTTCGAGGTACTGAACCGTGAGGTTTACTGCCTTTTGCAGACCCGGCCGTGAGTGATCTATGATTAAAAGGTCGTCCAAGTATGCTAGGACTGTGACCCCTTGGATCCTTAAAATTGGCCAGAATTGGGGCTAGGATCTTCGTGAATACCCGGGGGGCCGTGGCCAGCCCGAAGGGGAGCGCCCTGAATTGGAAGTGTCGCTGCCCCACCGCGAATCGTAAAAACCTTTGATGCGACTGAAAGATTGGTACATGAAGGTAAGCATCCTTTATGTCTATGGAGGCCAGAAAATCGTCCTTCTGAAGCGCGGCGGCTGCTGACCGGATGGATTCCATCCGGAAGGAACGAACCCTTAGGTAACCGTTTAACCTCTTTAGGTCCAAGATTGGCCTGACATCGCCGTTGGGCTTTGGTATGACAAAGAGGTTGGAATAGAAACCTAGGCCTTGCTCTTGGGCTGGCACCTCTATAATTACGTCCTGGCAAAGCAGGTGATCCAAAGCTGCCAGCATTGAGGCCTTCCTCGCTGGATCCCTTGGTAGCCTTGATTCTTGAAAATGAGGCGGAGGATACCTTAGAAACTCCAGTCTGTAACCTGTGGTTACAGATGCCCGGACCCATTTGTCGGGGATCTTGGCTTCCCAAACTTCTGCGAAGAAACGAAGCCTTCCCCCCACCCGCAAGAGTGGGGGCGCCCCTTCATAAGGCAGACTTAGGGGCTGTCTTTGACGGCTTGCGATACCACGGCCTCTTACCCCCAGGGGTCTGTCCCTGCGATCTACTGTTAACGTTGGATCGTGCAGGCGGCCGTCGATACTGCCTGGAATTTGAGGGCCCCGAGACAGGAAAAAGCTGCCTTTTAAATGTAGGAGCCCGGAATGTCTTTTTGACCGGTAAAAGGGTACTTTTGCCATTTGAAATAGTCTGAATATATTTATCCAGATCCTCTCCGAAGAGTCGTCCTCCATGGAAGGGAAACCCTGCCAGAAGCTTTTTGCATGGGGGCTCCGCCGCCCAGTTCTTCAACCATAAGAGCCTTCTCATGTGCACCAAACATAGTGATAAACGAGAGGCCTGCTGGATGGAATCTTTTATAGCATCTACCGCAAAACACAGAGCTCTGGGAATATCAGAAAACTCTTCTGCTTGTTGGGTAGGCATGTCCCTTAACATTTCCTTTGTCTGGTCTTTTAATGCCTGACAAACTCCAATTGCAGCCACCGCTGGCTGCACCACTGCTCCTGCCGTAGCAAAGGATGCTTTTAAAAGTGTCTCTAATCTTTTATCAACTGGATCTTTAAACATGTGTATGTTTTCCACCGG
Organism: Rana kukunoris; assembly: GCA_029574335.1. NCBI lineage: Eukaryota > Metazoa > Chordata > Amphibia > Anura > Ranidae > Rana > Rana kukunoris. The sequence continues at coordinate 277,433,686 of CM056050.1, read as the reverse complement.
GCAAGTTAGTGATTTATTCACACATGAGATGGCTGCATCCACTACTGGGAGCCTCCACCTCTTGGAGAACTTTTCCTCCATGGGGTAAATGACCGCAAACCTTTTCGGTGGCAGAAAAATCCTGTCCGGCCGTACCCAATCCCGAAAGACCAATTCCTCCAAGAGAGGATGGACCGGAAAAACTGTGTTGTTTAACGGAGCTTTCAAAGAGCCCAGAGAGGATACCGGAGGAACCTGAGGCTCTGGCAATGGTAAACTAAATGCCGAGCGGACCATGTCCGTCAAAGACTGTACCCACAGTCTTTCTGTCTGGGAGTCTGAAAATGGTTCCTCAGAGGCAGATCCCTCAATCCCTGAACCCTCTTGGTTCAGGTCTAGTTGATCCTCCTGTGATTCCAATTCCTCTGGAGAGAGAATCTCAGCATCTGAGGATACACCTCCTGGTGATGGGGATCTAACCCGTTTCTTACCAGGAATAGCTCTAGCGATCAATGTTGCTATTCTCTCTTCTAGCCCCCCTAGGGATACGGCTAGCATCTCCTCTGTGATGAACACAGGGCTGGGCTGATCTGGGCCAGCCTCCGCACCAGATCCCCCTAATGGCTCATCCAAGGCGCTTCTTAAATTAATAAGTTGCGGGGAAAGTATCGGCATATCAGAATCAGAAAGGGAACCCTTTTGTTTTTTGGTCTTTTTTGTACCCTTTGACCCCGAACCCTTGGAAGCCATAATACAAAATCGAGGGACTCCGCCCACACAACAGACTGTAGTGGGCAGGAGTACAAAAATCAGAGTTTAGGGGACAATAGACCACTAATGCCCAAAAACTGATGGGATCCCGTATGTTCTTTCTTTTTTTTTTTTTTTTAAATATATTATATATTTTCTTTTGACAACATACAGTGACCCCAAACTAAGTTTGCCAGCCTCCAAACCTGCTGCAAAAAAGGGGGATTTCTTGGCTTAACAAAAAGGCATTGGAACAAAGTCCACATGTACTACCCCTCTTCCGCCACCGGGAGTCACTGTTCTGCCGCTCTGCGTCCTCTCCTCTGAAAATCAGCCTCAGACTGAGCACTGACAATGCCTGCTGTCTATAACAGCACAAAGGCGCGCCCCTGTATGACGCCGCAGGCACGCCCCCCCCCCCCCCTCCTGTGTGAACGGCGCGAAAAACGTCCATAAGACGTGCGCGCGCACGCGCGCGCGCGCGTATGCCGGAAACAGGAGGAACATGGAGGAGCCGCGCTGCTGGAGATCCAGGAACGCAGAAACAGGCGGCAGATTCAAACCCCCGGCCAGGTAGGACTCTCCAAAGGCCCCTAGGGATCCTTACTAGCCCTAGGAAGAAACAGCAGGTTTAGCTAGCACACATATTTAGACAGGGGGACCTAGTGATGGGGGGGAAAAGGTGTCATCCTGTCTCTCTTTAGACATAGTGAACAAGGTTGCCCATGCAGAGCATACTTAGGCTATCCCCCCTTTTAGGTTACCCCGGAGAGCCTGCTGTCGACCAAGTCCCGCAGGCTCCCCCTTACCTGCTCCATGCTGCAGGATGTTTGTCCAGCAAACTGATCCAATCTTCTCCCATCTCCGTGGGTAGCGTAGTAGACCTTCAGGCCCTGGGGTCCTATGAAGGTACCCACTGTCCTGGACCTATATAGCACCCTGGCAAACAGGAACTTATGGTTTTTACAAACTCCAAGTCCTGGGCCCAGGGTCCAGCCCTCCAAAGAGGAGCATTATAGGCAAAACCCCACGGCTTGGGGCCCGGGTACTGTCCACTTTGGCACTGAGGCTCCTTGGACAGATCCGGTTAGCCCGCCCTTAATCCCAAGGATGTGGAGCAAAGCTATTCCGTGACCAACACCTAAGACACTGGCGAAAAAACTGAGGGACTCCCTCTAGGGGAGGGGGTTATATAGGGAGGGGACTTCCTGTTTGAGATTGCCAGTGTCCACACCTGAAGGTACTCCATATAACCCACATAGTAATGAATATGCCGCTCTGTGTCCCGTGATGTACGAGAAAGAAATAAGTATTTGAACACCCTGCTATTTTGCAAGTTCTCCCACTTGGAAATCATGGAGGGGTCTGAAATTGTCATCGTAGGTGCATGTCCACTGTGAGAGACATAATCAAAAAAAAAAATCCAGAAATCACAATTTATGATTTTTTTAACTATTTATTTGTATGATACAGCTGCAAAGAAGTATTTGAACACCTGTCTATCAGCTAGAATTCTGACCCTTAAAGACCTGTTAGTCTGCCTTTAAAATGTCCACCTCCACTCCATTTATTATCCTAAATTAGATGCACCTGTTTGAGGTCATTAGCTGCATAAAGACACCTGTCCACCCCATACAATCAGTAAGAATCCAACTACTAACATGGCCAAGACCAAAGAGCTGTCCAAAGACACTAGAGACAAAATTGTACACCTCCACAAGGCTGGAAAGGGCTACAGGGAAATTGCCAAGCAGCTTGGTGAAAAAAGGTCCACTGTTGGAGCAATCATTAGAAAATGGAAGAAGCTAAACATGACTGTCAATCTCCCTCGGACTGGGGCTCCATGCAAAATCTCACCTCGTGGGGTCTCAATGATCCTAAGAAAGGTGAGAAATCAGCCCAGGACTACACGGGAGGAGCTGGTCAATGACCTGAAAAGAGCTGGGACCACCGTTTCCAAGGTTACTGATGGTAATACACTAAGACGTCATTGGTTTGAAATCATGCATGGCACGGAAGGTTCTCCTGCTTAAACCAGCACATGTCAAGGCCCGTCTTAAGTTTGCCAATGACCATTTGGATGATCCAGAGGAGTCATGGGAGAAAGTCATGTGGTCAGATGAGACCAAAATAGAACTTTTTGGTCATAATTCCACTAACCGTGTTTGGAGGAAGAAGAATGATGAGTACCATCCCAAGAACACCATCCCTACTGTGAAGCATGGGGGTGGTAGCATCATGCTTTGGGGGTGTTTTTCTGCACATGGGACAGGGCGACTGCACTGTATTAAGGAGAGGATGACCGGGGCCATGTATTGCGAGATTTTGGGCAACAACCTCCTTCCCTCAGTTAGAGCTTTGAAGATGGGTCGAGGCTGGGTCTTCCAACATGACAATGACCCGAAGCACACAGCCAGGATAACCAAGGAGTGGCTCTGTAAGAAGCATATCAAGGTTCTGGCGTGGCCTAGCCAGTCTCCAGACCTAAACCCAATAGAGAATCTTTGGAGGGAGCTCAAACTCTGTGTTTCTCAGCGACAGCCCAGAAACCTGACTGATCTAGAGAAGATCTGTGTGGAGGAGTGGGCCAAAATCCCTCCTCCAGTGTGTGCAAACCTGGTGAAAAACTACAAGAAACGTTTGACCTCTGTAATTGCAAACAAAGGCTACTGTACCAAATATTAACATTGATTTTCTCAGGTGTTCAAATACTTCTTTGCAGCTGTATCATACAAATAAATAGTTAAAAAAATCATACATTGTGATTTCTGGAATTTTTTTTTTGATTATGTCTCTCACAGTGGACATGCACCTACGATGACAATTTCAGACCCCTCCATGATTTCCAAGTGGGAGAACTTGCAAAATAGCAGGGTGTTCAAATACTTATTTTCTGCACTGTATGTGTTCATGCATATTTGGGTGTTTTCAGGCATATTTGTAGGAGGAGCATTTTTGGGTCGCAAAAAATAAAAAATAAATGCCATTACAAATGTGTTTTTCATAGGAGCCTTCGGGTAGAAAACACCAAAACGGAGCAATTAAGCGCAACAATAGTTTTTGGGGCTCGGTTCACACTGCAGCGATGCGGGAACCCTGCAAATATCACTGCATATCTCTGGGCGGGAGTTCACACTGCCCTATGCAAACTGCTGGGAGAGTGTCAATTGAAAGTTATTGACATCCTCAAATCGGTTTGCAAATCGCAGTGTGAACTGCAGAATTTGGACAGGATAGAATTCTGCTACAGACCAAAAAAAGGGCCCTGTGCGAGTTTGGTCCGCATGTGATGCAAACTCAGCCAGCCATACCAACTGTATGACTGAAATCGCATCTCATAGTGATCGCATGTGATTTGCACTGCAGTGCGGTGCGAACCACATACAATGTCAGAAATCAGAACCGGCCTTAAAGTGTACATTTTTTCTAGTGTTTTGGGGGAAACTGCAAACACTCGCCTATACGCATGTACAATATGTTCCATAGGCGCGTTTTGTATGCTGCTTTTTCTGCCAGCAGTTTTGGCCTTTTTTCTGCTGCATAGTGTGCATGGACCCTTGCCTATTCATATGAAAAACTGTGGGTTTTTGCATTCACAATGATGTGCATTTGTTGTGCAATTTTCCTAAGCTTGCATTTCTTTTGATGTCACTACAGTCTTTTTCTTCTTTGGGCTTTTATGTGCACTGTGTTGCAGTGCATGATCGTGCATTTTTTTTTTACAGCACTGCAATAGTGTAAACCATGTTTATAGGATAACCTGAATTTTGGACTGTCCATGCAGTTGGATTGCAGTAAAAAATGCATCCCACTGCATTTGGTGTGAATGGGCCCTTAATGTTTCTGCAAAGTTCCTATGTATTCATGCAGGCCAATACATAGCCCAAATTCTAAAGGGGCCGATACTACCGTGTAATAAAACTGTTTAATCCAGTAAACAAATGTAACACGTTTGTAACTATAAAAACAAACAACATGCATTTAAAAAACAGCTAAATCTGTTTTATAAGCCTGGGTTCACACTATATGTGGCGCAAACCCATGCATGCAAACTGATTGCAGAGTATATGTTAAGTTAAATGACAGTGCAGTGCGATTTGAAGAATCAATCCAATTCCGGTGTGGACAAAAAAGGGTCCTGCATGAGTTTGGTACGAGTCCGGTGCAATTTAAACCATACAAATTCATGGCTCATATCGCACCCCAGAGACACCACATGTTATTGGCACAGGAATGTTATGTGCCGCGATTCCTGTGTGATTTACATGCGACGTATCAGTGTGAACCTGGGTTAAAAGCTTAACCCGAGCTTAAAGATTCCTATAATCTATTACAGATTCACTCAGACAGGGAGTGAGGGTCAGAACTCTGAGGCCACGTACACACGATCAGACCGGTCCGATGAAACTGGTCCGACGGACCGCTTTCACTGAAGTGGTCTGATGGTCCTATGTGTGTACACACCATCGGACCAAAAATCCGATCAGACCAGAACGCGGTGACGTAGAACACGAAGACGTGCTGAAAAAACGAAGTTTAATGCTTCCAAGCATGCGTCGACTTGATTCTGAGCATGCGCGGATTTTGGTCCGATGCTTTTGCGTACTAACCATCAAATCTGTCCGACGGACAGGTGTCCGTCGGACAGATTTTAAAGCAAGTTTTAAAACTTTGGTCCAACGGACAACGGTCAACGGTCCGATAGGCCGTACACACCATCGAATTGAAGTGATATACTACTCAACTGTCCAGTAGCTTCCATAAAAACTGGAGGGGCCTCGTCTCAAATCTTCCCAGTGTCTAGGGACACCAGACAGGGCTGTGTCAGGTTTCTATGATAGCAAGTCCTTGCAAAAAACCCAAACTCCTGGTTCCCCAGTGCGCAGAGTCTTACCCCCAGACTTTTCCTTCACCATGGCCCCTGATGGTGGGAATTGACTTGCAGCAAGCTAGAATGCCTGGATAAATCCACCCCTGGTAGAAGGAAGGAAAAATCGCTCGATTCCCCCCATCAAGATAGTCAGTGTTGGTAAAGTATGTACCAGCCATCCAAAAGTATGCCTACCCCTTTTCCCCATTTTGTAATGTTACAACCAAAAACATAAATGTTTGAGATTTTATGCGATAGATTACTCCTTCCATAAATATTTGCCTTTTGGACTAGGGAGATAACGTTGGCACCCACTATAGCCATCTGTACCTTATGCCTCGTTTCCACTGAGTGGAACGGTTCAGGTCGGTACAGTTTGGAAGGGTTAGAATGGTCCAGGTGAGTGTTTCCACTGCAAGTCGGACCGTCAGGGGCCATACAGGGTTTAGAAAAAATGCCTAGTGTGTCCGCCAATCAGTGAAATGTATTGTAGCTCTGCCCTAACTGAACCGTACCATTTTCTATGGCCCCCACATCTGAAGCAGGACCCAAAATGGTGCGGTATGGTTTGGTTGTATGAGCCGCTTTCATAATGAAAACACTCAAAATAGCGTACCGTACAGATCCGCTCAGTGGAAACGAGGCATTACTTACCTTGCAGCTTTTTAGGCTAGAAATCTGATCTTTCCCTGGAAAAAGAACACAGCACTGGTTCTTCAGGCCTGGAAGGCTCTAGTAAATGCAGCGCTCACCTTCTACAAAACTTATTGCAACAAAGGAGTAGCATCCAAGTTTGATAAAGTTTGGGAGGGTGGACAAGCTCCGTTTTCACAGTGTCTGGGGAGTTAGTATCAAAAAGGACTATGCATCTGACTGTAGTATAATCACATTGCCAATTCCCATGTTCTAAAAAGAAACCCTGCAATATCCAGCATCCTTTTAGCCAGTGGTACTTGGAAAAGACATTCCCTGTGCAGTAAACTTAAGAATGTTTCTGGGGACGTCACATACAATGCAGCAGGCCATCTCTAAAAACATCTTATAGTTTCTACCAACCTCTGGCAAAGAGAACTCCAGAAGCAGGAGTTAAGGGTGACTGCATCCTGGCTGCGATTACCGGCGAGAACCCCAGTGGTTGTACCCACGATTAGCTGCAAGAGTCCGCCCCATTGAAATCAATAGGAGGCTGCTGCCTCTCAAAACTAAAACTAATCGCGCCCACGCACATGAGAGATTACATGCAAGTTGGTGTATAATTGGCTCCTGGAGCCAGCAGCCTCCTTGCAGCTAATCATAGGAGCCCTGGCTGAGGTCATTGCATTTAATTGCAGCCAGGATGGATTCACAAGCATGAATGCACCCTCTTAGGAACTTCTATCTGTACAGAGTTTAACGTTGAAATACTCTGATCCAATCAAACACAGCTGTGAGTTCATAAAACACTTTAATAAAAATGTTTAGTTTTATTACCTTAAATTTTCAGGAGGCTCTGGTGGTTGTGTTATTGGGGGTGGAATCAGTATTTCTAGGAATGAGAGAAAATAAAATATTTAAGATGCAAAATCACCTTTGGTTGTAATACAAAAAAGGTATTTAGGTGTACTAGAGACAGAGGCCAGTCTTTTTCCATATTAGACAATGTAGAACCACACAATAACCCTTTTGTTTGTACCGTCTGTATCCACTGAGCACTTTCCATTATAGGTGCTTGTTTGAATAAGGTCACACATAAATATCCAGTATACACGAGATCACACCAACATGCACATAAAAGGTTTATCCACTGTAGTTGAACACCATTTACTTACTTACCTATGTAAAAAAAACTCTTTATACCTACAGCTAAGCATCAAACAATTTGAAAATCCCCCAATGCAATAAGACATTACCAAACATTTTTGAATAAGGGGCAAGGTTGAAATGATTAAAACCTACTAATAATCTAGTGGGCTGAACATTGGGCAAATTGTTCCCCTTATTAAAATAACACCAACTCTTTTTTTTTTTTTTTTTTAACAAACTATTGCAGTATGTAGTTTTTAACTCAGAAAAAAGTGTCCACATGCTGACCACGCTATAGTAATAATACGTCTACAGCGCGGTCGAGTTATTCTGGGAGGAAGTCCCTCGGACGTCCTCTTAGAATCTCGTTCCTGCGTGCCCCCTGGAAATATCCCTGACCGCTGGGTCTAGAAGACCCGGCGCATCACGGATCGCGGAAAATTGCCGCTGATATCGGCCATTTACCACGTGATTGCTCCGTCAAATGATGGAGCGATCACTTGTAAACAAACCGGCGTCATGTGAAGACTCCCACCCCTCTATGTACCGATCGGTACAGTGTGAGAGGGGGAGAGAGCAGATGGCAGCAGCACTGTGGGCTACAATACCCTGCGATACTCCGCAATACCCTGCGATACTCCGCAATACCCTGCGATACTCCGCAATACCCTGCGATACTCCGCAATACCCTGCGATACTCCGCAATACCCTGCGATACTCGCCTTTTGTATGTGGCCAGGCTGTAGAAGTCTCACATGTGGTATCGCTGTACTCAGGAGTAGGAGAATCTGTTTTGCGGTGTCATTTTTGGTATGTATGTGCTATGTGTTAGAAATATTGTATAAATGGACAACTTTGTGTTAAAAAAAATGCATTTTAACCATTTCCCGCCAGCCCGCTGTCATATGACGTTCTTGAATTTGTGCAGGGATATCTGAATGATGGGTGCAGCTACAGGCATCATTCAGACATCAGCTTTTTCAGATGGCGATTCCCTACACCAAAAGAATGATCATAGCGGCTGTTTCGCACCTTGATCATTCTACGGGGAGGTGAGATGGGACACCCCCCCTCCCACCACCCTCCAGTGCTTCTACCGACTCAGCGCTACGATCGAAGCCAGAATAATTTTTTTTTTTAATTTCAGGCTTCCCAGCCTACAGGTGAGATGTGGGGTCTTATTGACCCCACATCTTACTGTAAAGAGGACCTGTCATGCTATATTCCTATTACAAGGGATGTTTACATTCCTTGTATTAGGAATAAAAGCGATAAAAAAAATGTATTGTTGGGGGAAAAAATGTGTCAAACCAAAATAAATAAAAGTAAAATGAACAATAAAAACATTTTTTAAAGCGCCCCTGTCCCCGTGTGCACGCATGCAGAAGCGAATGCATACGCAAGTCCCGCCGACATATGAAAACGGTGTTCAAACCACACATGTGAGGTATCGCTGCAAACGTTAGAGCGAGAGCAATAATTTTGGCCATAGACCTCCTCCCTAACTGAAAACATGTAACCAATAAAAATATTTTAAGCGTCGCCTATGGGGATTTTTAAGTAGCAAAGTTTGGCGCCATTCCACGAGCATGTGCAATTTTGAAGGGTGACATGTTTCATATTATGCAAAAACATTGGGCTAACTTTACGGTTTTGTTTTTTTTAAGCACAAAACTGTTTTTTTTTTTAAACGCGTTTGAAAAATTGTTGAGCAAATACCTGGCGAGATAAAAAGTTGTAATGACCGCCATTGTATTCTCTAGGCTCTTTACTAAAAAAGCATATATAATGTTTTGGGTTCTATGTAATTTTCTAGCAAATAAATGATGATTTTTACATGTAGGAGAGAAATGTCATAATTGGCCTGGGTGCGCCAGAACGCCTAAGGTGCTCCCTGCATGTTGCGCCTCTGTATGTGGCCACGCTGTGTAAAAGTCTCACACATGTGGCATCGCCATACTCGGGAGAAATAGCAGAATTTTTTGGGGGGTGTAATTTGTGGTATGCATATACTGTGTGTGAGAATTAACCTGCTAATATGACAATTTTGTGGGAAAAAAAAATTACAACTTCAAAAAACTCAACATGCCTTTTTCTAAATACCTTGGAATGTCTTCTTTCCAAAAAGGGATCATATGGGGGGTATGTGTACTTTTCTGGCATGTTAGGGTCTCAAAAAATGAGATAGGCCGTCGGTACTTCCAGTGTGCTCAATTTTCAGATATTGGCACCATAGCTTGTGGACTCCATAACTTTCACAAAGACCAAATAATATACACCAATTTGTATTTTTACCAAAGATATGTAGCAGTATAAATTTTGGCCAAAATTTATGAAGAATAATTACAAATGTTATAAATTTTATAACAGAAACGAGAAAAATTCATTTTTTTTTTTTTTTTACAGAGTTTTCAGTCTTTTTTCTTTTTATAGCCCAAAAAATGAAAAACCCAAACAGTGATTAAATACCACCAAAAGAAAGCTCTATTTGTGTGAAAAAAAAAAAGGACAAAAATGTCATATGAGTATGACTGAGTGTAACGGAGGGGCCTGTGGAACCCAGAAACTCCCCGTTGTCTCTTATGTGTAGATCACCCCGTGTCTCTAATAGGGGCACAGGGTGAATGAGAACCCCACAATGGTCTGTGCTAGTCAGATTTAATGCAATATATATATATATATATATATATATATATATATATATATATATATATATTGTGTTGGCTGTTGTGTACTATAAAGCTTGCTGTGATAAGTCTGCTACTGTGATGTAAATCAATCTAGGATGGCTTCTAAGGATCTTTTATTGTGTTGTGTAAATTGACCCTGTATTGTGTGAAAGTCTATTGATGATAGTGTGTGTATTGTGAGTTAGCAGACTGCCCAAGATCAGATGTCTGAATTATCAGCTGTAGTTAATTAGCTCATGTAAAGTATGTCAGAGCTGGAGTCATGAGGTCTACCAAAAAGATGTGTATTGGGGCTCCTTGCGTAATGTTGTGGGTGGAGTTGGGTCATTGTTCATTTAGGTTACCAACTGTATACAAGAGCCCGATTTTCTCAATAAAGGGTATATTCATGTGAAAACCAAAGAAAGCTGTGTGTCTCGTTATTGGGGTTCGTTTGCCTGACTGTGGAGTGTCGATGGCTGTCTTGGATTCGGGAGTGGAATATCTTAAACGGCGTTAACCCCTGTCCCATTCGGGGTTCCGTTACACTGAGTAATTGTCATTCGAACTGTAAGAGCACCGAAAGCTTAAAATAGATCTGGTTAGGAAGTTCCCAGTGGTCAAGTGGTTAAAGCTCTCAGCCTCCTCCAAATCTCTAAATTTGGTAAAAAGGTTTTTATTTTTGTCTTTTTTTTCCCAAAGCATTTTTCAGTTCTTGTCCGAAAAAAAAAAGCACTGTGGAATATGTTCTTTTACAATGATAAATATTAGATTGATGGCATGGTATTTAAAACGATATAACATGAAGACTTTAATGAAAGATTTGAGACTTATGTAACGTTTTAAATGATTTCAGGTTTTCTCAGCTAAAAACAAGCAAATCCTGGTTCAAGTAACACTGTGCTTCTCAATGCAGTTCTCACACAAAAGAAATATGCATTTATGCCACTAGGGGCCACTGCAGGGGAAATTCTACAGTTCAGTTTGCTTGTGGACTCCATCTTGGACCTCCTATAGTTGGGATAGAGTAGATGATAGTTTCTGTCCTCTGAAGCCGCTTACACATGATCGGAATTTCCGATGGATTTTTATGTCGGAATTCCGATGAAGCCGACTTCCATCAGTCTTGCATACACACCGTCAGACTAAATTCTGACCGTCCAAAATGCGGTGACAAAAAACACTACGACGAGCTGAGGAAAAATGAATTTCAATGCTTCCGAGCATGCGTCGACTTGATTCCGAGCATGCATGGGTTTTTTCTCAGTCAGAGTTGCACACAGACGATAGGAATTTCCTATCTTTTTTCCATTGGAAAAAAATAAAACATGTTCCATTTCTAAACACAGACGGAAAAAAAAGTCCGATGGGGCCCACGCAGACTTTTTTCATCGGAAATTCCAATCGTGTGTAAGCGGTATAAGGCTTTAGGCCCCTTTCACATGGGCATCTGTGTAGTGGAATCCGCTTGCTCAGCAGGGAACTCTCTGCTGATCCCTGCTGAGAGGCAGATGACAGGTCTATGTCTGCTCCGCTATGCACAGGAGACACAGTTTTGCGCTCCTCTATGAGGAAATCGTATGGAAACGGACTGCCTGTCCATTTCCATCCGATCCACCCGACGGATGATGAATAGGACCATCATCCATCTGTTTTTGGCAGACAGGATCACATCAGATGGTGGAGGGTGTCAGTGGACAAGTGTCTGCTGAAATCTGCCACACCACAGAAAAGACTGAAGGAAAATACCCACTTGGATTGCCTGTGTGAAAAGGACCCCAATTGACAGGCAAGAGGATACATTTGTCCGACAAATTAGTTCCTCTTTATAACCTTTAACCACTTACAGACTGGAAGATTTTCCCCCTTAACGACCAGGATTTTTTTGGGGATACGGCACTGCGTCGCTTTAACTGCGTGGTCGTGCAACGAGGTATCCAAACAATTGACATTTCCCCCCCCACAAATAGAGCTTTCTTTTGGAGGCATTTGATCACCACCTTTGCGCAAAAAAAAAAAAAAGCAGACAATTGACAAAATAAAATAAAAATATTTACTTTTTGCTAAAATAAATATCCCTAACCTGTCCACCTTTAGGAGATGTATTTATTCAGGGAAACCTATCTCACACCCACCTAAAAACTGTTTGCTTGAGCCCCCCCATCTAATCATTCCCCGCAGCCTCTACCTTTTGTACCACAACCTTTAGAATGTAAGCTCTACGAGCAGGGCCCTCCTTATCCTTCTGTATTGAACTGTACTGTAATTGTGCTGACATTGTAAACTGCTGCGCAAACTGTTGGCACTATATAAATCGTGTATAATAATACACTATTTCACATTCCCAGCGTAACAAAATGACTCAATTCATAAAAACTACTCCACACTAAAAAAAAAAAAATTAAAAAAAATCTATTTCTTTTCTAGAAAAAAACAGGGGGAACATTTTTTTTCCCCATTGGTTTCAGAATTTCCAGGATGTTTTTCATCTCCACACCAGCACTAGATTTACAGAGGCAAGAAGCCTTGTAAGCTCACCAACACACACACACACACATACAGTGCAGAAAATAAGTATTTGAACACCCTGCTATTTTGCAAGTTCTCCCACTTGGAAATCATGGAGGGGTCTGAAATTGTCATCGTAGGTGCAATCGTAGGTGCATGTCCACTGTGAGAGACATAATCCAAAAAAAAAATTCCAGAAATCACAATTTATGATTTTTTTTAACTATTTATTTGTATGATACAGCTGCAAAGAAGTATTTGAACACCTGTCTATCAGCTAGAATTCTGACCCTCAAAGACCTGTTAGTCTGCCTTTAAAATACCCACCTCCACTCCATTTATTATCCTAAATTAGATGCACCTGTTTGAGGTCATTGGCTGCATAAAGACACCTGTCCACCCCATACAATCAGTAAGAATCCAACTACTAACATGGCCAAGACCAAAGAGCTGTCCAAAGACACTAGAGACAAAATTGTACACCTCCACAAGGCTGAAAAGGGCTACGGGGAAATTGCCAAGCAGCTTGGTGAAAAAAGGTCCACTGTTGAGGGGCGTGGCTTGCACGCGATCTGAATGGCCGCTTGAGCACGGAGCTCCGACAGAACACCGGGGAAAACAGCGGCGAAACGATCGATTTTCGATACAAGATCGGATATAAAGTATCGAATTCCCGTGGCGGAACACATCCGATGCTGACTCGAAAACGTAAGGACAAAAAATCAGCTGAAAAGCTTATAAATCCCTGCGCCATGTCAGCCTCTGTGGGGAAACTGCCTCATGACAGGAATGGCAACACAACTGCGTCACAGCCTTCCTCATACACAGACCTTCCTGATGACAACCCTGATCTATGGGGCTCTGTACAACCAGACACTCAGGATTTGAATTCCCCTCCACATAGTCCATCATCGATTAGCCCGGCTAAATCTAAGAGGAGAATTGATGACGCATTGCAGATATCCCTTCCCAATATGGCTGTTTTACCTCATGTCCAAATGGGTCATAACGCTGCATCTATAGCTAACTATCCTACCTCAGGGATGCCAGTACTAGATACCACAATGAAAGATATGCTCTTGACACTGCAAACATCCCTCATGACAAGCTTTTCAGTAATGATGAATAACATATCAATTGAACTGAAAGGTCTGGGAGACAGAGTCCTTACTGTTGAAAACAAAATGGAGGATTAATCTGGTACCATTGATGATCTTGTTGGTGCGTACAAGGACCAGGCTGATGATACTTTGTGGGTCAAAGCCAAGCTCGCTGACCTCGAGGACCGTTCGAGAAGAAATAATATTAAGCTGAGGGGGATACCTGAGTCTGTGTCTCCGAGTGATCTGCTTAAATATGTGGATGACTTGATAGTTAAACTTCTGCCTGAGACTTCTCAAATAGAGCGCATGATTGATCGCATACACCGTATACCCAAACCGAAATATATGGATGCATCTATCCCAAGGGATGTTCTTATGAGGGTTCATTTCTTCCCTACCAAAGAAAAGCTTCTGACACAGGCTAGAATACTATCAACGCTGCCTGACCCGTATAACGATATTCATCTATACGCTGACTTGTCACAATATACATTAAACCTGAGGAGGCAACTGAGATCAATCACAAAAGCCTTGATCGATCATAAAATACCATATAAATGGAAACACCCTGCTACATTGCTTATCACCAACAACGGTATGACTGTCACAGTTTCAAGGCCTCAGGAAGGACTGCAACTTCTGAACTCCTGGGGTATAAATCCGGATGTCTCCGCTGGAGAAAGGAAAGCTATGGAAAAATCACGCTTCGGGCGCAACTCACGCGAAGGTTACCACCCTCCTAAAGGGAAATGAATGTCTTGAAACTTTTCCCTTGTTTTTGCAAATTCCTTTCTTGTTTACGTGTCAACAAATTCCCCTGGTGTTCTGTTCTGTAGTGATCTAATATTTGAATATTTTTGAACTAATACCCCTACACAGTCGGTTTAATATTGTACCCGACTCTTGCTATTTGTTTTCTTTTAGTTGTTTTACTCATACAAATATTCTGTTCTACACAACTAGGGACTGTCCCTACAATCCCTGAATATTTGTAATTATTTATTTGTCTTGATTTTGCTTTAAGTTTTTTTTTTTTTTTTTTTTGTGTTTGTTTATTTGTTGTTTGGCTTAGTTGTTTGTCAAGTACCTGATTGGGACGCTTTTATCGGCCTTGTCTGATATTGCACTCCCCTATATCTTCTGGGAAGTAAGGACAAAAGAGAAAAAACAAAAAAAAAAAATCATATTTCCCACAAGACTTCTAGATTTGTGAGTGTATTCAAATAGCTTAACCAACTCACATCACGCTAGAATGTCCATTAATTTTCTATCAGTCAATGCCAATGGCTTAAACCATCCAGCCAAAAGAGCATCCATGTGGAAAACGGCATTGACTAATAGTTGTGATGTTTTATGTGTACAGGAAACCCATTTTTCTTTAGAAAATTCGCCTGTATGCTTACATAAATCTTTCCCTTATATATTTAAGGCTAGTTACTCCCGTAAACAGAGGGGAGTTATGATAGCTATACGAGATTCTTTGTCCTTCCAAGAGTTAGGTTGCACCTTGGATCCTGAGGGCAGGTTTATCATTTTGGTCTGTTCCCTGGATAATGTTATCTACACGCTTGTGAATGTATATGCACCCAACATTCGACAGATGAAATTCCACAAAGCTGTTCTGAAGAAAATTAATGAAATTCAGCAAGGTCATCTCTTAATATGTGGGGACTTTAATTTGGTCCCAGATATTATTATGGACTCTTCTTCCAGTGCCAAAAGATTTGCTTCTCCCCTTGCGTCCTTTCTTATGGATAATGATCTTTATGATGTATGGAGGTGTTATCACGCGGCTGAAAGGGACTACACGTTCCATTCCCCGCGTCATAACACTTACTCTCGGATTGATCTGTTTATTTCTGATAAATGGCTGCTACAAAATGTAATTGACACCCGCATCCATGATATCACCTGGTCGGATCATGCACCCATTAGCATAAAATTGAAAAATGCAAATTCTCATCAAAAATCACACTTATGGCGTATAAATAACTACCTTCTACAACTACCGGATAATATTCGATATATTTCTGAAAAATTAGTTGAATTTTTCTCTAACAATGTGGGCTCCGTATCCGACCCGACGGTATTGTGGAATGCACATAAGTCCTATGTACGTGGTCTTTTGATCCAACTTGGATCGCAATACAAAAAGAAACGGACTGCAAAACTAGATAAACTAACGAAGGAATTGAATGACATTGATTCAAAAAATAGGGCTAACCCCTCTCCGACTCTCCAATCCCAACTTTATGACTTAAGACACGAATTACGCTCTATGCTCCTGGAATCTTATGACCTCAAACTTAGGAAGTTAAAGGCGCGCTCCTACGTCACCAATAATAAGGCAGGTAAAGTTATGGCATCTCGTATTAAAGGACACAGACAAAAGACTAAAATCTCGCACCTTATTGACCCCGTCACTCGAGAAAAAATTATAAATCCGCAAAAAATGGCTGATTTATTTAGCTCGTACTATAGTGATTTGTATAACCTTAACAATGACGGCACTATTCAACAGCCTTCCATTGACGAGATTCATTCCTTCCTCTCTCCTTTAAAATTGCCTAAATTATCAGATGATCAACTTGACCTACTGAATACCCCTTTCACCGACATTGAAATTATACATTCCATTAACTCTATGCCCAGCGCCAAGGCACCAGGCCCTGATGGTTTCTCTGGAGAATATATTAAACTGTTTAAGGAATTGTTGGTACCCCATATGAGAGACCTTTATAACCATGTTGCATCCTCGTCGTCCTTTCCGAAGGAAATGCTCTCCGCATTGATTATCACGCTTCCCAAACCTGGCAAAGATCCTACCTCCCCCCCAAATTTTCGACCCATTTCTCTACTCAACATTGATCTTAAGATATATGCTAAAATAATTGCTAATAGACTGATTGATATTCTCCCTAACCTTATAAATATAGACCAAACTGGATTCATCAAGGGACGTCAAACATCTGATGCGACTAGAAGACTAATTAATGTTATTCACAATATTAATATGACTGGAACGCCTTCTCTGCTCCTATCATTGGACGCAGAGAAGGCGTTCGATAGAGTGAACTGGTCCTATTTATCATTAGCTCTACAGAAATTTGGATTCCAGGGACTTATTCTTAAAGCTATACTTGCCTTATATTCATTCCCAAATGCAAGAGTTTTTACTTCTAATCTACTATCCCGACCTTTTGATATCACTAATGGAACTCGTCAGGGTTGCCCTCTGTCGCCCCTGATTTTTAACTTAATGATAGAACCTTTGGCGGAACATATCAGGTCTCATCCTAAAATTTCGGGCATTACTATTGGTCCTCAAGTCCATAAGATCAGTCTATTTGCTGATGATATTATATTAATGTTGACTGACCCATGTACATCTCTAGTGGAAGTACAAAATATACTGTCATGGTTTGGAAGGATCTCCTATTATAAAGTAAATACCACAAAATCCTATGTGCTAGACATTGGAATTGACGCTATATCAAACAACATTCTCCAAAACACATTCCCCTATGTATGGGCGGAGAACAACATTTCATACCTTGGTATAAACCTTACGAGAACAACTAAATCCCTATTTGTACATAACTATGTTCCCCTAAAAAATAAATTACAATTGGATTTGCTCAAACTAGGAAGGAATGAATTCTCTTGGTGGGGTAGACTCTCTGCGTTTAAAATGATCCATCTGCCGCAAATTTTATATGTATTTAGAAGTGTGCCCATCCCAGTCCCTATTAAATTTTTTAAATCTCTTCAATCTTTATTGTCTAGATACATATGGAATGGCAAAAAATCCAGGTGTGCCCACCATAAACTTATCAAACATAGGATGTGGGGTGGAGTGGGCTATATCGACTTCCAGGATTACTTTTATGCATCCATTATGACACAAGCTAAAGAATGGTTTCGTTCTTCTCCAACAACAATGTGGGGAATGATCGAATCCACTTATGTCAAAGAGGGTCAGACTTCTTTATGGCTGTTTGGAGCACATATGGGCATCAAAATCCCTACGCATTTGTCCCCGACGATAAAGGTGTCTATCACGACATGGCTGAAAATTCTTCAGTCTGCTGAAATTCTAGACTCTAAAATTGACGTGAAAATACCACTTCGAGTGCTGCGTTTAATTGTGAACCAAGTTCCCTTTGACCTTTGGAGTGAGAAAGGCATTGTGTATATACAAGACTTATACGACAAAAACGGAATCAAATCATTCCTTACATTGCAATCGGAATTTGCCTTGCCTTCAACATACTGTTCTCATTATACTCAAATTACACGCTGCTTACAAAAATTGAATACTGCCCCTATTTACCTCCACACATCAGCATGGTCCTTCTTAAATTCTTGTGATACAAAGAAGGGAGGGATTTCCCATTTTTATAATTTATTCCAACTTAAGAGAACCTTTGTGAAATCTCCCTCCCATATACAATGGGAGGAGGACCTAGGACAGTCATTTTCCTGTGATGAATGGCTTACTGCATGTAAAATCAATCAATCAGTATCCAAGTGTACGTCCCTGTGGGAATTGTCAGTTAAGATAACCTTACGATGGTACTATACACCGGCTGTACTGTCCAAGTTCAGCAGCCAAAACTCTGATAAATGTTGGAGACTTTGTGACATTAAGGGTGATCTACTACATGTCTTATGGAGTTGTCCCCTACTTGCAAATTATTGGAAAGCCATATTTAACATCATATCTGCTTTGATTGGCTCCCCGATAAAACCTGACCCAGCTTTGGCTTTACTAACCCTGGGGATCAATGATTTTCCAACTCATGTACGCAGTTCTGTCACCCACTTTCTTCTTGCTGCCAGGTTATCTATCACTAGAAAATGGAAAGACTCTCATCCCCCATCTGTTATTGAAGCTATAGATCTGACCAATTTACATATGACGTATGAACGCATGTTAGCCACTTCTATGAATACTTTGCATAAACATGATACATTATGGCATCCTTGGGTAATATGGAACGACCAAAATGATAAACGTTTATATGTTTGAATGCCCTTTTATTTATTTTTTCTGAGGTTCTCTGGTTGCAGCAGCACCTATGCCTGCTGTGAACATTTCTTTGTTTATTGTGGGAGACACTGTGTTCTATATTCTGACTGTTTCCTTTTACTGCATGTATTGTTCCTTGATGGTACTTGAAGTTTGTATTGTAGATACTTTTGATTGTCTTCATTTAAAACTAGATTCTATGCTTATGAGAATATTCCTGTGTATTAGATTGTTTATTTGCGACCTCTGTATTGCTGTGTATTGCTACTGTATTTCATGATGTATCTTACTGCATATGTATACTAGATATGTGTAATTTTCTAAAATCCAATAAAAATCTATTGAAAGAAAAAAAAAAAAAAGGTCCACTGTTGGAGCAATCATTAGAAAATAGAAGAAGCTAAACATGACTGTCAATCTCCCTCGGACTGGGGCTCCATGCAAAATCTCACCTCGTGGGGTCTCAATGATCCTAAGAAAGGTGAGAAATCAGCCCAGGACTACACGGGAGGAGCTGGTCAATGACCTGAAAAAAGCTGGGACCACCGTTTCCAAGGTTACTGTTGGTAATACACTAAGACGTCATGGTTTGAAATCATGCATGGCACGGAAGGTTCCCCTGCTTAAACCAGCACATGTCAAGGCCTGTCTTAAGTTTGCCAATGACCATTTGGATGATCCAGAGGAGTCATGGGAGAAAGTCATGTGGTCAGATGAGACCAAAATAGAACTTTTTGGTCATAATACCACTAACCGTGTTTGGAGGAAGAAGAATGATGAGTACCATCCCAAGATCACCATGCCTACTGTGAAGCATGGGGGTGGTAGCATCATGCTTTGGGGGTGTTTTTCTGCACATGGGACAGGGCGACTGCACTGTATTAAGGAGAGGATGACCGGGGCCATGTATTGCGAGATTTTGGGCAACAACCTCCTTCCCTCAGTTAGAGCTTTGAAGATGGGTCGAGGCTGGGTCTTCCAACATGACAATGACCCGAAGCACACAGCCAGGATAACCAAGGAGTGGCTCTGTAAGAAGCATATCAAGGTTCTGGCGTGGCCTAGCCAGTCTCCAGACCTAAACCCAATAGAGAATCTTTGGAGGGAGCTCAAACTCCGTGTTTCTCAGCGACAGCCCAGAAACCTGACTGATCTAGAGAAGATCTGTGTGGAGGAGTGGGCCAAAATCCCTCCTCCAGTGTGTGCAAACCTGGTGAAAAACTACAAGAAACGTTTGACCTCTGTAATTGCAAACAAAGGCTACTGTACCAAATATTAACATTGATTTTCTCAGGTGTTCAAATACTTATTTGCAGCTGTATCATACAAATAAATAGTTAAAAAAATCATACATTGTGATTTCTGGAATTTTTTTTTTTGATTATGTCTCTCACAGTGGACATGCACCTACGATGAAAATTTCAGACCCCTCCATGATTTCCAAGTGGGAGAACTTGCAAAATAGCAGGGTGTTCAAATACTTATATTCTGCACTGTATATATAATATACACACACACACATATATAGAGACATGCTTGGCCAGTCTATCACCTTTACCCTCAGCTTCTTTAGCAAGGCAGTGGTAGTCTTGGAGTTATGTTTGGGGGTCATTTTATTGGAATACTGCTCTGTGGTCCAGTTTCTGAAGGGAGGCGATCATGCTCTGCTTCAGTATGTCACAGTACATGTTGGTATTCATGGTTCCCTCAATGAAATGTAGCTCCCCAGTGCCAGCAGCACTCATGCAGCCCCAGGCCACCATGGCATTCCCACCTCCATGGCTGACAGCATTCCCACCTCCATGGCTGATTGCCGCCACACACGCGTGACACCACCTGAACCAAATAAGTTTATCTAGGTCTCATCACACTACAGGACATGGTTCCAGTAATCCATGTCCTTAGTCTGGTTGTCTTTGGTAAACTGTTTGCAGGCTTTCTTGTGCATCATCTTTAGAAGAAGTGTCCTTCTGGGGTTGAGAGCCATGCAGACCAATTCGATGCGTATGGTCCGAACCCCGACAGGCGGACCCCCCCACCCCTTCAACCTCTGCAACAATGCTGGCAGCACTCATACGTCTATTTCACAAAGGCAACTTCTGCATATACTGCTGAGCAAGTGCACTGAACCTCTTTGGTCAGTCATTGTGAGGCCTGTTTTGAGTGGAACCAGTCCTGTTAAACCGCTGTATGGTCTTGGCCACTGTGCTGCAGTTAAGTTTCAGGGTCTTACCAATCTTCTTATAGCCGAGGCCATCTTTATGTAGAACAATAATTATTTTTTTCAAATCCTCAGAGAATTAAATTGTCATGAGTGCCATGCTGAATATCCAGCGGCCAGTATGAGAGCGTGAGAGTGATAACACCAAATTTAACACACCTGCTCCCCATTCACACCTGAGACCATGTAACACTAATGAGTCACATGACACCAAGGAGGGAGAATGACTAATTTGGCCCCATTTCGAACATTTTCACTTGGGGGTGTACTCACTTTTGTTGTCAGCGGATTATACATTGATGGCTGTGCGTTGAGTGAATATTGAGGGGACAGCAAATTGACACTGTTATACAAGCTGTACACTCACTACTTAACATTGTAGCAAAGTGTCATTTCTTCAGTGTTGCCACATGAAAAGTTATAATAAAATATTTATAAAAATGCAAGGGGTGTACTCACTTTTGTGAGATAGTGTGTGGGTAAATTTATATATATATATATATATATATATATATATATATATATATATATATATATATATATATATATATACACACACACACACACACACACACACACACACATACACACACACATACACACACAGACATATATATATATACATATACACACACACACTGGTGACACACAAAAGCAGCCAGAATCCCACTTTTTACCATATTATGAGCAGCGACAGCTCTTGTAGTCCACTTGATATTCCATTATGCTAATATTCAATGCAGTCTTAACACTACAAACAACTGAATATTACTAGTGCAGCCACTGAACGTTCCAATTAACGCAAAGTATATAACAGAACATGAAAGAAAACGCATCTGCATTCAATAAAAGCTAATATAATGCAGCAAAGATAGACCTATCTGCAAGAACAGTATTATAACAATATTATATAATTTAAAGTCTTGCTAAAATAAGATGCCCTCCAGCTGTATGTGTGTATGGAGGTGACTGTACAGGTAAAAGCTTTTGAATCCATCAGTGAATATTTAAAGCCCCTAGAGCACATAACACCAGGTGTAGAAGTGGCTATACATATCAATCACATCAGAAGCGGCCCTATTTGATGCACATCAAAAGAGAAGACCACAACTCTATGAACATTAGCCTTTGATGCCACGTCAAATCATCATTCTATTTTTATAGTTGCTCTGATGAGAAACCCGGATAGGTCACAAAACTGATCACAGTAAATGTGAGATCCCAGTTTGTTATTGTCCCGTAGAGACCATAGAACACGTCAGTAAAAAAGAGAAAGAAAAGACACAGGGTCAGTTAGTAGGATTAAAGCAGTGAACTCACCTGGGAAGATAAACTGTTGTCTATGCTGAATGTAGTAGGCAGCTTTTAATAAAAGATGACAGCAACCACCCAGGCAGAATGAGAAAAACAAGCAGTTAGAAAGTATCAAGAGACCTGTCAGAGACTGCCCCTCATGCACTTAGCCAATATAGTCTGCATGCTGACTGACTGAACACAGCTCTTGTCAATAACAGTGTTCCTCGGCTCAATCTACAGGGACGTTTCCCCAGGTGGATACAGGCAAATGTTAATAGGATTTTTACCAGCCATTACACATTAGCAATGCTTCCAAAAACAGATTTATGCAAGCAACTTTCTCTTACATTTTACGTGCTAATTAAAAGTATCTCAACAACATGGCTGCCATGCTATTAAGTTGACTTTAAAAGTTAATTAAAGGGGTTTCATAGTAGGATCAATGCTGATAAAACGGACATGCACACAACAGTCATAGAACATGATCCAGCTTTTTAATGCGGTTACTGTAGGTGTATACACACACACACACACACACACAAATTTACTTTTTAATTTCCAGGAAATAAAATATAAATAAATAAAATGATGATGAATAGTGAACAAAGAATCAATGTTTAAAGCTCTCAAATGATAAGAAATACCTTAAATGGTGCAAAGTGCAAAAATGTTATGTACCATGAACAACAAAGAATAACCAAAAAAGAAAAAAAAATATATAAAATTATAACATAAGAATGTGACCTCGCTTTCCACAAAGGACACTTTCTGCATGGGGTGTATGCTGTCAAGTGTGGGCATGTTTTGCTTTGCATGCTTCAGTTTCCCCCTGCAATCTAGTTGACATAATGGAGGCTTACAATAGGCACACAAGTAGAGAAACTGCCCCATTTACTTGACTGTACTGACATCACTCTATCAGACACCAACTGCCTGCAAATGTTATACTTAATTGGAAAGTTAAAGGCAAATGCACAACTTTTATCAACCAAAATATTTATCTGGTTTATGACAGGACCATGAAGGTTGTAGCAAACGGCCACTCTGATTGGCCGTTCGCGGCGATCTGTAATTGGCTGTGTCCAAGGGACACGGCCAACACAGAATTTCCCCACTGCGCACTCGGGAGCACGCGCGAGGAACGAGCAAAGGGGAGGACGTCAATTGACGTCCTCCTGGATTTTCAGGTCCGCGCTGTAGCCGTCATTCGGCTATAGCCCAGGCCTCAAGTAGTTAATGCTTAATTTTTTAACTACTATAAACAAACA
Source organism: Rana kukunoris (assembly GCA_029574335.1). Taxonomy (NCBI): domain Eukaryota; kingdom Metazoa; phylum Chordata; class Amphibia; order Anura; family Ranidae; genus Rana; species Rana kukunoris. Next base: position 277,410,208 of record CM056050.1, on the reverse strand, counting down.
TGGTATACTTGCCTGCTCTGTGCAATGCTTTTGCACAGAGCAGAGCCAATCATCTTCTGGGGTCCCCCATCTAAAGCAACACCATTAAGGAAGAGCTAAGCACACACACTTGCCGGACTACAGTAGGTGTGTCAGTGAGGTGTGCAGCAGACGCTCTCACCTTAGTCTGCTCACCTTAGGGACTGGGAGAGCAGGACGCTCTCAAACGAGTCGGCTCTCCCCAGGGACAGCATCAGCTAGGCAGGCAGGATCTTGTCTTTTACAGCTCTCTCCTTCTCCAGACATCCTCCCCAGGTAGGCCCTACTTTCTATCACCTCCCCTGGAACCGATTGGCGGCCGTCCTTATCAGGATAAGCTGCCGAATCGGCTGAACGCTGGGGTCTCCTTCCCTCTCCTCACCCCACATTACCACCCACCTGTCAATGCAACCTTCCCCCCGGAGCCTCCCCGCGATTCCCCGTTTTTTTCCCCTGAACCGCGCCAGCCGTCACTGATTCGCGGCCGCCGCATCTTAGGAAAGGCCGCGGCTTCATCCGCGGCCTAGCGGCGCGCCGCATTCTCGGCCAAATCTCCGGTAGTAGCCCCCAGGAGCTCACCCCCAGCCCCTGTAGATACTCATCCACCCCTCGCCTCAACAACCAGCCCCCCCCCCCTGGCTCACCAATCCACCCAGCTGGCTACACACCAGCCTGGGTCCCATGCCCTGCTCCTGGTCGGCGGCCATCTTGGTACACCCAGCAGCAGTGTCAGCAGTGTCAGCTTCCCCCCCCACCCGCCCTGTCACAACTTAATAGTACTTGATCCAGGGGTTCGTCCGATCGCCTTTCAGGGATCAGGAAGGAATTTTTTCCCCTACCAAATGCAAATTGGCATAGCATGGTTAGGGTTTTTTTGCCTTCCTCTGGACCAAGCCGGGAGGATTCACTGAATCCTCTCTTCATCGCCACCAAAAGGAACGACTTTTTCCCTGGTGAATGGCGACCATGGCTAATCTGCGGTACTCCGCAGAAACCATTTGGAATTTGAGGCGTTTCGCCGCAATACTGCCAGCCATCACCAAAAAGACCCTAAGAATTGAGCACCTTTTGAGGATCGATCGACGATCGACCGTCAAAAATTTTAGCCATTTACCCCAACCTAAGCGCATTTCATGTGCTCTGATCAACACAAGATCGGCAGTAAAACACCGACTTGAAATCCATGATTTCATTCTACAACACGATCTAGACTGCCTCTTCATTACAGAGAGCTGGCTCACAGCCGACTGTAACACCATTCTAGGAGAATTGGTGCCAGAAAACTACCGTATTATTACGGAAAACAGAATAGGGCAAAGAGGAGGAGGACTGGCGGTGATCCATAAGACGCGTCTTGCGATCACAAAACCAAGCCTCCAAAACCCTCTTCCGTTCATGGAAACCCTTACTCTTCAACTGCAAGTAAACGGCCAGGAGACCGTCCGGATTCTACTCTGCTATGGCCACCCGGCCCCAAGTCGCAGCTGCTCCCATCTTTGATGGACTTTGTCTCCACCTATACCCTGAATAGCAAACACCTTTTGCTGCTCGGGGACTTCAACCTCTGGGCCAACTCCCCGCAAGACCCCATTGCCGACGCCTGCATCAACCACCTGGAAGGATTAGGGCTTCAGCAACTAGTATGTGGGCCCACACATGCTTCAGGTCATACGCTCGATCTTATTTTCAGACAAGATCTGGAAATAAAAATCTTGGAAAATGAACCATTGCCATGGTCAGATCACCATGCAATTAAATTCATTATTTCCGAATTCCCTCCCTTAACAAAAACATCAAATCCAGTGACAACACACTGGACCAGATGTCGAAAGAAGCTCCATTCGGAACTCTTCAAAGCCACGTTAGGGGAATAATTAAACACAATTCAGCCGCACCAAACAGCGGAAGAAACACTGGAGGCCATAAACACAGCACTATTGCAGTCAGCTGACTTGATAGCGCCGAAACGAAAGACCCAGATCAGGAAAAATAACTCCGGCTGGTTCAACAACCAGCTGGCGTTACTGAAGCAAGAGCGCAGAAGGGCAGAAGCAGCCTGGAAAAGAAACTCTTCAGATGTAAACCTCTCGATCTACAAGACAATAACCAGAAAATACTACAAGCAAATCTTCGAAGCCAAGAAAAACTATTTTTCTGAGGCTATCAACGGTGCCCTAAATCGCCCCCGTGAACTCTTCAAGCTGGTCACTCAGACCATGAATCCAGAATGTCTTGAAGCCCCCAACTTGGACACACAAGAATTTTGCGATGAGTTATCAGATTGCTTCATTAACAAAATTATGGCTATCCGGCAAAGCATTCAGCAAAACAATTGCTCTCCCAGCCCCCCCCGTAGTCATTTACACAGCACCGGCAGCAACTCACCACAGTTTAGTGAGTTCACGCTGGAACCCATCTCCATTCAGACCACTAAAAATATCACCGGCACTCTGCGCAACAGCACTGCGCCAAATTATATTATCCCCACCAAACTGCTGAAGGAATGCGCCGACATCCTGGCACCTCCTGTCACACAGCTTATTAACCAATCCTTAAGGGAGGGCAAAATGCCCTCCCAGCTGAAGGAGGGCTTCATTCAACCCATTTTGAAGAAAGCCACCCTGAATCCTAAGGATCCACTCAACTGGCGCCCCATAACAGGCCTAAATGTTCTCTCCAAGGTAATGGAGAAAGCAGTGGTACAGCAGCTGCAACAGCATCTAGATACCCACAACTTACTCGACCCATTGCAATCAGGATTCCGGCCCGGACACGGGACGGAAACAGCATTGCTTAAGATATGGGACGACGTTCTCGAGGCCGCAGACGAAGGAGAATCTTCTCTTCTGGTTCTGCTGGACCCAAGCGCAGCCTTTGATACAGTTGATCACAAGCTGTTATTGACGCGGCTGGCTAAAATAGCCAAAGTCGCAGAAAGCGATCTATCTTGGTTCTCCTCTTTTTTGGAAAACCGATTGCAAATAGTGAAGCTAGGACCATTCACTTCGGAACAACGCACATTATCGTGCGGGGTCCCTCAGGGATCTCCCCTGTCGCCGATGTTATTCAACATCTATCTGCGTCCTCTTTTTGAAATCATCAGCAGCAAAAGCTGCTTTATCACTCTTACGCAGACGACACGCAACTGTACTTCCGCATTTGCAATAAAAAGGATCACCACCTCAATCTAGAGACATGCCTCTCTTTGATAGAGGACTGGATGACAAAGAGTTATCTCAAACTCAACGGAGCAAAAACAGAACTTCTTCTGTTTCACGCCAAGCGTAGGAATCAATCGATAACCACCTGGATCCCCCCGCCCATTCTGGGCAAAGTCATCACCCCTAGCGCCAAAGTCAAAAGTCTTGGGGTCATTTTTGACTCCGACATGACAATGAACGCACAAATAGGGGCAGTAGTCAGCGGATCTCACTATCTGCTGCGCCTACTACGCAGACTCACGCCTTTTATTCCCAAGAAAGACATAGCGGTCGTGGTGGGAGCGATTGTAAACTCCAGATTGGACTATGCAAATGCCCTTTACCTCGGACTCCCCAAGTACCAAATCGCTCGTCTTCAAGTCGCTCAAAATACGGCCGCCAGACTTGTGACTGGGAAAAAACCCTGGGAATCAATCTCACCTTCGTTGAGATCCCTTCACTGGCTACCAGTCAAAGACAGAATCACCTTTAAAGCACTCTGTCTAACGCATAGATGTATCCACAGGAATGCTCCCCATTATCCATGCGAAAAATTAATTTACAATCCCAATCGTATTCTACGATCCAACAATCAAAATCGGCTTCAGATACCGAAAGCCAGATATAAGTCCAAAGGAGACAGGAGATTCGCTGTCCAAGGTCCCAGACTATGGAACGCCTTACCAGCCAGCATTCGACTGGAGGAGAACTACTTAGTCTTCAGGAGAAAGATTAAGACTCATCTCTTTTGATCTCAAAGGAGACAGGAACAACAAGCGCCCAGAGGCGATTTACTTCGCATGTGCTGCGCTATACAAGTTCTTCATTCATTCATTCATTCATCTGCGCTTTGGGCTCCTCCTCTTGGGCAAGTGCCTCATGGAATGCCGCTTTTCATGAGTGCACCCATGTGTGCACGCTCCCGAGTCGTCTTGTCTGCGTATATCAACACAGAGCAGGCGGCTCAGCCCCAGCCCCTACTCGCTTGGCAAAGCATTTTTACAGCAATGTGAGCCAAAGGCTTTCACTGCTATTAATCTACCCAGGGAGCAGGAAGACAGCGGCAAGAGCTGATGCTCTCGTGCACATCGCAGAAACGGATTGGGTTTAGGCAAGTATAATTAGGGTTTGCGAGAGATTTTGCAGCACAGAAGGTTTTTCACCTTAATGCATAGTATGCATTAAGGTTAAAAACCTTAAAGCCTTAGAATCAATTTAAGAGCATAACTGTGTAATATTAGTATAGCATAAATAAATATTCACATGTGTATTTAAAGGTCTTCGGTTTTTATGGTTCCACTATAAATTATATGAACACTGAGACTGTATAACACATACAGCCCATGAACATTTCTGGTAAATAATTTTCCACTTCTCAATCTGCAGAACATTAAGGGATGATAGGAGCACAAAAAGAATTTCTGTAATGCAGAAACCCGCCAAATGTAGGTCTTATTTTTTCCAGGCAAAAGTTGACTGAACTTCAGTGCAGCAATGTATAGGACAGACCAAGAATCTGTTCGCTTAATGTCAGTGATTGAGTGAGGGGTCTGCACAGCTGCCAAGGGACAAAGTCAAACAGCTACTGCTTTAACTTGCTCTGTTATGCTATTTTTACTTTGGCATCTTGCTGTAATAAATATGAAGTGTAAAATTAACTACTCACACCAGCCACACCATTTTTACACTGAGCACTTATATATATATTTTTTTTTTAACCAAAACATAGGGTAGATAGAACTAAGAAACTATCCCTGAACATTGCGCTTACATTTCCCAAATGTCTTTACTTTACTTGTTTTCTTGGTAAAAGTCAATAAAAATTGTTATTTGAATAAAAATAAAAAAAAGGGGGGAAAGGGGGGGAGGGAAGAAGAAACTATCCATGTGATCTTGGGTTTATTATCCAATGAGCTAATAACCTACAACATTCACGCAGGATAGTTCAGATGTTTCAAACTTCACTGGCTACATGTCTACTCCAGGTAGTAAATTCAGAAGCAGCATAACAGCCTTGGAGACTGCACCCAAGAAGCCCAAAACAGTAGCTGCCACATAGCCTTAGGCAGGCCAAATTTGCACAATTTTCCCATCAACAGAGATAGTGCTGACAGGGGCAATTACTCCTGCCGAGTAATTGTCTGCTCCCAGCGGGGGGGGGTGGGGGAGGGCAGGGGGAGCCATCCCACTAGGAGAAGACTAATTATCGCTAGTGAGTTCTAGCAGCTGTTGGCAATATTCACAACTGAATCTGGCAGTCTGGTTGTACCAAAGTTGATCAATTGATCAACTTTGTACATTCAGCCTGCCCATACACAGTACGAATCTCGGCCAGTTACTGCTGTGAATGCAGCAGTTTGAGGCTTTGTTTTAGTATCTTTATAGCACCAACATGCATGAATTAGCCATAACATTATGACCACCCACCATAACCCATCGAGGCATGGACTTCACTATACCTCTGAAGGCATTCCTATGGTATCTGGTACCAAGCTGTCAGTATACTTTAAGTCACAGGGTGGGGCCTCCATGGATTGGACTTGTTTTTCCAGCACATCCCAAAAATGCTCGACTAGATTGAGATCTGGAGAATTTGGAGGTCAAGGCAACACCTCAAACTTGTTGTCGTGTTCCTCAAACCATTCTTGAAATCTTTAGACCAGGCCACCTTCTTCAATTGCTTTGTGGTCCAGTACTGGTGCTCTTGTGCCCATTTTAGGTGTTTTTTGGTGTAGAGATGGGTCAGCCTGGAAACTCTGATGGGTGTGCGGCTCCGCAGCTCCATACGCAACAAACTGCATTTCAACAAGTTTATTTTAACAATCTGAGCTATAGTAGCTCTTCTATTGGATTGGACTACACGGGCCAGCCTTTGCTCCCCATATGCATCAATGAGCAGTGGCTGCCCATGACCCTGCCACCAGTTTTTCCTCCTTGGACCATTTTTGGTAGGATCTGACAACTGCAGACCAGGAACATCCCACAAGAGTTGCAGTTTCAGAGTTGCTCTGGCCCCGCTATTACAAGTTGGCCCTTGTCAAAGTTGCTCAAATTCTTATGCTTGTCTGTTTTTTCTACTTTTAACACATCAACTTCTACCCACTTTCAGTGTTATTCACTTTACCAGTCAGTGGTCATAATGTTATGGCTGATTGGTGTGTGTTTGCATATGCCGTTTAACCCAAAAAATTGATGTATCATGTTATGATAATTAAATCTAAATCTAAACTAAAAATACCCCCAGCCACCACTCATGGAAAAAAATTGACTGTCCAGGTTAAAATTCCTAAAGATGAAAGATAACATTGCCGACACAAATCAGTGATACAACACAACACACATTCATTTTGCCAATCTTTGATTTTAGATACTCAGGCTTGCAAAACAAGTTGTAAGCACAATAAAGATGGTAGATATTGTTCGTGACCACTGGGAACAAGCCATGATAAACATTCACAAATTTCTTTATACACAAATAGGGCACAAAGACAATTTTGTATACGCCCGTTGTGCAAGGTTATTTGTCTAGTACAAGGTATGCTAGGAGTTAACACCCTGTTTGGCTAAAGCTGTGTTCATGTGGATTAAAGATTACAATATATAATTCATGTGGCATGCAAAATGACAGAAAGGGTTCATTATTAAAGAAGACGACAGACAGACTGTAGCTGTATTTAATGGAGATGGTTAGCCCTTAGTCTTGCTATTAAGGTAGTGCTCTAACCTGCCTTACTGTCAAAAATCTCAAGAACTAATGTTCGGGACAAATGAGCAACAATGGCATTTAAGATTCAAGTTAGGCAAGCAATCCATCATAATTATTCATGGCAAATACAGGGTTTATATGTTTATTCAAGCCTTCCCTTCTCAAACGGAATTTCCAGAGTAAAGCTATATCATTCCTGGTGACTGCTACTGTACATATGACTCAAAACCAACCCCATTTTACAGAAATACTTACTAGTTGGCTCGCACTTCATATTTTACATACAGTAAAGCTGCAAACCCATTCTTTGAAATGGAGCACTACGACATATTCAGGTGTGTAGAATACCTGATCCATTCCACTGGCTAGTACATTACTACAGAAACATGCCACTGTGGGGGAGCCCACCTGAAGTGTTAAATACCTACAGCTCTGCAGGGAGCAGCAAATCGACAGTTCATGGGCCTCAAGAAAGGAAAGCATATTGCCTCTATTTTTACAGGCTGCATTATGTGTAAAAATTACCTTGTGGATTTTCTTCCCGTTCTTGGAATCTTTGATATGGTGTTTGTACCTCTTTCCCACTATATCATATGGACTGACAGCACAGCTTACAGTAAAGTGTTTATTGCATCAAAGGTACCAACATTTCCGACTTTTGTGGATCAAAGGTACCAACAGTTCCGACTTGTGTGCTAGCTCACACCAGATGCAGTTACGTGCGCTTTTTTTCTGCACTAAAAATGCATGCACAGTGTTTTTCCATGTATTCCAATAGCTCTAGTCCACACCAAGCAGTCAGTTTCCAGACAGTTTCCAGTGCGGAAACTGACTGTGTGGTGTGAACTAGAGCCATTGGAATACATGAAAAAAACTGTACATGCATTTTGAAGATAAGAAGTGGCCACACATTTAATCATTGAGGCACGTGGAGCACTGCTCTGGCAAATGATCTGCATGCGAATGTAGATCAACCAAATCACAACGCTTTTTTTTTTATAAGTACTGTAAACAACTACAAGACCCTACTGACACTGTTGGGCTTACTTGGGAGCTCTGTGTTATTAGCATGAGTTCAGGTAGTTGGCAATAAGCCTCATCTCTGACTCACTAAATAAGGGTTCAAGTATATAAATTTCATGGGTAAACAAAATGAATCATAAAAATGTAAAATCAAATGTTCAAATTCTTGCATAAGCTCAGCTGTGATTGGTTATTTTTATTATGTACAAGCATCATGGTAGCACACTTTGGCCTACGCAAGAATTGGGAAAGGAAGTACAAATAAAAATTTGCTTTAACACAGTGTAAGCATTTTCATTTTTGAGTTCACCATCAAATATGTTACCTGGAAAATTGAAGCGGCTGTCTTTGAGCCCCATGGGAGAAGGGTTTGGTGGTGTGATTGCACTGGGAGGATTTGAGGTCTGAAAAGGTGCTGGAGAAGAAGGTGTAGAAGAAGTAGTTGAAGATGGATTGCTGCTTGAATCCAGGTGATTTATTGCTGGAGGGTGTTCCTGCAAACCAAGGTTATAAATGTAAGACTTGAATTAAACTATGAAAAAGTAAATAAAGTAATTAAAAAATTGAGGGACGACCGCTTAGGTCCATGACACCTAGATGGTAGATTAAAAGCAACAATGCATTTTTCCTATTTTTTTTACCAATTCATACATTTATGCCATGCATCTTTACTGGCAAATTGACAAATGTTACCATTACCAAAAGAAATACATCCCTTGCATGTATGAAGTTGCTTAATTTTGAACTTATACAGGTGCTCCTCACCCCCATATTACACGAGTGGAAGGGAAGTTAGTCAAAAGATCCTTTATACCCAGAAGAACCAGCTAATTTCTTTACTCTTGTCAAATGAATGGAGCTATGTAAACAAGAGTAAAGTTCTGCTTTTAATGAAACTGTATTAGGAGGTGCTCTGTTCTGTGCCCTATAGGCATCAACATTTTACTACAAGACTGTAGTACCTTTTTAGTGAGAGCTTTAGGAAGAGTTCCAAATAGTGGTTCTGGCGGTCTGTCCACCTGGTTGTTAATATCTGATGGGACAGATTCCGTTCTTCTTATTTTTGGTACTGAAAATAATAGAAACAAAGATGACTGTTTACTGAACTGTGTCGTACAGACCTATTATTTTTAATTACAAGCAAGGACAAAGACGTGTAAGGTACCCATCCCATACCCAACCAACCAGAATCCATCTTACACAGGTCTGACAAAAAACGTTCATTGCAATGGGTGAACATGGGTTACTGCTCTTAGAATGTAATCTTCTGCTGCTTGCACAGTTTATTAAGGTGTTGGTCTTTAAAACATGTACTATTAGGTAAATTAAAAGATTGTTTTACTTACAAGGAAGAAATGATATTCTACAAGGAGGTGCTTCTTTTGTACATTTGTTATGGCATTTTAACCTGAAAGTGTAAAATGAAATATTTGAAAAATACGGGCAAAACTGAGTTTTACTTATTTTGGTAAACATGGAGAGCAGTACAAAGAACATAAATTTTCCTCATAAGTTGCTGTAGAACTCTAGCATTCTTAACTATAATCAGAGTGGGGCACAAGGCTAGATAATGTACCAAAAACAGGCCAATGTGAGGAGAAAATTTTAAACAAACGAGAATTGAAACGGGCAGAAAGAGGAAAATGAAGAAGTTTGTGTGATATTGGGATACGGCTCATAATATGCTGATGGCACCCACGTAAAAATCATGTTCTGGCAAGAGCAAATATACATATTCAAGTCTATATAGGGAAAAAAAAAGAAGTAATTTCTACACAATGCAAGACTTCATATGTTCATACTTTGATAATTCTCATATATTTGTATACAGACACTAGCTTACAATTGCATTCATGAAAACAAACTACAGTAATTTGAAGACAAAAAACTGCAGAAAATCCAATAGTGTGTATGGGGCATTAGTATAGCTGTGTGCTCATACCTCCGATACAGGCAGTTGTCAAAAACAGAAAGATCAATGAACCACAAGGATGCTCACCAGCACCCTTGTAGTTCACTAAAAACTACAAGCCATACTACTTGAAGTCTTGAGGAAACTGTGAATGAATGACCTGCCCATGTGGACGGAGACCTGCACAGCCGTACTGTTTTCAAATTGTGACAGCGGATGTGGAAAGAAGATCCCGGCCTGCTGTCACAGGAAAACGTATGCTTTAAGGCTAGGTTCACATATAATGTGGGTGCGGGACTGCCTGAAAAATTACGTGCATTTCCTGCACCAAAAACACACTGCTGTTTAGCAGATGTGTGGGGTGTCATTAATCCTCATTAGCACCCCCACGCATCGAAAACCATGAAGCAGTTTCTCGTGTGCAAAAACACATGGCACCAAACGGTTTCTAAGCGAAGGTAAAAGTTCAGGGACCTTAGCCTTGTCTTTTTCGCATTTACAGCATCCTATTCAAATGAATGGGAGCCTGTGCAAATGTGAACTATCTTTAGTGTTTCACATCGAAAAAACAAAACATCTGCTACAGGAGAACTGACTGTTTTTCGGGCAAAAGTAGTAGACTAAACACAGCTATCAGATACTACCCTCATCAGCTGACTCCCACTGCTGTAGGAGTGAACGGCAGCTAGTGCTACAGTGAAAAGTAGTGGTGCTTACCCAACACCTTTTGCCATCTCAGTCATTCAAGGACCTCACTACACTTTCACAATACATCACGTCCTGTGAATGGTCAAATACTGTCATCCAACTGCTCCTTCTCCAGTCACAGTAAGCAATGCTTTGGGGCAACATTAATAGTAGTTATGTGAATGACAGAGGGCAGGAAAGTGGCAGAACTTCTCTGTAGCAGCCGCTGCGCAGCACCAGAAGACAGCTGCTCGGGGAAGTTTCCCTCAACTGTTAGTAGGCAATGAATGCAAAGTTTTTTCATTAAAAACCAGAGCCTGCCGGTAATGGGACACACATTATTACACATAACCAATGTGTATGGTATCTGGAGAAAATAATACCCCAAAAAACAAAACTCCAGCTTGCACATCTACATTCAGGTCCATAAATTTTGGGACATCGAAACAATTCTAATCTTTTTGGCTCTATATACCACCACAATGGATCAGCTTTAATTTGGGGGTATTTACATCCAAATCAGGTGAACGGTGTAGGAATTACAACAGTTTGTATATGTGCCTCCCACTTTAAAATGGACCAAAAGTAATAGGACAATTTGCTGCTCAGCTGTTCCATGGCCAGGTGTGCGTTATTGCCTCATATCATTTACAAGGCGCAGATAAAAGGTCCAGAGTTCATTTCAAGTATGCCATTTGCATTTGGAATCTGTTGCTGACAACTCTCAATATGAGATCCAAAGAGCTGTCACTATGAGTGAAGCAAGCCATCATTAGGCTGAAAAAAAACCAAAAACATCAGAGATAGCAAAAACATTAGGTGTGGCCAAATCAACTGTTGGGAACATCCTTAAAAAGAAAGAACGCACCGGTGAGCTCAGCAACACCAAAAGACCCGGAAGGCCGTGGAAAAACAACTGTGGTGGATGACCGAAGAATTCTTTCCCTGGTGAAGAAAACACCCTTCACAACAGTTGGCCAGATCAAGAACACTCTCCAGGAGGTAGGTTTATGTATGTTAAAGTCAACAATCAAGAGAAGACTTGAATACAGAGGGTTCACCACAAGATGGTAACCATTGGTGAGCCTCAAAAAAGGGATTTTTAAATACAGCTTACCTGTAAAATCCTTTTCTTGGAGTACATCACGGGACACAGAGCGGCATATTCATTACTATGTGGGTTATATGGAGTACCTTCAGGTGTGGACACTGGCAATCTTCAAACAGGAAGTCCCCTCCCTATATAACCCCCTCCCCTAGAGGGAGTCCCTCAGTTTTGTAGCAAGCAGTATGCCTCCCAAAATGGTCACCCAAAAGAGGGGTGGGAGCTCTGTGTCCCGTGATGTACTCCAAGAAAAGGATTTTACAGGTAAGCTGTATTTAAAAATCCCTTTTTCTTTCTCGTACATCACGGGACACAGAGCGGCATATTCATTACTATGTGGGATGTCCGAAAGCAATGCTTTAATGAGGGGAGGGAGACATCTTCCAAAGAAGGATTCAATTTTAGAGCTAAACTCAAATCATAATAATATTTCCAAATTAGTCAAGAAAGAAGAACCTTTTTCTTTTTTTTTTTTTTTTTTATATAACCAAGGGTGTTTCTGATCCCGAGGATTTCAAACTGCAGCCTGTAGTACTGCCTGACCAAAGGCAGCATCCGCATTTCTTCTCACGTCTAGTTGATAAAACCTTGTAAACGTGTGGACTGATGACCACGTTGCCGCCTTGCATATCTGAGCCATAGAGATCTGATGGTGTGCTGCCCAAGAGGCGCCCATGGCCCTGGTAGAATGGGCCTTTACCGACAACGGAGGGGGCAACCTCTTCAATCCGTAGGCTTGAATGATTAATTGTCTAATCCATCTCGAGATGGTGGATTTTGCAGCTGCCTGCCCCTTCTTGGGGCCATCTGGTAGAACGAATAACACCTCTGTTTTCCGGATCTTTTCCGTAGCTTTAAGATAGGCCTTCATGGCCCGGACAATATCCAAGGTATGCAGCAACCCCTCCTTTCTAGATGTAGGTTTTGGAAAGAAGGATGGAAGTACCAAATCCTGGTTTAAGTGAAATTTGGATATAACCTTTGGTAGAAAGGAAGGATGGGGCCGGAGAACTGCCCTGTCCTTATGCAGAACGAGATATGGTTCCTTACACGATAAGGCTGCTAATTCTGACACTCTCCTGGCCGAAACTATGGCGACCAAGAAAACCAATTTTCTTGTCAGTAAGACTAAAGGAATCTCAGCCAACGGCTCAAAAGGCTGTTTCTGTAGAGTGGACAGGACAAGATTTAAGTCCCATGGACAAATTGGTGACTTGACAGGAGGATTAATACGCAAGACCCCCTGTATGAAGGTCTTTACCAGCGAGTGGGTGGCCAGCGGCCTCTGAAACCACACTGACAGAGCTGAGATCTGTCTTTTGATTGTGCTTAGTGCCAGGCCTTTATCCACTCCTAGCTGGAGAAAACTTAACACCCTATCAATAGTATATTTGCGGCAATTCCATCTTTTGGATTCACACCAGCCTATATAGTTCCTCCACACCCTGTAATAAATTACCCTGGAGACCGGCTTTCTAGCCTTAATCAGGGTAGGGATTACCTGCCTAGACAGACCCCTACCCCTGAGAATCAGGGATTCAGCCTCCAGGCCGTCAAATTTAGACGCTGTAATGTAGGGTGGAGGATCGGGCCTTGTGAGAGTAGGTCTGGTTGTAGAGGAAGAGTCCAAGGGTCTCCCACTGCCATATTCAGGACTAGTGAGTACCAAGCCCTCCGGGGCCAAGCTGGAGCTATTAGAATGACTGGCTTGTGCTCCACTCTGATCTTGCGCAACAGGCGGGGGAGTAACTGTAGTGGAGGGAATGCATATAGAAGTTTGAATTGATGCCAAGGGCAAACCAACGCATCGGTTCCGCAGGCCATAGGATCCCTCGCTCGCGACACGAACCTGTCTAGTTTCTTGTTGAACCTGGATGCCATTATATCTACGTCTGGCGTTCCCCACCTCTGGCAGATTGTCTGAAAGACCTGGGGATGCAGAGACCACTCCCCTGGCAACAGACTCTGGCGACTTAAGAAGTCTGCCTGCAGGTTGTCCACTCCGGGAATGAATATCGCTGAAATGCAGGGTACATGAACCTCTGCCCATTGAAAAATCAAGTTCACTTCCCTTTGAGCGGCCTGGCTCCTGGTTCCCCCTTGGTGGTTTATGTATGCCACCGCCGTGGCATTGTCTGACTGGATTCTCACCGGGAACCCCTTTAATCTGGAGGTCCACGCCAACAGGGCTAGGCGAGCAGCTCTGATTTCCAAGATATTGATGGGGAGCTGCCTCTCTGCTTTCACCCAAGTTCCCTGGCGGGAGAACCCTTCGAAGACCGCCCCCCAGCCTGCCAGGCTGGCGTCTGTGGTAACTACCTTCCAGACAACAGGGCTGAAGGATCTTCCCTTTAGAAGATTCTGAGGGTTCAACCACCAGGCCAGGCTCTGTCGGACCCTTGATGATAGCGTCAAAGGGGACTCTAAGGCATGTGCCCTCTTGCCCCAGGCTGCTAGAATGGCTGCCTGTAGGACGCGAGTGTGGATCTGAGCGTATGGTACTGCCTCGAATGTGGCCACTAGCTTGCCTAGTAATCGCATACACAGGCGAATAGTTGGTCTTTTCTTGTTTATAACCAACTGAACCAACCCCTTGATCGCCTTGATCTTTACAAGGGGCAGGAACACCTTTTGATGTTCTGTGTCTAACCTCATGCCGAGGTATTCCAACTGCTTTGTAGGCTGGAATGCTGACTTTCCCTGGTTTAGGACCCAGCCGAATTCTTCGAGGTACCGAACCGTGAGGTTTACCGCCTTTTGCAGACCCGTCCGTGAGTGATCTATGATTAAAAGGTCGTCCAAGTATGCTAGGACTGTGACTCCTTGGATCCTTAAATTGGCCAGAACTGGGGCTAGGATCTTCGTGAATACCCGGGGGGCCGTGGCCAGCCCGAAAGGGAGCGCCCTGAATTGGAAGTGTCGCTGCCCCACCGCGAAGCGTAAAAACCTTTGATGCGACTGAAAGATTGGTACATGAAGGTAAGCATCTTTTATGTCTATGGAGGCCAGAAAATCGTCTTTCTGAAGTGCGGCGGCTGCTGACCGGATGGATTCCATCCGGAAGGACCGCACCCTTAGATAAGCGTTTAACCTCTTTAGGTCCAAGATTGGCCTGACATCGCCGTTGGGCTTTGGTATGACAAAGAGATTGGAATAGAAACCTAGGCCTTGCTCTTGGGCTGGCACTTCTATAATTACGTCCTGGCAAAGCAGGTGATCCAAAGCTGCCAGCATTGAGGCCTTCCTTGCTGGATCCCTTGGTAGCCTTGATTCTTGAAAATGAGGCGGAGGATATCTTAGAAACTCCAATCTGTAACCTGTGGTTACAGATGCCCGGGCCCAATTGTCGGGGATCTTGGCTTCCCAAACTTCTGAGAAGAGACGAAGCCTTCCCCCCACCCGTGAGAGTGGGGGCGCCCCTTCATAAGGCAGACTTAGGGGCTGTCTTTGACGGCTTGCGATACCACGGCTTCTTACCCCCAGGGGTCTGTCCCTGCGATCTACTGTTAACGTTGGATCGTGCAGGCGGCCGTCGATACTGCCTGGAATTAGAGGGCCCCGAGACAGGAAAAAGCTGCCTTTTAAATGTAGGAGCCCGGAATGTCTTTTTGACCGGTAAAAGGGTACTCTTGCCATTTGAAATAGTCTGAATATATTTATCCAGATCTTCTCCGAAGAGTCGTCCTCCATGGAAGGGAAATCCTGCCAGAAGCTTTTTGCATGGGGGTTCTGCCGCCCAGTTCTTCAACCATAAGAGCCTTCTCATGTGTACCAAACATAGTGATAAACGAGAAGCCTGCTGGATGGAATCTTTTATAGCATCTACCGCGAAACACAGAGCTCTGGGAATGTCAGCAAACTCTTCTGCTTGTTGGGTAGGCATGTCCTTTAACATCTCTTTTGTCTGGTCTTTTAATGCCTGACAAACTCCAATTGCAGCTACCGCTGGCTGCACCACTGCTCCTGCCGTAGCAAAGGATGCTTTTAAAAGTGTCTCTAATCTTTTATCAACCGGATCTTTAAACATATGTATGTTTTCCACCGGGCAAGTTAGTGATTTATTCACACATGAGATGGCTGCATCCACTACTGGGAGCCTCCACTTCTTGGAGAATTTTTCCTCCATGGGATAAATGACCGCAAATCTTTTCGGTGGCAGAAAAACCCTGTCCGGCCGTACCCAATCCCGAAAGATCAATTCCTCCAAGAGAGGATGGACCGGAAAAACTGCGTTGCTTAACGGGGCTTTCAAAGAGCCCAGAGAGGATACCGGAGGAACCTGAAGTTCTGGCAATGGCAAACTAAATGCCGAGCGGACCATGTCCGTCAAAGACTGTACCCACAGTCTCTCTGTCTGGGAGTCTGAAAATGGTTCCTCAGAGGTAGACCCCTCCATCCCTGAACCCTCTTGGTTCAGGTCCAGTTGATCCTCCTGTGATTCTAATTCCTCCGGAGAGAGAATCTCAGCATCTGAGGATACACCCCCTGGTGATGGGGATCTAACCCGTTTCTTACCAGGAATAGCTCTGGCGATCAATGCCGCTATTCTCTCTTCTAGCCCCCCTAGGGATACGGCTAGCATTTCCTCTGTGATAAACACAGGGCTGGGCTGATCTGGGCCAGCCTCCGCACCAGATCCCCCTAATGGCTCATCCAAGGCGCTTCTTAAATTAATAAGCTGCGGGGAAAGTATCGGCATATCAGAATCAGAAAGGGACCCCTTTTGTTTTTTGGTCTTTTTTGTCCCCTTTGACCCCGAACCCTTGGAAGCCATAATACAAAATCGAGGGACTCCGCCCACACAACAGACTGTAGTGGCCAGGAGTACAAATTTCAGAGTTTAGGGGAGAATAGATCACTAGTGTCCCCAAAAACTGATGGGCCCGTATGTTGGTCTTTTCTTTTTTTTTTTTTTTTTTTTTTTTTTTAAATAATTATATATTATATATTCTATATTTGACAACATACAATGACCCTAATTTAAGTTTGCCAGCCTCCAACCTGCTGCAAAATAAGGGGGATTTCTTGGCTTAACAAAAAAGGCATTGGAACAAAGTCCACATGTACTACCCCTCTTCCGCCACCGGGAGTCACTGTTCTGCCGCTCTGCGTCCTCTCCTTGAAAAAATCAGCCTCAGACTGAGCCCTGACAAGGCCTGCTGTCTATAACAGCACAAAGGCGCGCCCCTGTATGACGCCGCAGGCCCGCCCCCCCCCGCCCTCCTGTCTGGACGGCGCGAAAAACGTCAATAAGACGTGCGCGCGCACGCGCGCGCGCGCGCGTATGCCGGATACAGGAGGAACATGGAGGAGCCGCGCTGCTGGAGATCCAGGCACGCAGAAACAGGCGGCAGATTCAAACCCCCGGCCAGGTAGGACTCTCTCAAGGCCCCTAGGGATCCTTACTAGCCCTAGGAAGAAACAGCAGGTTAGCTAGCAACACATATTTAGACAGGGGGGCCTAGTGATGGGGGGAGAAAGGGTGTCATCCTGTCTCTTTTAGACATAGTGATCACGGTTGCCCATGCAGAGCATACTTAGGCTATCCCCCCTTTTAGGTTACCCCGGGGAGCCTGCTGTCGAACCAAGTCCCGCAGGCTCCCCCTTACCTGCTCCATGCTGCAGGATGTTTGACCAGCAAACTGATCCAATCTTCTCCCATCTCCGTGGGTAGCGTAGTAGACCTTCAGGCCCTGGGGTCCTATGAAGGTACCCACTGTCCTGGACCTATATAGCACCCTGGCAAAACAGGAACTTTATGGTTTTTGCAAACTCCAAGTCCTGGGCCCAGGGTCCAGCCCTCCAAAGAGGAGCATTATAGGCAAAACCCCACGGTTTGGGGCCCGGGTACTGTCCACTTTGGCACTGAGGCTCCTTGGACAGATCCGGTAGCCCGCCCTTAATCCCAAGGATGTGGAGCAAAGCTATTCCGTGACCAACACCTAAGACACTGGCGAAAAAACTGAGGGACTCCCTCTAGGGGAGGGGGTTATATAGGGAGGGGACTTCCTGTTTGAAGATTGCCAGTGTCCACACCTGAAGGTACTCCATATAACCCACATAGTAATGAATATGCCGCTCTGTGTCCCGTGATGTACGAGAAAGAAAACAGGAAGGTCAGATTAGAGTTTGCCAAACAACATCTAAAAAAGCCGTCACAGTTCTGGAACAACATCCTATGGACAGATGAGATCAAGATCAACTTGTACCAGAGTGATGGGAAGAGAAGTGTATGGAGAAGGAACTGCTCATGATCCAAAGCATACCACCTCATCAGTGAAGCATGGTGGTGGTAGTGTCATGGCATGGGCATGTAAGGCTGCCAATGGAACTGGTTCTCTTGTATTTATTGATGATGCGACTGCTGACAAAAGCAGCAGGATGAATTCTGAAGTGTTTCGGGCAATATTATTATCGGCTCATATTCAGCCAAATGCTTCCGAATTCATTGGACGGCGCTTCAGTGTAGATGGACAATGACCCGAAGCATACTGCGAAAGCAACTAAAGAGTTTAAGGGAAAGAAGTGGAATGTTATTCAAAGGCCAAGTCAATCACCTGACCTGAATCCAATTGAGCATTAATTTCACCAAGACCGCTTTCACACTGACACATTTTTCAGGCGGTTCAGCGCTAAAAATAGCGCTGCTATACTGCCTGAAAAAATCGTGCCCTGCAGGCTTCAATGTGAAAGCCCGAAGGCTTTCACACTGAAGCGGTACGCTAGCAGGACTGCTCCATAAGTCCTGCTAGCCGCATCTTTGGATCGGTATAGGAACGGGGTGTTTACCGCTCCTATACCGCTCCGTCCCATTGAAATCAATGGCAAACCGCGGTAATACCGCCCGCAAGGCGCCTCTACAGAGGCGCCTTGCGGGCTGTATTAACCTTTTTTCAGCTGCTAGCGGGGCTTAAAACCGCACCGCTAGTGGCCGAACATCGCGGTAAATACGACGGTATAGCACCTCCACTGCCCCATGTGAAAGGGACCTTACTGAAGACAAAACTGAAGGGAAAATGCCCCAAGAACAAGCAGGAACTGAAGACAGTTGCAGTAAAGGCCTGGCAGAGCATCACCAGGGATTGAATCCAGCGTCTGGGTGATGTCTATGAGTTCCAGACTTCAGGCTGTAATTGACTGCAAAGGATTTGCAACCAAGTATTAAAAAGTGAGAGTTCGATTTATGATTGTTAATCTGTCCCATTACTTTTGGTCCCTTAAAAAGTGGGCGGCACATATACTAACTGATTTGGATGTAAATACCCTCAAATTAAAGCTGAAAGTCTGCTGTCAAAGCACATCTTGTTCATTTCATTTTAAATCCATTGTGGTAGTGTATAGAGCCAAAAAGATTAAAATTGTGTAAATGTCCCATTATTTATGGACCTGACTGTATCACACATGTAGCAGCAGTAAGAAAAAAAATCCCACAAAAGTGATTGGACACACATTAAATGGGATTTAGCACAGTAAACATCTGCCCTATAGCATATACATCACAAAAGAGTATGTGTGATTTTCTCATAATGCCTTTAGGTGGAATCAACAACACTTGCATTAAATAAATCATGAGAGTCAAAAGGTAAAACTCACCTGCAGTGCTTACATTTCACTCCAAACATCATACTTTTTTGACAAACATGACATATTTGAGATAACCAAGATTTTGTAGAAAATCTGTAAAACAAAAAATGATGTAATTTACCAACTTTAATCCTGTGGCAATAAAGTAGTTATGGCAAAAATTACTAAACTGCCTTTAGAGTCTGTGTACACTTATCCACTCCATTATTAATTATTTAGGTGTGAGCATTCAACATACCACCCATCTACTGTTTCAGGCTTCCAACCAGCAGTGGAAATAATTATGAAGCTGTGCAAAGATCAGTGACCCAAAACAGCCAATTCTATTTTTTCAACAAAGCAAAATGCAGCTTCAAGGCTACCACTGCTTGTAGATGTCCAGCTTTTTTTGGCTGCCCCCTTCAAAATACCAGATACCCCCCTTTCTTGGGGGTCCACAGCCTTGGACCTGTAAAACACCCAGCCGGAAGCACCTTGGTCTGAAAACTGCACAGGGTTTCGTAGCCACAGGGTCCATCACCAAAAGGTTGCATTACATCGATTCCTCGTGAGAGTTGAACGTCCGCTGAAGCGAGGCCTGGATACCAATCATCTTGGCACAGCGGTTACCTGACTGGATCCAGAACACCAACCTCTTTATCCCAACAGGGAGCCTTAGAGAATCTGGTAATTGTGCAGAAAGCTGCACATCAATGACCATCACCTTCGACACCCGCAAAAAGAGCTAAGGCTACCCTAGGGGGTGGGGTTATATAGAGGAGGACTTCCTGACTTTTATGGTCTGACTTGCCCAGAAAAAGTTCTGTTAAGGGCTTACCCAAGTACTGTCAATGGAAGCCTGGTGCACTGCCTGGTGCACTGCACTGCCTAGCCAGCACAGTACTAGTCTTTCAATGCTCTCTTGGTCCTGATAAGGGGCAGATAATGTCAAAGGGGATGTTTGAGTCAGGGGCAGCGTGTGTAAGAACAGACCACCTCCTCTGATGCATACAGCTAATGCCACAGGTGTCTTCCACTTCTAAAAGAACAGAGCACCAGAATAAAGAGGCACTCCAATGGCTTAGCGGGTGGCCATACATAGATCGAAATTTGGTCAGTTTAGCAGGGACCAGACGAATTGTGATCCAGGTATGAGCAGGCTGATTGCTGTGGGTTTTTTCCCCAAACAATCACTGCTGTCAGCTATAGCTGGCAACACTGATATGTTGTGATGGCAGGGAAAGCTACCCATCATCAAAAACACAACAGCACAGCAGTACAACAGTTATTCCCCATTCCACCTCAAATGTGTTTTTTTTTTAGATTTGAATCCGTTTAGCATTTAACAGTACAAAAAGCATATTTTCTATAAATGTTGCAGTTACAAAGAGAACAAAGAACATATAATTGAAAAAAAAAGTGAGCATCTCCCAATAATAAAGAAGGGTGCGTTACGTACTTAACAGTAGCAATTTGTACTCCTATAAAGCTCAACCTGTGAGCAGGTAAAATATATTAGTAAAAGCACCAGTTATATAGCATGTGCAAAACCACAAACTGTAATCCATCAAGGCCTAGCTGGGCCATACATATGATAAAAAAAAAAAATATATAGGTACTCCTATCCTTAAAAGGCCCCCAAGGCACCACTGCATACTTAAAGTTGTTGTAAACCCACTTTTTGGACTTCTACCCTATAGGTAAGCCTAGAATAAGGCTTACCTATAGGTAGTGTAAATATCTCCAAAACATGCGCCGTTTAGGAGATATTTCACTTGTAGTCCACCGTAAATTCCAACGACGCATCCGCGGGGTAGAAACGAAGTGCCGTGTCTTCCTTAGCCTGTGCCGTTAATCACAGCTCCCGTGCGCATGGGCGAGAGTGACGTCACGCGGCTCCGGCGAATCAAAGAGGTTAAGTCTGCGGCCCGGAAAGAAGAGGGGCCAGAAAAGACCAGAAGATGGACGCTGCCTACATAGGGGACATCGCTAGATTCTTTTGCAGGCAAGTGGCACATAATGGGCTAGTAAACCATCAGGGTTTACGTCCTCTTTAATGTTCATTAGGATACAGTCAGCTTAAATCAGAAGAGAGAAGAGTTAGACAAAGTGAAGAGAAAATAAATGGTGTCCTAGTAGCCCAAGAGATAAGGCGGTCCAGATCTTTTTTTTCAACCCGCTGTCTGAAAGAAAAAAATAAACGACTACTGTATGAATGAATGAAAAACGTATATAGCGCG
The DNA here is from genome assembly GCA_029574335.1 of Rana kukunoris. Classification (NCBI taxonomy): domain Eukaryota; kingdom Metazoa; phylum Chordata; class Amphibia; order Anura; family Ranidae; genus Rana; species Rana kukunoris. Next base: position 277,388,754 of record CM056050.1, on the reverse strand, counting down.
GCACATGCGAACTAAATCGCCTCTGGGCGCTTGTTGTTCCTGTCTCTCTTGACATCAAAAGAGATGAGTTTTGATCTTTCTTCAGAAGGCCAGGTGGTTTTCCTCCAACCGAATGCTGGTTGGTAAAGCGTTTCATAGTCTGGGACCTTGGAGCGCAAATCTTCTTTCTCCTTTGGACTTGAATTTGGCTTTGGGTATCTGGAGCAGATTTTGGTTGGTGGATCGCAGAAGCGATTGGAGTTGTGAGCTTTTATCTTTTCGCATAGATATTGCGGGGCCTTCCCATGGATGCACTTATGCGTCAGACAGAGTGCTTTAAAAGCAATTCTGTCTTTTACTGGCAACCAGTGAAGGGATCTCAACGAAGGTGAGATTGATTCCCATGTTTTTTGTCCCAGTCACAAGTCTGGCGGCCGTGTTTTGAACGACTTGCAGACGAGAAATTTGGTACTTTGGGAGTCCGAGGTAAAGGGCATTTGCATAGTCCAGTCTGGAGTTCACAATTGTTCCCACCACGACTGCTATGTCTTCTTTAGGAATAAATGGAATAAGTCTGCGTAGTAGGCACAGCAGATGGTAAGATCCGCTGACTACTGACCCTATTTGTGCATCCATTGTCATGTAGGTGTGGAAAATGAGCCAGAGACTTTTGACTTTGGAGCTAGGGGTTATGATTTGGCCCAGAATGGGCGGAGGTGTCCAAGTTGTTGCCAGTTGATTCTTACGACTGGTGTGAAACAGAAGGAGTTCCGTTTTGGAACTGTTGAGTTTAAGATAACTCCAGTTTTCTATCAAAGAGAGGCATGTCTCTAGATTGAGATGATGATCCTTTTTGTTGCAGATGCGGAAATACAGTTGCGTGTCTTCTGCATATGAGTGATAAAGCAGTTTTTGGCTACTGATGATTTCAAAGAGAGGGCGAAGATAGATGTTGAAGAGCACCGGTGACAAGGGGGACTCCTGAGGGACTCTGCATGACACTGTGCGTTTTTCAGAAGTGAAAGGTCCCAATTTCACTGTTTGTGATTGGTTTTCCAGAAAAGAGGAGAACCATGATAAATCACCTTCTGCGACTCTGGCTACCTCAGCTAGCCGAGTCAGTAATAGTTTGTGTTCTACCGTGTCGAAAGCTGCGCTTAGGTCCAACAGAACCAGAAGACAAGAGTCTCCTTCGTCTGCGGCCTCGAGGGCGTCATCCCATATTGTATGACCAGCTTTAATTAAAAGGTCTTACAATAGATCTTTTTTTTCTAAGCAGCTCTATCTAGCTGTGGGTCATATTAAAGTCTGCTAAAAGGGGACTTTTTCCATTTACTAACACCTTGTACGCAATAATACAAACTAATGTTCAAATAATAATCAAGCTTTACCTGTGCGTTACTGAAAGCCCTATATCTCGCCGTACCATCTGTGGTGATCCTTGAGGAACATCTGTAAGAAAGGATATAGACCAAACAGACATTGTACTTACACTAGTAAATAAAAGAATAGCCTTTTCACTGTGACATTGTACATAGTTGTCTCAACACACCTAATGTAAAGTGCATGTGTACCTCACGAGGTATATCTTGTATACATGTACATCGATGATTATTAGGTTGGGTTGCAAAGACAATGAAAACTCCTCTAATGGAGCCGTTTTAGACAAGATATGAAGTTTTACAGATTATGACAATATTCGTCCAAGTAGTAGATGAAAAAAACAGGTATATACACAGGATATACAGAAGCTTTGTCAGAAATGTGTTTTTCACTGACCATTATTCAAGTATGAAAAAGAAAGGACAGTAAGCAGTTTGTATAGACAAAAATCTGCAAAAGTTACATATTGTATATGTCATGAAAACATTTATAAAAAACATTTAATGCAATATAGCAAAATGTTTCACAATACTTCAGTTGATACTACTGGAGTATTATTATTGGGGTTGAAATAATATGGTTATAATACCAGGTGAATAGTCAGAGGTATGGATATGCAGCCCTGAAGGATACGGTTATATACTGATATATACTACATATCAATACCTCTGACTATTAAGGGCACAGGTGTCCAACACCACGCACGCGGGCCGAATCTGGCCCTCCAGGACATTTCATGTGGCCCTAGCACCTCTTCTGCAGCTGCAGGAGAGCTCTAGCCCTCCTCCAGACTCCTACTTTTAACTTTCAAGTAATGCATCCAGCTTCTTCCCAGCAGCAGCATAAGGAAAGAGGGTGCACTGTGGTGTAAGGGATAGCAAGGGACTCAACTTCTGATGGTGGGGTGGATCTTAACATCTAAGAGGAGGGGATGCGCTGGACATCTAATCATACAGATACAACCAGCCCCTTTGAGGGCAATCATAATGCTGATGCGGCCCACAATGAAATTGAGTTTGACACTCCTGATTTAGGGGGTACTATAAACAATATTATTTCAACCCTCTTTGGTTTCTGCTACAAGTCATACAATAGTTTATTTTTTAGAATTACAATATATAACTAATTTGAATAAAGACAGCAGGATGTCATGTTTAGAATAAATTTCATGGTTCAATGAGGTCACGGGCTGAGTGAGGAGAGGGAGCCACAGCATGTCCTAACAGACGGACAGGAGCCACACCACAGCCCCTGTTAAAACAATTCCTAGATGTGAGGTAACAACAATCTCTTTTACATCCAGAGCGCCCTGTATGGACTGAGCCATAACTGTGGAGGTGAGCTGCATCCATTTTGCTACACTCTCAGCCCTCTAGCAGCCTCCTCCCCCCTCCATCTCTATACCTGCACTCAAACCCCATTGTCATTTCTGTTTCACCCTGTCAGCACAACAAGTGACCTAGACAGTACTATTTAATAACTAACCTAAGAGGGGAGAGGAAGAAGGGGAAAGAAAAAAAGGAAAAAAAAAGGGAAAAAGACTCTGGGGTATCTGCAAATACAGCAGCTCATTTGTGAGGTAATTTCCACTGGAGATAACCACATACTGCAGATCCCTACCAGGGGGGATATCACTAGTCTCTGTCAAATCTCCTCAGGACACTCTTCCACACTGAGAACCCCTGACTAGCCCTCACACCTGGCTAGATTAAGGTGACAGCATAAAGGATTAATATCATCTGATATTTTATCTTTCATCAATAGACTTTACACAATAGGATTCATTCCTTGTCTGAGGCCTCCCCAGCAATTCAATCTGAGTGGATACAATACACAGAGACAGGAAACTAGTGGTTTCCTCAGCATCGCTCCTCAAGACCCTCAGTCCATAATCCCCCCCGTCAGAGTACATTACAGCCTCTCAGATTAAGTCAACCACCTGAAGAAATATACACCACATAATTTTAAGGCTGCAATCTTAAGAGGAAAACTTTCATTCAACAATATCTTACTTAATCTGCAAGAATCGCAAGTCACTTACTATAATTCATTTCAGGGATACTTTTTAAGGTGGCGACTTAGGGAAGACCCACCACTCACCGTCGGGTGTCTGATGACAAAATGTTTTTGAAGATCTTAGATCCCCCCCCCCCATCTACAGTAATGACACCCACTTATTATATTAAACAGGGACTCCACCTATAACAGATTGTGTCAGTTTTCACAGTTTGACTACAAGCCCTGGTACCCAGGTATGAACTGAGCACTAAAATATCATGCTCCTCCCAATGGTTGATTCAGGATACTTAATAAATCTGCCGACCCTAATATTCACTTAGCTTTGACTCATGTGGGTGCAAATATTCTGCTACACATTCAATACATGAAGGGAAAGCGAAACAAGAAGAACAAGAATACTATTAAAACTTTAGCCGTCAAGGAATCTCTTAAAAACATGGACTCCAAACTCATCTCATCTCACCTGTTAGCCTTCTCACCACCCCCTTCATCAGACTCTATATCACATACAGCGCTATACTCGTCTGTTAAAGAAGGAATAATATCCACAATGTCGGGTCAATTAACCCCTTCTGAGGCCCCTTCTCAAAACCCTATCTACATCCATTCTAATACTGAACGCTCCCCTGAAGCCCCCTTCAATGTTACTGACTTATTCAACAGGATATCGGAAATGCTAGATAGGGGCCTCGCCCAGAACGCTGAAAGAATCACTAAGGACATCAGGGCCGACTTCCAAAGCCTTGGAAACAGGATTGAATCCATAGAACGGAAACTGGATCTTAATGTCTCTAGAATCGAACAAAATACTGACCACATACAACACCTGCAAGAACAACTGGAGGCGGCCCAGGCCAGAATAGATGATTTGGAGAACACATCAAGGAGGGATAATTTCAGGCTCAGGGGGCTACCTGAGTCCATCACAGATCTACACTCAGCTATACAGGACATCATAAAAATCCTGATCCCATCCATGCCTATTCACAAAATGGAATTAGACAGAGCACATAGATCCCTAGGCCCACCAAGAAAAGACGGCTTACCGAGAGATGTGATAGTAAAGCCTCACTATTACTCCACCAAAGACGAGGTGATGAAAAAATCTCGACAACAAGAAAACCTTCAATATCAAGGTGCAACGATTCAAATATTTTCAGACATATCTCCCTACACCAATCAGAAGAGGAGAGCGATGAAACCACTACTTTCTGCCCTCATGAAAAAAGACATTAAATACAAATGGGCCTTCCCATTCGCCTTAAAATTCAACTATAACGGCAGACTCCACGTAGTACACAACTTTCAAGAAGGTGAAAGACTATTACTAGACCTGAAAATTATTTCACATGAACCAGCCATGGACACTTTACCACCGCAACAAACCTCAGCTAAAAGAAATACACCCAATAGTCCAACCTCAAATCCCTGGAATAGAGTCAAACACAGGAAAGTCTAAAATAACTCTACTAAACATGAACTGAAATGATTTAATCTTAGCTCCGGTGGTGTCCGTCCCCCATTCATATAAGTTGTTGTGTATTTTTTTTTCCTTTTTTATTTTTATTTTTCTTCCCCAATAGGCCTTCTTTTAATATGAATTGTTTCTCAATTCTTGATCAAATTACTTATAAGGTTTTCTGGTAGAGTAAGAGTTAATATTTACTGGCTCACTTATATAATTTATTTATTTACTCTTGTGGTTTTTCAATATCTACTTACCCATATGGTTCTACAATTTTTATTTTTTCCTATGGTATTAAAAAATTATTTTATTTTATTATTATTTTTTGGGGGGGGGGGGGGGGAAGTTACTATCTCTTCAATTGTTATTTTTGGGGGATGAACCCTTTGTTTTTCAAAATTTAATTCATGAACTTTTTGATTGTCGCTGACAGCTGGCGATGAGGCCCTGAGCCTCAACCTACTGCTTGGAGCGACACTTTGTCGCCCTGACAAGTAGGAAGTTAGTCCTCTAAATGGACTACTCTAATAAATTCTGTTTGATTGAAGGAAGGAGCAAACTTCCCTTCCTTCAATCTGGGTCATGGTTTGACCTTTTGCAATACTACATCTTGCTTTGTTGTTACCATTTTTGCCTTTATTTCCATGTATCTATTCTCCCCTTCTTTTCCCCTTTTACCTTCCCACCCTCCCTCCCGGCCTACCTGCCATCACAGGTGTCTTCTGAGCTATGGACTCAGTCTGCAAGACACGATCTGTCCATAACACTCTTTACGACCCATGGCTGGCTCAAATTACACTACTAAACCCCTGCGTGTTGTGACACACAACACCCAGGGGTTGAACTCTCCTATTAAAAGACGAAAAGCCCTCCAGGCATACAAGGCGCTTCATGTAGATATAGTGCTCCTGCAGGAGACACACTTCCCAAGGCGGTACTCCCCCTCATTCCTACACTCCCACTTCCCAGTATTCTATTTATCCAACGCGGAAAACAAGACGAAAGGAGTGGCTATCTGGTTATCCAAATTTTGTAATTTTAATTTACTAAAGGAATATGGAGACCCGGAAGGCAGATTTATTTTGGTAAAAGGAACTCTTGACGAGAAGCTATACACGTTTGTCTCCTATTACGCCCCCAATAGGGGACAGAAGAAGTTTTTCTCTCAGATGCTTGAGGTCCTCCATCCTCTTATGGAGGGCATCATTATCATGGGAGGAGACTCATACCTGGCTTTCGATTCGGGCTTAGATAAATCCAAACCAAATAATAATAAACTCATAAGGCCAACCAAAATTAGCACACAAGTAGCTCGCATGCTTCATCAATCCCGATTGACCGATATTTGGAGAGAATTAAATCCGAAAACTAAAGATTACACCCACTATTCTAATCCTCACAAATCGTACTCCCGCATAGACCATATATTAATATCCAACCATCATGTCCCAGCAGCCTCTAAATCCACTATAAAGGATGTCCCTTGGTCAGACCACTCCATGGTTCTATTTACATTGAGAAAAGAGGACACAACTCATAAAATGTCTCACTGGACACTTAAAAGATCCCACTCATGGCAGAAATTGAACAATCCATAAAGGAATATTTTGAAATTAACGATACTAAAGATATATCCCCCGAAACCTTATGGGCTGCCCATAAAGCTACAGTTAGGGGAAAAATAATACAAAATTGCAGCCAAACTTAGAAGACAAAAGAAATTGACCATAGAGAAATTGGAAAAGACCTACTCAGAGTTACGTAGAAAACATAAATTAGACCCTCTCAGTGTTCCCACCCACGATCTTGACGCTGCTAGATCGGCCTTAAACCTAGCTCTGACAGCAAAATCAGAAAATGATCTAAAATGGACAGGTGCCAGGTTCTACCATTTAAAGGATAAAATAGGTCCAATGCTAGCACGCAAACTATCTCCCAGATTTAAATCGAGAACCATCCCCAAGATAAAAATGGCAGATGGTACCCCTACCCTAAATCCTCGGCGGGCGATGGGGGCCTTCCACGACTTCTATTCCAAGCTCTACGCTAAGGATAGTAACTTTTCTTCGGACAAAATAGGTGAATATTTGAACAGCCTGAATCTTCCCAGGTTGACAAAAGTTCACAAGGAGTTGATGGAGGCACCCATTTCAGCTGAGGAAGTTATGTCAGTGATCAAAAACTTAGAATTAAACACAGCTCCTGGCCCTGATGGATTCTCAGGGTCTTACTACAAAACATTTCCTATCATTCTATCACCCTACCTAGCACGATTTTACAATCATTTGACTGAGGGCTCCCCTATAGATAAACAACTTAATTTGGCCTATATTTCGTTGATACCGAAACCCGATAAAGATCATAGCCTAGTAGAGAACTATAGACCGATATCCCTCATTAATAACGACCTAAAAATACTTACTAAAATAATAGCTAATAGGATGTCTGCCTTCTTAGGTCAATACATATCCAAAGATCAAGTAGGTTTTATCACAGGGAGACAAGGCCCGGACCAGATCAGGAGAGCTATTGATCTTATCTCTTTAATGTACTCGGGGTGGTCTGGAAGCACTAGACAAAGAGGTATGCTTCTCTCACTTGATCTCCAGAAAGCCTTTGATTCAGTATCTTGGCCATTTTTGTTTTCTGTTTTGAATCGTTGGGGGTTTGGTTCTAAATTTTTAGGAATCATCTCTGCTCTCTATTCCTCCCCTGAAGCTAAAATCCGGTTACAAGGCATATTCTCGGAATCTATAAATATCCAAAGAGGCACAAGACAGGGCTGCCCTCTATCTCCTCTGATATTCGCTATTGTTATTGAATCTCTGGCCATAGCCATCCGAGATAACGCAAATATCAGGGGAGTTCATTGTAATAAAAAAGAACACAAATGCGCATTATTCGCAGATGATTTGCTACTCTTCGTGACCTCTCCCATCTCCTCCCTTCCGGAAATTTTCTCCCTGCTAGACGAGTTCTCTAAAGTCTCGGGTCTCACGGTAAACATGCCTAAATCTAGGGCCCTTAATATTTCTCTTTCAGAACCCACAGTGTCCCTCTTGAGAAACAAATATATTTTCAAATGGGACTCTACGTCTACTAACTATTTAGGTATCAACCTGACCCCAAATTTCCAGAATTTATACTTAGCCAATTACCTTCCTATGTATAGGAAACTCGAGAAGGACCTTACCGAATGGGGAGCGCAGAAAATAGGCTGGATCGGCAGAATTAATTCTACCAAGATGACTCTCCTCCCGAAACTTCTATATCTTTTTCGATCCCTTCCGATCCCGATAATAAAAAGCCATCTAAAATCCTTTCAAGGTAAAATCACCAAGTTTATCTGGAACAAAAAGGGACCCAGTCTTCCCTCTCGTAGTCTGTTTAACTTACCTTAACAGGGAGGTCTAGGAGTGCCAAACTTGTTATGGTATTATCAATCCGCGAGGTTAGCGCAATTATCGGAGGTTTACCTTAGAAATGATCGCCCAGATTGGATAGAAATAGAAGAACAGGCTTCCCCATTATCCACAATCGAAGAACTCATGTGGCGCGCTCCTAAAAGTAGACCCCCTACACTATCCCCCACCCTATCACAAGCATTGGTATTATGGGATTCACTTAAAAGCAATCCACTCTTAATTTCTAGAGGCAAACCTTTGTCAAGTATCTTTCTCGACCCATCTTTCTGCCCCAAAACCGAAGTGGACTCCTTCAAATGGTGGCTTGATAGGGGGGTGTACCGCATTGGTCGTTTCTTTCAACACACAGGTCCTCTTCCTGAGCAATTCCTTATAGACAACCTTTGCCCCCCCCCCCCTCTGAAAGATCCAGATTACACCAAATACATACCTTTGCTCAGAAACTTTGGAACGATAAAACAATTTCTGGCCTTTTGACCCCATATGAACACAAATGCGAACAAGCTCAGAATAGGAAAGGTATTATCTCTATCATCTACAAATCTCTTGCATCAAATAACATAAAATTACCTCATATGCTAGCTTGGGAAAGAGAGCTTCAAGAGGACTGGGACTTGGTGGACTGGCAAAAAAACTACTCTAGATCTCTTAAGGGTTTTAAGAGTCCATCCCTCATTGAAGCTAATATAAAAAATTTCACTAGATGGTACTTGGTCCCATTCAAATTGGCCACCATGTATCCGTCATCCTCACCACTATGCTTTAGAGGTTGTCAAGGAATAGGCACCATGATCCATACTTGGTGGGAGTGCCCTAGGATACGGGAATTCTGGAACAGGGTATTCCAGATTATCAGGAGAGTTACCGGTTGTAACCTCCATCAATCTCCTGCAATAGCCTTATTGAATGGTCTAATACCACAGAGTTCCAAGGCCATTAGACAGCCGATTCTATTTATACTGACTGGCGCCAGAATCACTTTAGCGGCTGCATGGAAGAAACCGTCTGTTTCCATTTTACACATGAAGAGAAAGGTTACATGGATTATGGAACAGGAAAAAAGAATTAACTCTATGTTAGATACCTCTACCCAGTTCACTGAAATTTGGGAACCTTGGTTGATTTACATGGGAATCTCCCACAACAAGTAAGTTTAGTTTTGGCTCTGGACTCAGACTGATGTAATCCTATGGCAGGTAGGCCCACCCTCCCTTTCCTCTCCTTCCTCTTTCCTCCTTCTCCCCCTCTCTTTTCTTTATTCTTATTTTTTCTCTTGAACAGGAGATATTCATTACATATCATATTCTCCACTGGTCTCAGCCTAGTGCTGATTTAGTTTAACTGGATGTATGTATTAAATTCCTTGTCTCCTTTTAGGTTTATAAGTTAAGAGTTGATTGAGAGATGTTTCTCTGGACAACATTTGGATCCAATTTTTTTGTCATCAAGGGGGGGCTGCCCCCCCTCCTCGACACAGATTGCTCCCGGTGGGTGTGTCGGGGGGAGGGGATGTCCCCGGAAACCTATCCTCTCCACGGTTCGGTATGATTTATTCCTTACATATATTTTAGTTTTATGATCTCAGCTTATAATAAAAGTTTTATAGATTGCTTAGTAAACAGGGAATTTTAGCCCTAAAATGTTGTCGCTACCTCTACTGATTCCCATCCCTCCTGATTATACACGTTTACACTCCCATGTTAAACTTACCAGGTATATAGTTGGGACATTGGGGGGGGGGGGGAGGAGAGGGGGAAATCTAGTTAAGAAATGTAATCTATTGTTTACTACTATAATTGTCAACACGATGTTTCCTGATGCATTTATTGTATTACGTTTATTACTCTGTATGCTCTTTATTTTATTATAATAAACTTAAATTTAAATGAAAAAAATAAAATAAATTTCATGGTTCAAGCATTTGCATCGTAAGCAATTAAATTACAACACTAATGGCTCCTAATTCTGATCTCTTTAGCTGGGATCATTTTAGAATTGTTAAGTGCAAGCAAAAATGCTTTGTAAGGTGAAACACAGGCATGCACAGTGACAGGAGGTTGCTTGATCCAACAGAAAAAAAACACACACACACATATATATATATATATATATATATACATACACACACACATATACACACACACACACACACTTCATTTATATATACATGCTGAATTGCGTTCCACGTCATCCATACATGTAGAGTTTGATGGCTTACCATACCTGCAAAACACAAAAAAAAAAAAAAAAAAAAAAAGAGAAGGTTTTAGGATACAGACAACCATATATTATTTCAAAACCTTACATTGCACTGGTCAATTTCCCCTAAAATGTGTCCCTCAAAATCCCAAATGATATACGATTTATGCCCAAATGGCACTGCACGGGCACTCCTAATCTGTTATAGGACCCCTGCCCTAACACAATGACATATCTGTAGCAAGAACCAGGCAAACATGCTGTTTTTTTTACATTTTCCTCTACATCCCATTAGACAAATGGGATGAAATCCTATGATACTGGGTGTTAAATGTACTTTTGATCTGCTTTAATAATAAAGGGTTTGAAAAAAAAAAAGAGAGAATGAGAATGTAGCACATTACTAGTACGATTCCTTGTAAAAATATTGAATTTAAACGAGTAGATGATTGGATGGATAAAAAAAATTACAGCAAGCACCCGATAAAGGCTAAAAAGCTTTTAATGTTTCAAATGTGCTTCACATCCATTTGATTTGTTTTATGTTTTTCTTTTACCTTCTGATATTTTTATAGATTTTGCTGGATGAAATATCAAATGTGGCCGAAATATTTTTTAAGGGGCTGTAGAGAAGATAAACGGATTTGTAAAGGGGGTTGTAATAGCAGTGATCTCTTGCAGTCCCATGCAATAGGGTAGATATATTAAAAGGCAAATAGAATGCACACTCTGCCAATCCAATCTCTAACTCATTCAATGTTTGCAGTCTTCTAAAATCACTTGAAGCATATCCATAGATGACCCCTTTTCACACACGCACCTCCGTAAATCGGTATTCGCTCGCACAGCGGGGGATTTCTCTGCTGATCCCTGCTATGCAGGCAAATGATAGGTCCATGTCCACTCCACTATGCAGAGCGGACACAGACACAGTCCCACTCCCACTCTCCTCTGTGGAGCAATCGGATGGAAATTGACCGCCTGTCCTTTTCCATCCGATCCAACATTTTGGGAAAAAGGATTTTGGAAGGCCTTTATAAATACCCATACCAAGGTCAACAGTAGAACAAAGCTGCCTAAAAATCCAATAGTTCCAAACATGTTCTTACATTACAAAGGGCTTTCAAAATAAATCTCTAATGAGAATATTCTATCCACTGCCCATGTTATACTAGTAATCAATTACCGTTAGCTTCAATCACGATAACCTTGAACTATTGTACCTAGTGCGTCTCATAGGCGTAAAGCAACCTGAATCTTTAAGCTGCAAGTTCTGCTTCCTCCCACCAACCCTCATCACTACAGGATACAGAAGTGATGTGCAGTTAGTTGGAAACGCTAACCAACACACTCTCAGAAGTCGGCAAGCAGCATCACCTGTGGATCTACAGGACGGTAAAGATTGGACTTGTCATGCCTTGGAATGCTACGTACTTACAGTGGAATTTAGTCAGAAAATGTAATCCTGCTAGATGACTTCAGGCTGGCCCCTTTTGCTGGTATAGCTATGTTAACTATTACAAATAAGTGTCTATACTGTTTAAATTCAGTAATATACTGCTTGAACCTGTGCTGCACACTCAGTTGCTCTCCATTTTTAGGCATTGCCGAGTTTGTAGAGGCCGATATGCAAACAGCCTTAAAGCGGAATTAAACCTTCCCATTGTTTTTAGCCCAGGAAGCTGCTTTTATTTGATCTGCAACTTCCATGGTGCTGCACATGTAATCAGCCATGACACCAGCCATTTGCTGGTTTGGCAGTTTGGTTGAGGAAACAAGCAATTTTAACAGTTAGCAATCCCAGCATTCCAGGAATGTAACTGTTTTTTTTAAAACCGTTAAAATCAATGTTTTTTTTTCCTTTTGACAGTGTGTAAATTAAAGGGTTCAGTTCTGCTTTATGCTTTACTTTTGTTCAGGGACTCTGGGATTCAGCAAAATGGCAGCCTCCAGCAAGGAGAAACAAAGAATGATGGAGGCAATTTACAGCGCACACGAATATTGGTAGCATATTATGAATGTGGAATGTATGTTCCTCGCTAAAGAATAATGTGTATCAAGTTGTTTAGGGGTACCGTTCTGCTTTAACAAGCTCAATTTTTTTCATGCTAGCTTAAAGGTTCACTTTAAGTCTTGTGTATGCAGATCTCTCTTCTGTTTTATGGTCTTGTTTTTGTGTAAGTTTTGTTTGAAGTGTGTAATATTCTTTATTACCTGATGGACAGGGCTTCATAAAATGTTAAACATTATACGTACAGTGTAATACAAATAGTCTGATCAAATGTACAAAAAAATTTTACTCAGAAATAATCATTTATACCTACTTTAAAGAAGGAACTTCATCTATTCTGTTTCCAAGCTGGGATTCATGCGATTTGCTTCTTTTAAGTGTTGAAAAATTAGGCAGCAGCTGCTGAAAGACTTTGCGGCTAGGTGGAGGTGGTGTCCGAGGAGGCTTTAACTTCATTTGCCTCTTTGACATGGGTGTGGTGGGTGGAGTTATTGTAATTCCATGAGGAGTCCTCAATGTTAGCCTATTGCTTGGTGTGGAAGAGGAGAAAGGATCCTGGAAGTTCTCAGGACAAATATAAGGTCCATGGGGTTCAGAAATAGGAATGGCAGACACTGATATTGAGCGAGGCTGATGGCTGTTGGCCTTTGGAAATGGAGTGTTTAAAATCCAAACTGCCCCCACCGGGGATGAGAGGTCAGAAGGAAGTTGGGAAGAACTTTCCTTGCGGTTTTCATGAGGATTCCATAATGTTTCCTTCATATCACCACCTAAACAAATATACAATTACAGATAAATTATTTCACAAATGCTATTCGAGTAAATTAACCCAAATAGCATGTATAACTTCAGAAAAGAGCCTGTTAACCAGTATAGTTGGGATTTGCATGGAAACTAGAAGACAGATATTGAATTTCTGTAATGGGTACTACATTACATGTTAAAGTGAACAACTATTCAACAGAATGTTCAGCTCATTAAAAAAAAAAAAATGCATAATTCAAAAAAGTATCCTTTTGAAATTCCCCTCTCTCTTCCCCACTGACCTAAAATACCTTTTTTTTTTGCATATATTGGAATGGGCAAACAAATAGATCTCAACCATCGATAAAGGTGATATACGTGAATAAATTACACATATAATTGACCTGGTGTATCTAAATGACCAAATATGCACATTTGCCAAAAGGAAAAATTAAAGTACACTCTTGCATTGATCTCTACTTAAATTCTATTAAATTAGAAACCAGTGTTCCAAATTGATTGCCAAGGATTCGCAAAGAGCAGTTGGAACACGTCTTGATTAAACCTCAGACATCCGTCTCTGGTGTTCTCTTTACATTTGGCATACATGGTGTCAAGATCCATTAGCCATCTACAGCCTCTGTAAGAGTTATAGATGCCTATAGGTCTAGCAATGAATTTCAAATGATCACCAAATAATTAGAATTATTTTTATTGCAGGTAGCATAGCTATCAAACCATGAATAAAGAGTATTTCTAGTGTAAAGTCATTCAGGGGAGTTTGGAGTTGCTTTGCCGCTTTAAGGCCTGGGCAGCTCACAGTCATCCAGTCAACTATACATTCTGCATCATATTAAAGTGTGATGGATGAGGCTGTGAGGTCACCTCTGTCCAAAAGTTGAAGCTTAATAGTAAATGGATCTTTCGCACACTAGCAAATCCACCAAGAAATGGCTCTGAAATAAGAAAGAGGGTTATGGACACCCTATTTAAAGTCATGATTTGATTTCCATTGAAATTGTGTAGGGAATGTAGAAACAGGCAATTCATGCAAGGAAATCCCAAACATTTTGCAACTGAAGGAATTTTGAATGGAAAAATCAACAATTTTAGTGAGTTGGGGGCAATACCACCTTTTGATGGCAGAGATTTACTTATTTATTCCCCCCCCCCCCCTGTACATCTTTTGATAGTTTTATTGAATGGCTGAAAAGGCCATTTCTTCTTTTGCCCTTAATAAAAATATAGCATCTTTATTTGTAGACACCGTTGGAATAAATATGTTTGCCTGTTTATATATATATTGAAAAAGTGTACAATTTCCATTGCGTTATAAAAAGGGGAAATTTTCTTTACCTTACTGCATTCTAAAAAAACCCTTCTGCATGCTACTCCCCCCCACAGCCCCCTTAAATACATACCCAAGCCTGATCTCAATACAGTGATGTGCAGCTCTCTCCCCCCTAATTGTCTCAGAGACAACAGCTGGAGCCATTGGCTGTCAATCACAGCCAGTGAAGAAGGACCTAAGGGCGGGGCTGAGCCCCGCTCTGTGCGTCTTGCACAAGTGCCCCCCATAGCAAGCGGTTTGCTATGGGGCACTTGTCGGTAGGAGAAGAAGTATAACATGTTTGTTTTAATCACCACTCCTGTGTGGTCTCGGTAGCAGCACCTCTTCCCTCACTTCCTGCTTTCACAGGAGACACTGTGGGTAGTGGGAGCCATAGGCTGCTGCAGTATCAGACAAACTCCTCTAAAGAAGGAAGCAGGGGAGTGGCTTACCGGTGCCGTATGCATCTATAGCACACACAGCCCTGCTTGGGAGCGTACATGCACAAGTGCCTCCTTAGCACCCAGAGCAGGGCATAGGTCACAGCACTGGTGGGTGATAGTGAGAAGAGCAGAAGATTATGCACAGAGCAGGCAAGTATGACCAATACCTGGTTTAATGATCATGGTATCACAGTACCTGATTAACCAGCAAACTCATCTAACCTAAACCCCATAGAGAATCTGTGGGGTATTGTCAAGAGGAAGATGAGACACCAAACCCAACAATGCAGAAGAGCTGAAGGCCACTATCAGCAACCTGGGTTTCCATAACGCCTCAGCAGTGCCACAGGCTGATTACCTCCATGCCACACCGCATCGATGTAGTAGTTCATGCAAAAGGAGCCCTGACCAAGTATTGAGTGCATACTATACTACATAGACATGCGTTTCAGTAAGCCAACATTTCTGTATTAAAACATCCTTTATTTTATTGATCTTATGCAATATTAACATTTCCTGAGATACTGAATTGGGTTTTCACTAGCTGTAAGCCATAATCATTAGAAATTAAAGAAAGAAATGCTTGAAATATATCACTCTGTGTGTAATAAATCTTTATAATATACAAGTTTCACTTTTTAAATTTAATTACTGAAATAAATGAACTTTTTGATGATATTAAAATGTTTTGAGATGCACCTGTATATTATGGAAAATTCAACAGAGCATAAGCGGAAGTGACAAACCAGAAGGGGAGGGCATAGATGTCCATCTTTAGTGGATAATTTCACTACAGACACTATTGTGACACATGCACACGATGCAGTGACTCGTTAAAACACTTATTTTAGGCACCACTGATGAAGTTTTATTCCTAGAAGCAAAACATGTTGGGATTTTTTCTTTTGTGTTGGATAGTTTAGCATACGTTTATTAAGGGCTCTTTTGGGCTCGTAGGGATTATAAGCACATAGAGCAACTTGGCAGAGGCTGTAAGAGTTGGCATGCTGGGCTTTATGGAGAATAGTCAAGCCCTTCAGTAGTCCGTGTATCCACAGTTAAGAGCTGAAGTCTTCTTTCAGAGAGAGCACATGCAAATGCAACCAGATCTCTTCATTTACTGATCTGAATATTTGATCATCAAATTAGGATCCTGCCTCTAGCACACTGTCAGTATTCTTTGCATGGTCTTTGAGACCCTGCTACCAATATTATTTCTTATGTCTGGATCCCAAGCAAAAAAGTAGCAATAGTGTGTGTTGTGCCTTTAGTCAGAAAATATTATGTCCGTACTAGATAAGATAATTCCTTTTAGCATTGATATGGCCAACTGTTACAAATGGATGAGTGTAAAATGCTTTACCTGACCAGGCTAGTTTCTTTAAACAGGCAAGAGCCCCATTCAGCCTAGAACACTCTTCTGTGCTTGCTCCATATCGCTTCATGGTCTCTTTCACTTTTAACTCATTCATCTCCAGTAAGGCATCTAGTGTTATATCTTCAGGTATTTTCTGCAAAATAATAAAAAATAGAATTAACACACATACAATTAACAAACATATGATGTATGCTCCTCAGAATCTACTGTTTTTTTTTTTTTTTAAAGTGTATTTTTGTGCGTGAACTCGAGAGAGAGGAGCCGGACTGCAGGAGTTGGGAGTAGGCAGACCCTCCCCCCGGAGGCAATCGCCATCCTTCTCCATGCCCCTGGTGGCAATGGCGGGTGTGAAGGGGGGCCTCCCACTCACCCCACCCTACCTGCTCCTCTTGGGAGCCCAACTGGGGCCCAACGGGACCCCAATGGGGCAGAGGGACTCCCCCTATGAGGGAGTGAGGGGGCCTAGCCCACCCAGCCAGCCCCGTAGGTCCTTCGCCTCTCTTTATTTAAGAGACCGCATGGCCAAAGTGCATGTGTTTTTTAAACCAATTTCGTGTGCGTGCAAGTGTGGTGGTTTTTGTGGGGGGGGGGTGGGCGTACTAAGCACAGGCGTACCTTGCATAGCACACCCACCGGGAGCCGGGCTGAGACCACCAAACTCAATTCACATGTAGCCGAGACCGGGATCCGAACCCTTGGCTGCAGAGGTGAATGGCTTGTCAGCGCAGTGCCAATCACGTTGAGCCACCACAGCTCCCAGATAGAATCTACTGTTATACATTCCAATAGCAAGGGCTGTAGTCTTAGATGGTCGTCAAATTAAATTCTAATAATGAACTTCTTTTATTTGCTCCTTTTTGGTGTGTTAAATACTTATTTTTTTCCCCATAAAAATAAAACTTGTCATACTTACCTGCTCTGTTGCAGTGGCTTTGCACAGAGCAGCCCAAATCCTCCTCTTGTCAGGTCCCTCTTCTGTGATCCTGGCCCCTCCCTCTACTGGTGCACAACCATGTTGGAACAGGAAGGGGCCATTCCCAAACTGTTCCTACAAATTGGGAGAATGAAATTGTCCAAAATGTCTTGGTATGCCGATATCTTAAGAGTTCCTTTCACTGGAATTAAAGGGCCAAACCTAACCCCTGAAAAACAACCCCACACCATAAAACCCCCTCCAACAAATGATTTGGACCAATGGACAAAGTAAGGTCCATAAAGACATGGATCAGCGAGTTTAGGTTGGAGGAACTAGACTGGCCAGCAGAGTCCTGACCTTGACCTGATAGAACACCTTTGGGCTTAGAGCGGAGACTGTGAGCCAGGCCTTCTCGCCCAAAATCCGTGCCTGGCCTCACAAATGCGCTTGAGCACTGCACATATTTTTATATTTATTTTTGATTTAACACAGTAAAACATGTGAGAAACAAAAAACAGTGGGTTAATATGGCGCACTCTGATGTTTTAAAGAGGTTTTAAATATGCTGCACTTAGAGGGCGCCGTTCTCTTTCTTCTTGTTCAAACGTGTCAGAAAGAGGCCTGTATCTGGAGGGACATATGGTATGGTCCAACCCTTGTCCAGTTGTTGGAAACCAAAATATGCTTCTAAAGCAGTGATTGACAGGCAGGAATTTAAGGCTTTTAAACTATAGC
Source organism: Rana kukunoris (assembly GCA_029574335.1). Classification (NCBI taxonomy): domain Eukaryota; kingdom Metazoa; phylum Chordata; class Amphibia; order Anura; family Ranidae; genus Rana; species Rana kukunoris. The sequence continues at coordinate 277,370,727 of CM056050.1, read as the reverse complement.
AGAAATATCAACTGTTCTAAAACGATTGTGCTTTCTTGTAGTTTTAAGCATATCAATTAACTAAGCTTCCTGATGTTATTTTGTTTCTGGCTGACAGATACTGATCTTCACACTCTGTACCAGAACAACCGTCTTCACATTTCAATATAGACATTAAAAAGAGAAGTAGAGTAGCTGTATTGAACATGAATCCATAAACCTGTAATTAGGGGTATATTATCTCTGTAGATTATGGCGTGTTTCCATTCCTAGAAGTCTACACAAAACACTGGCATGAGGCTATCAGCTGTATGTATATGTACGTATGAGTATTTGCTTTTGTTTTTGTGTGTGTGTTTTGCCCATTTTTACACTAAAGAGCCATTCAACAATACTGGAATAGATAGATACTTTAAGATGGAATAACTAGGAAGTATTCTCTCCCTTGCACAGATACAGAGAAGAATAAATAGAAATGCACAGGAACAAATGAAGGAGTCAGGTTTTCGCAGACAGGCGCGTGTGTGCTGTGGGTGGAAGGCTGCTCCCTTCTGCCCATCATACTTGTTTACAATGCCTGGCTATTTTTGCCTAGGAGAACTACTAGACAGCAGCTGTGCAACTCCTCCGACTTGTTTACATGATGCTCGACCCCAGCATCGGCCTCAACTGTGTTCTACCAGGAATTTCCAAATCTCTAACAGAAGTAGTGCCAGGGAGTGCATACATCAGTTATAAATGGTAAAGGATGAAAAAAACACAATTTGCAAATCAGGTTTATGAAGCTAAAAAGGATATTTATACTAATATTATGAGGACTACTATAATTAATTACCATTATTATTATTATTGTCAATGGAGAGTTTTCTGCGACTTACCACAGGACATTTTATATCCCTCTGCTCATTTGAACAGATAAATGATCAGTTTATTCCCTTTACCCATTGAATTCGATGTGCCAGAAATTTTAATTAAATAAAGACCTCCCACATCACAATTAAAAATGTTAATTTAAGACTGCTCCTCTTTAATTTCTGCATTTTAGTATGTAATTTACTCATTTCAAGGTTGCCAAAGCTCACCAGTGCATTAACTTGCAATCAACGAATCTCAAAGAGATAACTGGAGTCAACTGACTCTCCCTAACACTACTAAAAAATAAATTCCGCCTCTTTCAGTTGCTTTAAAGACTGCGACAGAGTCTGGCAGATTTTAATAGCACCACTTTTAAAATATGCAGCTATAAACGCACCAAAATGAAAAATACTTGCCTCCAGTTCCAGGATAATGAAACTGGGATGCAATTAGGAGCAACTATAAAGTTGCCATGCCAAGCTGGCTAAAATTGCACCGCACATGTGCGAGATCCGCAGGTGCATGCTGGGTAGGCAGCATGCATGAAATCCAGGAAGAAGGACACTGTAGCTTCGGATGCCCACACTGGAGATGGCTGTGCTGTGCAGAAACTTCACAAAGTAAAAAAGCAATGCTGCACAGATAGAAAGCTGGGCTCAAAATTTCAAGTCCTGAGCCACTAGCCAGGCCTTAAGAGTTACTCGCCACCAGTTGCCCCACCCCTAAGTCCGCCCCTAAACACGCCGTTGTAAATGATCTCATGGAATTACACTATTAAATGTTTAAAGCAAAATTAAGTTCCAAAAATAAATAACAACTTTAATAATATTAACAAAGCATATCAGTGCCCATTGAATGCAGCCTCACTGTGCCCATAAATGCAACCTCACTGTGCCCATGAAATGTAGCTTTATGGTGCCCATGAATGCAGCCTCACTGTGCCCATGAATACAGCTTTATGGTGCCCATCAATGCAGCCTCACTGTGCCCATCAATGCAGCCTCACTGTGCCCATCAATGCAGCCTCACTGTGCCCATCAATGCAGCCTCACTGTGCCCATCAATGCAGCCTCACTGTGCCCATCAATGCAGCCCCACTGTGTCCATGAAAACAGCCTCGCTGTGCCTTTGAACGCAGCCTCTCCTGTGCCTGCAGCCTCCCTGTGCCCCATCAAAGCAGCTTGACTGTGACCCATTAATTCAGCTTTCCTGTGCCTTATTAACGCAGACTTTTTTTATGAGGGAGTGTGAGGTGGGTATTGAGGGGGTGTGAGGTGGGTATAGAGGAAGTGTGAGGTAAGTAGTTGTTACTTGTCTACACAGCGATCACGCTCCAGTCGCCATGGATACCCCGGCCTCCGCTCCCTTCTGTGTATGCACCGTGTGACTCACCTGATAGATCCCTCCCCTCCCTCTCTCTCTCCCCCGCTTTGCTTGTCTTGTGTATTTACACACACAACGGGGATGTCCTGCTGTGTGGCACGGAGCTGCATGGGTCTGTATTCAGTGCGCGGTGTAACAAGGTCCACCCCCCCTAGACGGCTCATTTCTTAGGCGTAACACTGATACTATCACACGAGCCATCTAGGGGGGGTGGGATCTTGTTACACTGAGCGCCGAACACAGACCCAGGCAGCTCCGTGCCACACAGCAGGGATCACAGCAAGATATCAGTTTCCTGGCTGCCTTCAGCCAGGAAACGGTCAGCCTGGTCCATCCCCGATCCTCACTCGCCCTGCATTAAATTCCGCTCGCAAATTGCGAGCAGGCAAGTGGAATTTTTGAGGGCTGGTTTACAGCATACCTTTGTTACAATACTCATGCCTCGTGCAACGCAAGAGTATTTTTTATCTTAAAAGTTATATTTCGGCCAGAACTCCACTTTTTTGCAAACTAGAGGCAAATTGTATTTACAAAAAGCTTGCCGATTCCAAACAGTTGTCCAACAAAGTAAAAATTAATGATAAGTAATTTCAAGGATTATAGGGGAAAAATACCTCATCGTTCAATTAGGTAACTTTACAAGCTTTGTCACTGATGGATCACTGGACTCCACCGCAACACTAATTACTGGTATTTGCCTTGACCAGAGTGTCAGTAAAGAATCTTTGGGAGGTCCACAAGACAGTCGTGTGGAGTTCTGGGTCTAGGTTTGAGCACAATGCACAAATACAGATGCAAGGAACTTTAAGATTCTTGTGCATCCCTGCACTGTCTGACAGGAGTAAAAAGTGATCCTCGGCAAGCTATAAAAATTTAACATTACTTGATCTTAATTCAGTTACACAGTGGGGGTTATTTATGAAAAGCAAATCCTCTTTGCACTAAAAGTGCAGTCGCTGTAAATCAGAGGGGTAGCTCTGAAATGAGGGGAGGCTCTGCTAATGTTATCATCCAATCATGTGCAAGCTAAATGTTTTTCATTTTCCTTGCATGTCCCCCTCGGATCTACAGCGACTGCACTTCCAAGAACACTTGCAGTTCACTTGTAATGTAAAGTGGATTTGCCTTTAGTAAATAACCCATAGGGCGTCTCAAGGGCCTGAAATGCCCTTTGAAAAACACTGTCCAAGTCCCTCACCTTGATTTCATAATATCTGATAAATAAGCCTCCTGAGGGCTTTGTCCCCCCTTTTTTGCAGAAGTGGGAATGAAACTTAGGACAAAACTTTGATCAGTAAACAGAAAACGCAACATGTGCTTTGCTCACCATACTTCCATCTCAAGTAGATATCAGGAGGCGAGCTGTAAAATGTATGACACGCTGGTACAAAGTTCCCACCCACCTACATAGGATTTTATCATAGATTTCCCTCCCGTGTTGGCATTGCCATAAGTGGCATGGCTCCTTGATAAAAAGAAAAAACGGGGAGGGCGCACCAAACCTAGTGCATTACCACTAATAATTTATTAAGAACAGAAAAAAAACAATGGTCTTACTCACAATGAGAGCTGAAATATAGACGGCTTGCGCAATTCTGGGGCATATCCCCTTCCTCAGAGCCTAGGTACGCCCCAGAAATGCGCAAGCCGTCTATACGTTTGTGGTTCCACTGGCAGGTGCCGTGAGGTTCAGCTCTATGCTGTCTGAAAAGTGCTTTTTTCAGCTCTCATTGTGAGCAAGACCATTGTTTTTATTCTGTTTTTAATAAATTATTAGTGATAATGCACTAGGTCAGTGGGCCCTCCCCTTTTTTTTCTTTTTCTCTATCTTTATGAACACCCTTTGTTCTGAGGGCTGCAAGATTATAGACTTTGCCGTGAGACTATACTACATCAACCGAGTTTGGCGATATACCATAGCACAGGAGAATATTGTTTCATTTGATGGCTCCTTGATGCACATCATTTGGTCATGTCCCCTAATATATTTCTTTTGGGATTTGGTCTGGAGTCTAATGTATAAACTTAGACATTTCTTTGGCGAATCGATGGGAGACATGTTTACTTCATGTTACACTGCTTGAGGCGTAGAGACAAGTGATCCCTCCTGATCAACCTGCTCAGTGATACCAAGGTCTGAATCCTGCAAAAATAGAAAAGTCAGAACCCCCGCCCGAAAGTTGGGCAGTGGATATCTGTGGTAAATGAGATAGAACGCCTGGCAGCAGCTTTGAAACAGAGATGAACAATTCCATAAAACAAGTCATTACTGACACAATTTCCAGTACTAATGAGACTACAATACATAATCTTCTTTGGTCACTCAGTCTGTACCACCTCCGTGGCATCAGAACTCCACTTCACTGCTTTCCCTTTTTGTTTTTTTTACTTTCAAAAAGTTTTATTGAGTTTGGATACAGAACAACAAGAACATATCATAGAATACAGGTTACAAATGATAAAGACATAATACAATGAACTCCATAGCTTCTGTAAACATGACACCCTCCAAAAACAGTGGCCAGATAGAGGCATGTAGAGAGGGTCACTCGAGACTAACGTGAAATAAAAAGATAGGGTAAAACCCGCTACTAAAGCATGAAGCCGAGTGCCAAAACCGAAACAATAATACAAAAACTGACCCCCGGAGCTCGGAAGGACCCCCCCAGCATCCCAAGTGGGAGCTATACTATGCTGGAGTGATTCGCCAAGCATCATCAGGAGAAATTAAGACTTTGACACAATCATACACGTCCTATAATCACGTAAGTGTCGTGTACGTTCTGGGGTCAATGTACAAAAAACAGAAGGAAAATATGTAACCATTTTGAAATATATCTTATAGAATGGAACTAGAGTTCCTCAAGAGAGAGGACATAGGGGAACAGAGAGGGGAGAAGAAAAGGAGGGAAGAGAAGAGGACGAAGAGCCAGTCTACGGTGCCCCGACCAGAGAAGCATCTAATTGGTTCGATCTCTGGGCAGGAACTCCTGGTATCAATGAGATGCCAATGAATAAGGCCCACGGTTCCCAAATGGATTCAAATTGATCTTTGGTGTCAAGCAAAATACTAGCCACTTTTTCCTGGGACATAATCCAGGAAGTTTTGCGTTTTACAGCTGAAAAGGGGACCAGGGGCTGTTTCCAAGCCTTAGCCAACGTAGCCTTGGCACCTAAGAGAATAAAGTGGATCAAGGATCGTGTGGATTTATTGGTATTGGGAATATAGGTGTTGAGGAGAGCAACATCAGGAGTTCTAGGAAGCTGAAGACCGGTCACTTTGAAAATTAAATTGAACACTCTTTTCCAGAAAGGTCTGATTTTTGGGCATTCCCACCAGACATGTGCCATAGAACCAATGATGTCACATCCTCTAAAACATAAGGGGTTGGCAGAGGGAAACATACGAGACAATTTTACAGGGGTGTAGTACCATCTTGTGATGACCTTTAATTTTGTTTTTTAATTACCATTTCCCCACTGTTCCCATATGTACTTTGTTCTAGCCTTCTTACCACTATTCCCTTGTCCACGAGTGCATCCATGAGAGCCACTTAAGTTTCGTAAAATTAGTACCTGCAGCAACGCAATATTTTCTGAGGCCCTAGTGTAACATCCGAGATTCATATGCCAAGAGACCCCTACATGTTTTTGTAATAAATTTATGTCTATGAGTACTTATTAACATTTCCATAGGGATCAAGACAAAAAAGGAATCCATGTATGCCTTTAACCTCTCTTTTTATGTTGTTGTATGATGTTGATACAATGCTGAAGGACAAAATAAATTTATGAATGAATGAATGAATGAATGAATGAAAAACGTATATAGCGCGGCACATGCGAACTGAATCGCCTCTGGGCGCTTGTTGTTCCTGTCTCCTTTGATATCAAAAGAGATGAGTCTTGATCTTTCTCCTGAAGGCTAAGTGATTCGCCTCCAACCGAATGCTGGTTGGTAAAGCGTTCCATAGTCTGGGGCCTTGGACGGCGAATCTTCTTTCTCCTTTGGACTTGTAGTTGGCTTTTGGGATCTGTAGTAGGTTCTGATTGGTGGATCGCAGGATGCGATTGGGATTGTGAGCTTTTATTTTATCGCATAGATATTGGGGGGCATTCCCATGGACACATCTATGCGTTAGACAGAGAGCTTTAAAAGCAATCCTGTCTTTGACTGGTAACCAGTGAAGGGATCTCAGTGAAGGTGAGATGGATTCCCAGGGTTTTTTTCCAGTCACAAGTCTGGCGGCCGTATTTTGAACGACTTGCAGACGAGCGATTTGGTATTTGGGGAGTCCGAGGTAAAGGGCATTTGCATAATCCAATCTGGAGTTCACAATTGCTCCCACCACGACCGCTAAATCTTCTTTGGGGATGAAAGGGGTAAGTCTACGTAGTAGGCGCAGCAGATGGTGGGATCCGCTGACTACTGACCCTATTTGTGCGTCCATTGTCATATAGGAGTCAAAGATGACCCCGAGACTTTTGACTTTGGCGCTAGGGGTGATGATTTTGCCCAGAATGGGCGGGGGTGTCCAGATTGTTGCAGGTTGATTCCTTTGTTTGGCGTGAAACAGAAGAAGTTCTGTTTTCGCTCCGTTGAGTTTAAGATAACTCTTTGTCATCCAGTCCTCTATCAAAGAGAGGCATGTCTCTAGATTGAGGCGGTGATCCTTTTTATTGCAAATGCGGAAATACAGTTGCGTGTCGTCTGCGTATGAGTGGTAGAGCAGTTTTTGGCTGCTGATAATCTCAAAAAGAGGACGAAGATATATGTTAAACAACACTGGTGACAGAGGCGATCCTTGAGGGACTCCGCATGTTACTGTGCGTTTCTCAGATGTGAAAGGTCCTAACTTCACTGTTTGCGATCGGTTTTCCAGAAAAGAGGAGAACCAAGATAAATCGCTCTCTGCGACTCTAGCTACTTTAGCAAGCCGCGTGAGTAACAGTTTGTGGTCTACAGTGTCGAAAGCTGCACTTAGGTCCAACAGAACTAGAAGACAGGATTCTCCTTCGTCTGCGGCCTCGAGAGCATCGTCCCATACTTTGAGCAGCGCGGTTTCAGTCCCGTGTCCAGGACGGAAGCCTGATTGCAATGGGTCGAGTAGTTTGTGGGTATCTAGATGCTGTTGCAGCTGTTGTACCACTACTTTCTCCATTACTTTTGAAAGTACATTGAGGCTTGTTATGGGACGGCGGTGGAGTGGGTCCTTGGGGTCAAGGGAGGGTTTCTTGAGGATGGGTTGGATTATACCCTCTTTCAACTGTGAGGGCACTATGCCCTCCAAGAAAGACTGGTTGATAAGCTGCGTGATGGGAGGAGCCAGGATATAGTCGCATTCCTTCAGCAGTTTAGTGGGGATAATGTCATTTGGTGACGTGCTATTGCGCAAAGCCCCAATGACATTCTTAGTGGTCTCAATGGAGATGGGTTCCAGGGTGAACTTACCTGATATAGGAGAATTACTATGGGTGTTGTGTGAGAGGCTGCAGGGGGGGCTGAGGGGTTTTTTTTTTTTTGCTGAATGCTTTCTCGGATTGCCTCGATTTTATTAATGAAGCAATCCGATAGTTCATTGCAAAATTCTTGTGTGTCTGTATTGGGGGCTTCAATACATCCTGGTTTCATGGTCTGAGTGACCATCTTGAAGAGTTTGCGGGGGCGGTTTATGGCGCTGTTGATAGCCTCCGAAAAATAATTCTTCTTGGCTTGGAAAATTCCTTTGTGGTATTTTCTTGTCGCTGCCTTGTAGATGGACAGGTTTAGTTCTGAAGAACATCTTTTCCAGGCAGATTCTGCCCTTCTGCGTTCTTGCTTCAGTAACGACAGCTGGTTGTTAAACCAGCTGCGGTTGTTTTTACGGATGCGGGTTTTGCGTTTCGGCGCTACCAAGTCGGCTGACTGTAGCATGGCCGAATTTATGGCATCCAGTGTTTCACCGGCCGTTTGATGCGGCTGAATTGTTTCTATTTTTTCCCTTAAAGTGATTTTGAAGAGTTCCGAGTGGAGCTTCTTCTGACATCTAGTCCAGTGTGTTGTCACTGGATTTGATGTTTTTGTTGCGGGGGGAATTGTGGAAATAATGAATTTAATTGCATGGTGGTCTGTCCATGGCAACTTTTCATTTTCCAAAATGTTTATTTCCAGAGCTTGCCTGAAAATAAGATCAAGTGTGTGACCTGAAGCATGTGTGGATCCACATACTAGTTGCTGCGCCCCTAAATCTACCAGGTGGTTGATACAGGCGTCGGCAATGGGGTCTTGTGCGGAATTGGCCCAGAGGTTGAAATCCCCGAGCAGCAAAAAATGTTTGCTGTTGAGGGTGTAAGTGGAGAAGAAATCCGTCCATGATGATAGCAGCTGCGATTTTGGGCCGGGCGGCCTATAGCAGAGCAGAATATGGATGGTCTCTTTTGAATTTGTTTGCAGTTGTTGCGTAAGGGTTTCCATGAATGGAAGAGGATTTTGAAGGATTGGTTTGGTGATTGCAAGCTGAGTTTTGCAAATCACCGCCAGGCCTCCTCCTCTTTGCCCTATTCTGTTTTCCGTTATGATACGGTAGTTTTCTGGCACCAGTTCTCCTAGAATGGTGTTACAGTCGGCTGCGAGCCAGCTCTCTGTAATGAAGAGACAGTCTAGATCGTGTTGTAGAATGAAATCATGGATTTCAAGTCGGTGTTTGACTGCCGATCTTGTGTTGATCAGAGCACATGAAATGCGCTTAGGTTGGGGTAAACGGCTAAAACTTTTGACTGTCGATCGTCGATCGATCCTCAAAAGTTGCTCAATTCTTAGGGTCTTTTTGGTGATGGCTGGTAGTATGGCGGTAAAACGCCTCAGATCCCAAATGGTTTCTGCAGAGTACCGCAGATTAGCCATGGTAGCCATTCACCGGGGGAAAAAGTCGTTTTTTATGGTGGCGATGAAGAGAGGATTCGGTGAATCCTCCCGGCTTGGTCCAGAGGAAGGCAAAAAAAACCCTAACCGTTGCTATGCCAATTTGCTTGGGTAGGGGAAAAAAATTCCTTCCTGATCCCTGAGAGGCGATCGGGCAAAACCCCTGGATCAAGTGCTATTGAGTTGTACACAAGGGGGGGGGGGGGGGTGTGGGGGGGGGGGAGAGAGCTGACACTGCTGCTGGGGTGTACCAAGATGGCCGCCAGCCAGGAGCAGGACCTGGGACCCAGGCTGGTGTGTGGCCAGCTGGGTGAGTTGGTGAGCCGGGGGTGGGGGGACAAGTTGTTAAGCTAGGGGTGGATGAGCCCTACAGGGGCTGGGGGGACAAGTTGTTAAGCTAGGGGTGGATGAGCCCTACAGGGGCTGGGGGTGAACTCTTGGGCGGTTATAGGTGATATTACTGGCGAGAGAGCGGGGCGCCGCTAGGCCGCGGATGAAGCCGCGGCCTTTCCTGAGATGCGGCGGCCGCGAATCAGCAGTGGCTGGCGCGGTTCCGGGGAAAAAACGGGGAAATACCGGGGGATAGAGGCGGGGAGATGCCGGGGGAGGGTTGCTTGACTGGTGGGTGGTAAGGGTAGGTGAGAAAGGCCCCAGCAATCTGGTGGCTTGTCCTGAAAAGGACGGCCGTCAGTCGGTTCCAGGGGAGGTAGAACAGAAAAAAATAGTGCCTACCTGGGGAGGATGTCTGGAGAAGGGAGAAGGGGGGCTCAGGAGGAGAGAAAAAGATTCGCTTAAGGGGTGAAACTTCAGAGTCAAGGCTTGGCCAGAGCTGGAGCACGGCTGCAGGGCTGGGAGGGACACTGCCTATCTGCCTCCTACGCCTGCCTGGAGCTATGGCCCACACGCTCCTACTCCTAGGAGACGTGCGCCGCAGTGAACTCCTGATGCTAAATGAAAATTAATAAATATGTTGCCCCTTTAAAAACAGAGATCGTATTAGCTTTTCCACTACTACTTGTACACCATCAGACCACATATGCCTAGCCAATTTGAGCTTTCTTGGTCATTCAGCAGGCAACAGCCAAAAAAGCCCCAGACTGTAGCAGTCTGCATAGGAGTAAAAGGCAAGGTAAGCCTGTTCTACATTTCTAAGAAAAATCTTCTAGAGCAGAAAAGTTTTGAAAAAAAAAGAAAAAAAGAAAGAAGAACATTTGCAAAAAGGAATGTTTTTGCCAAAAAAGCAAGAAATCTGGCATGTAAACAATGAGGTCTGAATACGACGAGCAGCCAAATGTGTAGGCAGATTCTGAAACAGTTGGGAGAACAGTACCAATTTCTCATTACATGTATAGTGTTAACCGAAGAACTTGAATCAGTCATTAGATTACATAAGTAGTATTTGCATTTTCATTGAGGATTTTCATAAAGATTTGCATAAGAGATTACATATTTATATGGGTAAAGGGGAACACTTAAAACCCCACTCACTACACGATACATTTATAAGCCAAGTAGTCAACCTAATTGAAAGTGATAACTGTCCCAAAAGTCCAGTTATTACAGCATGGAAATATTATTGTCCTTTCATACACATCTGCACATTATCTATTTTGTTTAAAGGTGAACCAAAGGCAGCATTAAAAACACAAAATGATTGCAGCTCTTTATGTAATTGCAATGCATTTATAAAAACAAGTATCTTAGTTACCTGAATGGTAGGCAAATTCTCCACATTTACTTTAGTATTATTTAATATAGCATTCATAAAACAATTCAAAAGAATGTGCACTGGGTGTCCAAAAACAAGCGAAGTTCAACAAATTGTATTATGAATTGCTGTAGATCATACGTTCAAAGTATGGGCCATAACACAAAACACACTTAAAAGCGGGGTTCCACCCAAAAGTGGAACTACTGCTCATCCGACTTCACCCCCCTCCTCCGGTGCCACATTTGGAACTTTTTGGGGGGGAGGGGGAGAGGATACCTGTCTTTCACAGGTATACTGTGGCCATTTCTGGGAGCCTGCGCTGCGGCCCTTGATGTCACTGCTCGGTTAATTTTTGAAGCGGTGGGCAGACCTCCCCTTGAAATTTGGTCTGATCTTAGCCAATTGCAGTTCTGTAACCTGGTCAAGCAAGAGTGTCAGCTAGGTATGCATTCAGAGTACAGCACTTGTAGGCACCATTCTCCAGAAAGAATAAGTGTCACTCTAATTAATCTCTTTGGTTCAGTACAAGCCAAATGCCTGACGTGCTCAGCACCTAAGCCCTCTGACACCACAACAGCTCTAAGAACACTAATTCTTCTATTCACTTGGCATGACTTCTTTTGTGCAATTAGAAGAATAGAATAGTGGTTTGTTTATAGGTTATAAATAACTGAAAGCAGATTAGATCATAACCACCTTAATGACCTAGGCACAAGGGAGATCAGACAAGTCTTCTGAACCTGCTGCCTGGCTTCTATGACACGCGACAATATCAGATCAGCCCTTATTCAGGAGCACAAGGGCTACGGCATATACACTGACCGCATCAGTGCAGAACTGGACATCATTTTTCCCCATTCCCCACAGAGCAAAATCTCGGTTTTGTTGGGTTTCACAGGGATTCTGAGTGAACAGTCTCTTAGACCCCCTTCACTCCTGAGCGTTTTGTAGCTTTAAGCCTCAAGCTACAAAACGCTGGAGGGGAAAAAAAATCTATTATTCTCTATGGAGATGGTTCACATCTCCACTCAAACACCTGAAGCCAGAAGTTCCAAAACGCCTGAAGCTCAAACAAGTTCTGGGACTTTTTTTTTAGGCAGATTTGGGAGTTTTTCTGCTTTTAACATTAGTGACCCTAGGACCTTCCCAAAATCGTGGCAAAAAACGCGGTAACAAAACGCAGTGAAAACTCTACGCTCAGGTGTGAATGCAGCCTTATGGCCAATTCTCCAACAAACAGATCTGAACGCTGACTTGGCCAGCAACTAAAATCGGATAGACACGGTATCTGAGCACCACAAACCAAAAATGCTATTTAATTCACTTCTAAGGCCACGTACACACGATAGGTTAGCCAGAGGACAACAGTCTGATGGACCGTTTTCATTAGTCAAAAACGATCGTGTGTAGGCCCCATTGGTTATTTAACCTTCCGTTAAAAAAAAGCCAACTTGCGTTAAAATTTAACCGATGGACGTCTAACCGATAGGTCAAAACCGATCGTTAGTAGGCACGACCAGCGGTTAAAAATACACGCATTCTCGGAATCAAATTCTACGCATGCTTGGAAGCATTGAACTTCATTTTTTCAGCATATTGTTGTGTTTTACATCACTGCGTTCTAACACTATCGTTTTCTTTAACCGATGGTGTGTAGGCACATCAGACCATCAGTCAGCTTCATCGGTTAACCCAATGACAATGGTCCTTCGGACTGTTCTAATCAGATGGACTGATCGTGTGTACGAGGCTTAATATTCAAAGAAAACTTCCCTATACAATCATCCATGCCTTCCCCAAGCATTTCTGTCCGTGGCCATCTTAAGAACAGATCTATGTAGAATTCACTTCCTGGAATCCATCTGCCCTTAGCTCATGCATGCATGAGCGTGTGCCAAGCTTAGTGGATTGAAGCCAGACATATCGTTTAGTGTTGAAGCCAAATGCGTACATTTAAGTCTCATCTGACCACCTTAAACACACATTGAAGATTGAGGCCACATGGAAAAGGGTGTTCTGGTAAGAGGAGACTAAAATGTAAAAAAAAAAAAAATTGCGCATAGAGAACAAAATAAGCAGCCAACATGTCACTAGACATACAGAGCAAAATAGAAATAAAAAATAAATAAAAAAGTGTGGCGCTAAGTGAGCAAGTGAATAGCGTGTGAACCTGGAAGTGTAAAGTAGGCAATGCAAAATTGAATGTGAACAAAACTAAAACATAAAAGTCCAAAGTGAATTATAAACCTCTATGGAAAATCAGAATAAAGTGAAAGGTATTTCTTGGATAATCCAGGATGAATCTTGAAAATACAGTCAAAATGGAGTATAGGCAACGATTCCAAGAGCATCCCCCTTGGAATCGCTGTATATACTCCATTTTAGTTACAAGCTTGTTTTATCGGATTTGCTGCAAGTGTAAACCTCAGTTTTTACTATTAAATGTCAAACAGTATCGCACTATGTGCGGATCATTTGTTTTTCATGCACACCATTTGATGCGATTCATCAAGTCTTGAAGTCCATCATGGATATCTGACAGTCTTCATTCAACTTTGGGTGGAACCCTTCTTACCGTTTTTCCAGTGGTGGTAGCTCCTGTTTGGGGGTCATTCCCTCAAGAGTGCCTGTTGGACCCACGTGCTATACGGTATGTGTGTCCATCGAATCTGGAAAGCTTGAACACTTTACCATTTTGTATTTTCAAGATTCATCCCGGACTATCCAAGAAAGACCGTTCGCTTTATTCTGAGACTAAAATGTAATTTGGCCTTAACACCAAACGATATGTCTGGAGGAAATCTAATACAGCTCACCATCCAAATAAAACCATTCCCACAGTAAAGCATGGAGGTGGGAATATCCTGTTATCAGAGAGTTTCTCTACAGCAGGGCCTGGAGCACTTGTCAGGAAAGAAGAAAAAATGATGGGGCAAAATACTGTCATATTCTTGAGGAAAAGTTGTTGCCAATAGGAAGAAGGTTTACCTTCCAACATGACAATGACCTAAAGCACACAGCAAAAATGACCACACAGTGATTGAAGGAGAAAAAAGGTGAATGTCCTTGCATGGCTTACACTTAACTGGTGCTGAATTATGCTTTAACCACTTCCATACTGGGCACTTAAACTCCCCCTCCTGCCCAGACGAATTTTCAGCGCTGATTCACTTTGAATGGCAATTCCGCAGTCATACAATGCTGTTCCCCAATAAAAAATGTATAATGTTTTTCACACAAATAGAGCTTTCTTTTGGTGGCATTTAATCACTGCTGGGGTTTATATTTTTTGTTAAACAAAAAAAGATGAACATTTAAAAAAAAAAAAACCCTCATGTTTCATAGTTTGTTATAATATTTTGCAAACAGGTAATTTTTCTCCTTCATTAATATGCACTGATGAGGTGGCACCGACGGGTGGCATTGTGGGCACAGTTGTGTACTGTTAGGTGGCACAGTTGTGTACTGTTAGGTGGCACAGTTGTGTACTGTTAGGTGGCACAGTTGTGTACTGTTAGGTGGCACAGTTGTGTACTGTTAGGTGGCACAGTTGTGTACTGTTAGGTGGCACTGTTAGGTGGCAGAGAATAGCCGATTACCGGCTCTGTTTACATCACATGATCAGCTGCCATTGGCTGACAGCTGATCATGTGGTAAGGGGTCAGGATCAACCCCTTACGCCGATCTGTGATCAGCCGAGTCTCATTGACGTGCGCCCTGCAGGGGGCGTGCAGGCCGCTTGAGAACGGGAGGACATCCATGGACGCCCTCCCGGCAAATTAGGACTGCGCTGTATCCGTCTTTCGTCTATAGCGCAGATGGAGGGTGGTTAAGAGCTTCAAAAAAGCTCCCCAAAATCTTTTGAAATGCTTTGTGAAAGCTTGATGTACACACTGCTCTTACAGAAGATGAGGTCATGTGAATAAGGACAGTCAGTGGAACTGGATAGATGCATCAACTAGAAAAAGGTAATTAAAAAGGAACAGCTATAGCTATATAACCATGTCATTGATTGTTCACCTACTTGCATGTGAATCAATTTTTTTTTTTAAGACAGAACAAAACAGGATAAAAAAATAAAAATAAAAAGACAATGCAGCTTAGTAAAATTTAACATTAAGCCCAAAACACAGTAGTAACCAAGAAAATTATGTTCTGGAATGGCCAAGCAAGAGTTCAGCCCTCATTCCGGCTGTTATGCTGTGTAGTGACCCGAAGAAAGCCGTTCACAAGGAATTCCAGGAATATGAATAAACCATGACTATTATAAGCAGGAATGATCTGAAATTCCTTCTAACTACTGTGCAAGTCAAATCAGCAGCTACCGGAAACTTTTGGATGAGATTTTTATTTAGGGAGATTCCAACAGTTACTGAACACAAGGCTCAAATACCGATTTCCTGCATGGATTGTAATTCCTAAACAATGCATTTAATAAAAGCAGATGAACTAAAAAGAGAAACTCTAAGGGCTTGTTTACAACAGCGAATTGTAATAACACACATACAGGCATTACCGCAGCAACAAAGCATCCATTTAAATGGCACCTCATAGAATACACCTGCTTTGCAATAGAAAAAAGCAGAATGCGCTAGATTTTCATGCACCCAGGTGTGTTACAACTCACTAGTTTAAAAAAGGTTGTCTAATGAAGCAACACACCTCAGAACACTCCAGCTCATTGCAGTCAGGTAAAGATGGTTTACACTTAGTGTCGGTTTACACTGGGGCGGCACGACTTGTAGCGCGACTCGGCAAGGCGATTTGCACACGACTTCAGAGGCAACTTGCAAACTGACTTCTTTATTGAAGTCAGTGCAAGTCACCCTGAAGTCGTCCCAAAGTCATACAAGAACCTTTTTCTAAATCGGAGTGACTTGAGTCGCTCCTATTAGAACCGTTCCATAGTACAGAAGGGAGCACGACTTGTCCCGTGGCTAAGTCGTTTAAAAAGTCGCCCCTGTGTGAACCGGCACTTAGGCTCCATTCACACCTGTGGGACTTGTCAGACAACTTTGAACATCAAAGTTGCCTGACAAGTCGCCCCCCATGTTTCCAATCAGTACGGTTTGTATCTATGCGACTTAAAGTTAACCCTCAAAAGATGCATTAAAGGCACACCTGAATGTTGTACATGCGACAGTTGTGCATCAGTTGTTCATTATCGGTGATCAAAGCCAAAGTCGCATTCAAGTCATAACCATCCAAATATTAAATAAAATATAAATCATATCATCAATTCTAAAGGAATTCTATAAATTGTTAGCTTAACATGCTTAGTAGGGTTGTCCCGATACCAATACTAGTATCGGTATCGGGACCGATGCCGAGTATTTGCGGGAGTACTTGTATTTGCGCAAATACCCCCAAAACCAAAATAGAATACTCCCCCCCCCCCCCCCCATATTGCAGCCATGTATGTCCCTCATACCTGTAGCTATGATGCCCCTGCCGCTGCCGCATACCGCCGTTAATCCCTGCATTATAGCGTAGCGTGCAATACAAGCTTTCGTTTTGAATACTTGTAAATGCCCGTGCTGCCATGTATAGACACTCCCCTTCTTGGGATTGGAAGGATCCATCCAATCACGAGAAGGGGAGTGTCTATACATGGCGGCGCAGGCATTTACAAGTATTCAAAACGAAAGCTTGTAATGCGCGCTACGCTATAATGCAGGGATTAACGGCGGTATGCGGCGGCGGCATCATAGCTACAGGTATGAGGGACATACAGACCACGGTCTCAATCCAGAAGGTGTTTGCAGTGAAAGAAACCTTTTTCCAGTATGTAGAGAATGCATAAAGCACAAAGCACAAAATCACATACTCGTAAGTATCAGACTTGCATACATGTATGCGGAAATGGTGAAGTTCAACTTCATACAAGTATTAATATACAACAAAGATTAAACGCCAGGAGGATTGTTGATGAAGTAAGGTTCTTTCAGTGTGACAATGCATCCATATAAGCAAACAGTGGCCAATCGTGCAATATGTGGGGGACATGCATGGCTGCAATATGTGGGGGACATGCATGGCTGCAATATGTGGGGGACATGCATGGCTGCAATATGTGGGGGACATGCATGGCTGCAATATGTGGGGACACATTTAAAAAAACTATCGGTATTCGGTATTGGCGACTACTTGAAAAAAAAGTATCGGTACTTGTACTTGGTCCTAAAAAAGTGGTATCGGGACAACCCTAATGCTTAGCTTATTTAATTATCCATTTAAAAAGTAGAAATGGGACAGATAATTTTTTACGCATGCTGTATTTCTTTTACCTCCAAGGACACGAGAGGAAATCACAAGATTGTACAGAAAAACAAAAAATGCTTTTCTAGAGGGTCCATCTGTGCGATGTGTTAACCGGTTAGAGAGTTTGTTGCCATAAAAGAAAAAAAATTAGCCCCCTGTATAACGTAAATAAACCTGCCTAATCCTGCCTGGTTCTGCCCTCCTCCCTGTAGACTACTGTTTATTATGGCTACCGAGACCTGACACCGCGGTCGGTTTACGTACCTCCTTCATCCACTGCTCTCTTCTCTGCTCTCCCCCATCCTCTCCCTCCCTGCCTGTCAGCTCTGTGTGTGAGCCACTCCTCTTCTATACCATTCTGATCAGTATAAACCTACTGCTCCCAATCACTGCCAGCCCCTCTGCTAGGATAACATGTAGTATACAGTGTATGCCGTTAAAAATTCTTCTGAATACCTTATTGCTCCTTGCTGATCATTGGTCATGTGACTGCCCGTCACCGCCTTCTTCGGGTGTATGCAGTACAGAGGGAGGTCAAGTGACCACCCGGCAAATGCCAGAGGGAGATATCGGCCCCTTCCTCTGTAGTACATACATTGGAGGAAGAGAGCAACGGGCAATCATGTGACCATCGATCGGTGAGAATAAACAAGCTATTAAGAAGAATTTTTTTTAAAAACAGCATACACTGTATACTACATATCCTAGCAGAGGGGCTGGCAGTGATTGTGAACACTGCCTTTTCAACCCCTTTAAGGTGTGTTGTGCTAGAGAAGCCCATTCATTTGGATTGCATGACCAATGTACTGCTGTGCGTGGTGGTGCCATTCAGAACAAATGGCATTGCACCGACATGCATGATGCACTTTGCCACAATGCACCAGTGTGATTCTGGACTTAAAGTGTCAGTAAATGCAAAAATAAAATTAAAAAAATTCTTAATTTTTGAATGGATTAAAAGTAGGGGTTTTAACCCCGTCATGTTTTTGCCATCTATGTCCCATGGAGGAGATTTTCCTTCATTTTCTGTACCATAGCCAATGCAGGAATTGAGAGGAAATCCCTCAAAATTTAGGGATTCCTGGGAGTATCACCAGAACAAGTATACCCATTAGAAGATGTCCCCTCAATTCTTGTTCTGATAACAACCCCAATTTTTTAAATTTTACTTTCAATAAAAAGGTAGTTCGAGTTTCCCGAACGAAGGGCACAGACAGAAAGATTTTGGCTTTAGTGACACTTTAAAGTAGGGGGGAAGGCTAGAACCTCCCCCTATCATTTTTATTTTTTTCCCCCCATGCTGTAGATTGTCCCCGATCTGGTAAAACGATTTTAAGCAAGACAGGGAGTGAAGGTAAATCTCCCCAAAATGAGCCCTGGATATGTTCAAAATCCCAGCAGGAGTTTTATCATTCTCCTTATCCAACTGATGTGATTATTTGCTAGGCTATTCTTTTTTGGGGTCACATAAAATGCCAAGAAAAAACAAATCAATCTTGGTAAAAATGCTATCTGCAGATTCTGAAAATAACAATTAAACTTCTACTTTCTTTTTTAATAAACTCTATTGTATTAAAACAGATCCAGTTCAGTATGAAAATACTCTGACACACAGAACATATAGGGCCAGATTCTCTTAAGAATTCCGGCGGCGTAGCGTAAGCTATTTACACTACGCCGCCGCATCGTACTAGAGCAAGTGCTTTAATCTCAAAAGCACTTGCTCCGTAGGTTTCGCCTGCGTCGCGTAAATCGCGCAGCGTAAACCCGCGCAATTCAAATGGGGCGGCTTGTATTTAAATTAAGCGTGCCCCCGCGTCGAATGAACTGCACATGCGCCGGCCGGGGAAAAAGCCCAGTGCGCATGCTCCAGGTCACGTCGGAAAGCGTAGTTGAAACCAACGTCAAAACGACGTGAGCGTCATTTACGCAACTCCCTATTCGCGAACGAGTTAGTAAAACGACGTAAGCGGCGGAAAAAGCCAACGCTGACCCGACGCCATACTTAACATGGCGTCCGACGGGACTTCGTAAGGTTACTCCACATAGAAGCTGGGGTAACCTTATGCGAACGAAAACGACGTACGCGACGGGGCGGCGTAAAAGCGATCGAGAATCGGCGTACTACCTCATTTGCATATGCAAAAACAACGTAAAGGCCACCTAGTGGCCGGAGTTGTCATTACAACTACGATCCGCAAGTGTAATGGTTTTACACTTGTCGGATGTAGAAGCGTATCTATGCAAAAGTGATGCTAAGCATCACTCGCATAGATACGAGACAAAAAAAACAGTTATACGACGGGGTATCTGAGATACTCCGTCGTAGCGCCGCTGAGAATCTGGCCCATACTCTTCACTGGAAGAAGTACTCAACTCACGTGTAACTATGGTAATATTTCAACAGATCCATTACACTGCCAATCTGATTACAATTATTATGAACCTGGTAAAACTGAAAAACTTCCATGTTGCATGCCTTTTCTGCTTTCATTATAATAATAATAATAATGCTTTAAAAGGAAGCACTGTACTATCTTAGGATCCTACAAGCAGACTTCAGCATTAAACTAGAACCAGGGCTGATCGATAGAACACCGGCTCTCTATGGAGCCAGTTCACACATCTCTGCAGCGGCTCCAGTGCAAATTGCACAGGAGCCTTGTGTGCCTTTTGGTCCGCTTCAGGTCCGAATTCAGCCTGAAATCGGACCTGAAATGGTGACTGAGACGCACCGAACGCCTGCGGTGAGCCCCTGTGTGTTTCAGTGTGAACCCAGACTTAAAGTTATCATGATTCCATATTCTGTGAACCAAACTGTAAAATACTAAAATTATGAAAGATAGCTTCAACCTACACCTCCATAAATCAGTCAATGGGTTAAAGCTTTAACTCAGATCCTATCATTTGAAATAATAACAGGAATTTGGGAATATACAGAAATATGTGGGAAGTGGAGTAACTCCTACCCAACTTCTGATATAAATGAAGGGTAATAATGGTGTATAAAATTGAAGTACTCATACCTAAGCACATGGAGAGGATACATACCCTTCCATAACATCCTTGGACTTCCTGGATCACTACTCTCTAAGAGATTACTCTGCAAGGACGTCGCCCTCCTTAGTGGTGTATACTAACCTGTTGGTATCCAGCCATCCTTTGTTCAGCCATTTGGAGTGTACTAAGATTGTCTAGTTCCCATCGTGGTGTCACCACACAAAGCCTCTTTGACCCATAGAACGTACGTTCTCTTAGGTTCAAACGTTCTGGTAGGACTTCTACCTATTGGTGGTGGTTTTTCTTCACTTCATCATTTCTTCACCTTCACCATTTGTTTTCATTTGAATCCATCACCAAGTTTTAAACTTTCCCATACATTTGAAGTTTGGTCACATCAGACATTCAGTTGTGTATTTGTGCACCATCATTGTGATTTTCATTATAGACACTCGATTGTGTATTTATCAGTGCATCACAGTTTTTTTCATCATTTGAGCACATTAACTACTTGAGATCCGCGATATAGCCGAATGACGGCTTTAGCGCGGATCTAAATTGCCAACAAGCCGTCAATTGACCGGTTGTCACTAGCAGCTTCCCTGCGCGCGCTCCAGAGCGCGCTGCGGGGAAACACTGTGTTGGCCGTGTCCCTTGGACACAGCCAATCACAGATCGCCGAACGGCCAATCAGAGTGGCCGTTTGCGATGCGATCTGTGGGCGAAGGAGAGATGATCTCATATGTAAACATATGAGATCATCTCTCATTGCCGTTTTACACAGAGACAGCGTCCTGTCTCTGGAGAGGAGGAGACCGATCTGTGTCTTGTACATAGGGACACAGATCGGTCACCCCCCCCAGTCACCCCCCCTCCCCCAACAGTCAGAACACTATGCAGGGAATACATTTAACCCCTTCCTCACCCCCTAGTGTTAACCCCTTCAATGCCAATCACATTTATACAGTAATTAGTGCATTTTTATAGCACTGATCGCAGTATAAATGTGAAGGATGCCAAAAATGTGTCAAAAAAGTGTCGATGTGTCCGCCATAACGTCGCAGTCCCAATAAAAATTGCAGATCGCCGCCATTTCTAGTAAAAAAATAAAAATAATAATTCTGTCCCCTTTTTTGTAGGCACTATACATTTTGCGCAAACCAGACGCTTATTGCGATTATTATTTTTTTTTACCAAAAATATGTAGAAGAATACGTATCGCCCTAAACTGAGAAAAAAAAAGTTTTTTTTTTTAAAATTGGGATATTTTATTATAGCAACAAGTAAAAAATATTGTATTTTTTTTTCAAAATTGTCGCTCTTTTTTGTTTATAGCGCAAAAAATAAAAACCGCAGAGGTGTTTAAATACCACCAAAAGAAAGCTCTATTTGTGGGGAAAAAAGGACGTCAATTTTGTTTGGGAGCCACGTCGCACGACCGCGCAATTGTCAGTTAAAGCGACGCAGTGCCGGAAGCTGGGCAGGAGGGGGGTATAAGTGCCCAGTAAGCAAGTGGTTAAAGAATAAAGAAATGAGGACTAGTATATGGAAACGAGAGAATTGGATTGGGTGTCAAATGCGTGAGATGTTGCAATAATAATAAGAATGTAGCTGTGAAAGGATATATGTGAATTGAGATGTTGTATTTTAAATGCAAGCAACATTTGTAATAAAGAGTGTTAAAAAAGAGGACTACAAAAAGAATGCGACTTCCCTCGTTTCTGTTTTGTGCAACAGATGGGATGGAGAACAGCATTTCCTGTACTCAGGAGAGGAGGCTTTATTCATCTGTTGCCTTCATCTGCTCCTTTCTTCCACAATACCCAATATTATTTTCAATTACCTACCTACAGAAAAAAAAAAACCTAACTAAACTGGATCACTTAGATCATATAGTAACCACCTTCTAGAATACCTACCTGCAGTACTGCATCACATTGCTACTAAACACAAATGTTACAAAATTCTCACATGCCATTTAAATAATCTAGGTGGGTTTTAGGAGACTTGTTCGCCTCTATGTATCTCACCCCTCCAGTAGAAGAAAAGCATTGTCCTCTAGAGATGTACCTTAAATGTCCTCTTGTGTCCTTTCCATCTCATGCCAATATCTGCTCTCTTTCTCTACCACTCATGCCTACCAATGTTCTTTTATGCATTCTCCACACCCACAACCCTCAATCTCCCAAGTGTAACTACATATTCTTCTTCAAACTGCTACAATGTGTTTAGAATCACAGAAGTAGTACGTAGCTCAAGTCAGAGAATGGCCTTATTATAGAGCGGTTATACTTTGTTAGACTGCCTGCCCCACAATGCATTTTATTTTTTTATTTAATCATTACCTCAATGCACCTCACTTACCCGCAAACATCTAAAAAAGCCACCCCCCCCCCCCCCCAATGACCCAAGAACAATATACTTACCTTAGCCCGTTTTCAGGAGGCAAGGGTAACATCACTGTGTATAATAGCTGCCTTCAAAAGTTGCTCGAAATCTGTGCTCCAACCTATTGCAATAATATATTCTCAGGGGATTTGGAGTATCCAGCTGTCCTCAGGGGTGCTGCGTTACACACACCTCCCAAAAGCATCAGGAGCCAGGCTGAGATATGCATTTTTCACTCTTGGTTAAACCTTATTTTTGTATAGCTTTTAAACTCCATTTGTTTTTTAGGGGACAAAGAGTTCCATTTGCATGGAAGGAACACTTTAAATACTTGTATCACTTGTATCCCTTTCCTTCTAAAACTATAAGCTCCTTTTGGCAAGCTTTGTATTCCTAGCATATAATGTATTTGTGTACGTTATGCTAATAGGTTCCAAGAAGTTTCGTATGCGACGTTGCTTTTATGCACTCTGAAAGCCCTCATTGTTTAAAGACCTGCAGAAGAGGACAGTGGTGTATAAATAAATGACAGTAAGAACAAAAACATTTGTAATCATGTTGAGTAATTAGAATATCTGGTTACATCTAGACAGGGAGAAGAAACAAACTTGGCAAGGAGAATTTTGATTTTGTAGAAATTTCAGGAGACTTGGTTCAACAGCTCTCATGATTGGCTGGCAACAATTCAAGGGTATTCTCCATTTCGCAGAGATAGAGAGTAAAAAAAGGGGGAGGGGTGGTATGCATGTACATGATGTACAAGTGAATGTGAGAGATGACATCACTAAGGAAGCAAGAGAGGAGGTGGAATCCTTATGAGTAGAGCTACAAAAGGGAGAAAACTAAGGGGAAAGTAAAACTGGGAGTTTTCTTTAGGCCCCTAACCTGAGGGAGGAGGGGGGCCTCCTATCACAATGTGGATTAGCGGCAAGGATGGGATGTGACATTATAATGGAGAATTACAATTATCTAGACAGACTGGGTGGGGGGGAAAAAAAAACGCACATTCATCTAAAGCTCGCCCTTTGCTAAATGTCTTGCAGGACAATTTCATGGGGCAGATGGTAAATGCATTAACTAGAAACAGAGCATTACTTGACCTACTGTTACAGACAATACAGACCTGATCAAGGATGTGGAAATATGGGACATTTTAGGACAATACAAAGAATGAATTTCAAAAGTGCCAACTTCCCTAAACTACAAGCCTTGCTAGAAGAGTCTAATTGGGAACAAAGAATACAGAGGAAACACGGTTATGCTTTAAGAGCATATTAAATAAGGGCATTAGCCAGTGCATCCCAATGGGAAATACATTTAAAAGAGATAATAAAAAGTCCAGAGTGGCTTAACTCCAATGTAAAAATGCATATAAAATATAAGGAGAAGGCCTTCAAAAAAATACAAGGCTGAGAGATCATCAGCATTCCAACTTTACAAAGAATGCAACAAGAAATGTAAGGGTGTAATCAGGGCGGCTAAGATAGAACACAAGAAGGCACATAGTGGAGGAGAGTAAAAAAAAAAAAATCCCCAAAAATTCTTTAAGTATATAAATAGTAAGAAAGGGAGGTCGGATACTGGTCCCATAAAGAATGATGAAGGGAATCTGGTTGCCAAGAATGGAGAGATGGCAAAGGTGTTGAATTTATTCTTCTCAGTCTTCACAAGGGAAACGGGGGGCTTCAGTAACCAAAACTGTAATGTTTATCCTCATAACATGTCACAGGAAGCACCCTCATGGCTAACAGAGGATAGAATTAGAAATAGACTTAGAAAAACGTAATAAGTCACCAGGACCAGATGGCTTGCACCTGAGGGTCCTTAAGGAAATCAATCAATTGGCAGACCATTGTGCCCAATTCTTACGAACAGTCTACTGACTGGAATGGTATCAGCTGATTGGAGAAAAGCCAATGTAGTACCAATATTTAAAAAAGGGCAAATATACATGCCTGGAAATTACAGACCAGTTAGCCTAACATCAATAGTATGCAAGCTCTTGGAGGGGATAAGGGAAAAGATTTTATTAATGACAACGATATCATTAGCGGTAATCAGCGTGGATTCATGAAGAATCGTTCTTGCCAAACCAATCTATTAACCTTCTATGAGGAGGTGAGCTGCCATCTAGATAAATGAAGGTCTGTAGACGGGGTGCATCTGAATTTCCGGTGTGGAAAGCGGGGTCCCCCAGGTTTCTGTCCTGAGACCAATCTGATTTAATTTATTCATAAACGACCTGGAGGATGGGATAAACAGCTCAATCTCTGTATTTGCGGACGATAATAAGCTACGCAGGGCAATAACTTTTCTGCAGGATGTGGAAACCTTACAAGAAGAGCTGAACAAATTAATGTGGTGGGCAACTTCATGGCAAATGAGGTTTAATGTACAAAAAAATTAAATAAATGCATTTGGATGGCAAAATTAATGCAATCTTCTCACTAGGGGGTGAACCTTTGGGGGAATCTAGGATGGAGAAGGACCTGAGGGTCCTAGTAGATGATAGGCTCTATGGTGGCATGCAATGCCAAGCTGCTGCAAGCAAAGAAAAGAGAAGAGAATATTGGCATGCATAAAGGGGATCAACTCCAGAGATAAAACGATAATTCTCCCATTCTACAAGACTTTGGTCCGGTCGCACCTGGAGTGTTCTGGGCACCAGTCCTCAGGAAGGATGTGCTGGAACTGGAGAGAGTACAGAAAAGGGAAACAAAGCTAATAAGGGGGACTGGGAGGTCCTTAGTTACACTACACTCTCCGGCCACCTTATTAGGTACACCTGTTCAATTGCTTGGTAATACAAATTGACAGTCAGTCAATCACATGGCAGCAACTCAATGCATTTTAGGCATCTAGACGTGGTGAAGATGACTTGCTGAAGTTCAAACCAAGCATTAGAATGTGGAAGAAATTGGATTTAAGTTAATAAATGTGGCATGGTTGTTATTGCCAGACGGGCTGTTCTGAGCATTTTAAAAATTGCTGATCTACTGGGATTTTCATGCACATCCATCTCTAGGGTTTATAGGGAATGGTCCAAAAAAGAGAATATATCCAGCAAGCGGCAGTTGTGTGGATAAAAATGCCTTGTTGAGGACAGAGGAGAATGGGTTCGAGATGATAGAAAGGCAACAGTAACTCAAATAACCAAGCTATGCAGAATACCATCTCTGAACCCACAACACATTGAACATTATAGCAGATGGGCCAAAGCAGCAGAAGACCACACCGGGTGCCACTCCTCCTTCAGCTAAGAACTGAGACTACAATTTGCATAGTCTCACCAAAATTGGAAGATTGGAAAAAACATTCCCTGGTCTGACGAGTCTCAATTTCAGATCCGCCATTCAGTTGGTAGGGTCAGAATTTGGTGTAGACAACCTGAAAGCATGGATCCACCCTGTCCTGCATTAACAGTTCAGGCTGGTGGTGGTGGTATAATGGTGTTGGGGATATTTTCTTGGCACACTTTGTGTCCCTTAGTACCGATTAATCATCGTTTAAACGACAGGGCCTGAGTATTGTTGCTGACCATGTCCATCCCTTTATGACTACACTCTACCCATCTTCTGATGGCTACTTCCAGCAAGATAATGCACCATGTCACAAAGCTCAAATCATCTCACCACTGGTTTCATGAAAATGACAATGAGGTCACTGTACTCCAATGGCCTCCTCAGTCACCAGATCTCAATCCAATAGAGAACTTTTGGGATGTGGAGGAACGGGATGTTCACATCGTGGATGTACAGCGGAAAAATATTTGAAGCAACTGTGTATTGCTGGCATGTCATTATGGACAGAAACCTCTGGGGAATGTTTCCAATACCTTGTCGAATTTATTCCACAAAGAATTAAGGCAGTTCTGAAAGGTCCCCCTTTTTACCTTCAGAACTGCCTTATTCTTTGTGGAAGCAAGGTACTAGCAAGGTGTACCTAATAAAGTGTCCGGTGAGTATTTCTATAATGGCTGCCTCTGAAGAAAGACGCAGAGGAATTAACACGGCTTTATTGATGAACACTGCTAGATATAGTGACATGTATACAGATACAGTTTTTTATATATATATATATATATATATATATATATATATATATATATATATATATATATATATATGTGAACTGTATCATACTGCTGAAATAAATCTTTGTGATTTTATGTAATCAATTTATTTTAGTATAACTACAATGACACCGACCTTGTAATAATACATTTCTGAATGTAGGGACTACCGGCAATTAGGTATATGAATGTGGCGTAGCTTCTAGCTAGCCATCCAAATGTTCTAAAAAGGTCCCTCCAATGCATATAAATTTTGCAACATCAAAAAGGTATATATAAAAAAACAAAAAACAAACACACAGTATACCATCATTTGCGCTAATTAATTAACAGATTATGGCTACAGAAATGGGGAGGGGACTGGGGAGTTCTCGATAATGCAAACAGGTGAAGCCAGAGTTGTGCTTCAAAAACATGTTGGAAAGCCCGCAGCAACCACAAAATCTGCTGCAATTAGTGTTCGTAGATGACATGCAAAGATTCGAGGTACTTATTTTTGTTCTATATAAAAGAAACATGCCAGATTATACAGTAAAAAAAAAAAAAAACATGGTTTGTGGTCACTGATAAAGCAAACCATCTCCTAAAATGAGTAATGTGCGTAGATTTACCATACCAATTAATAAAAAGCCAAATATACATATTATCATGTCCACAGTTCAGCTCCTCAGACAATCTCAGGGGATCTAAGCAAAAACAAGCCTGCTAAACTAGAATTTCCTCTATTCCCAAGAACAGCAAATCAGTTCAATGCAATAAACCCTACAGAAACTGTGCCATGCGTATTTACTCCAATAAATAGTAAGAATACATGAGGGTTTCTAGAACCTAAAACTTAAGCATATATATATATATTGTGATCAAAGCAAGAATACCTTTGAGATGAAGAAAATTGTGCTCCTTCAGATCTACATGTGCGAGACTGAAGCAGTAAACACAAGGCTTGAGCAGTCGTTCCCAGCTCTGGATTCTGAAGACTGACGAGTTAGCACAAGAAAAAGGCGTGAGGAATACTTCTGTGCTGCCTCCAGCACTTCATCCGAAATACAGAGCTGGCTGCACACATATGACTGCAGAGCTGACATACTCTGCACTATACATCACTGCCAGCATCGGGACATTTCTTACTGGCTAATCACACATTCCTAGCTGCAACTGCTACCATGGCTACTGAATATTGTAATGTCACCATGAAATCCCCCCACATTTCTTACCGCTCTGCAATTTTAATCAAAGTGTGTTTAAGTAATACAGACTATGCATGGCCATTCATAATGCTAAAAATTGCCTTGCAATCTAATACCCAACAATACGAGTCTATAGACCTGTAGAAAGGGTTCTCACTGCAATAAAATAAACCACTCCAGCAGTGATACATGGTGGACAAAAAGGGGGAGCACTAGCATTCACACCTTAAAAGTAGAGATAATACAAACTTGCCCCCCCATTCTAGCTAGAGAAATGAGGCCGGGTTCACACCTATGCGAATTGGTTGCGGTTTAAACCACATCCAATTCACATAATATTATAAAATACATTGATCTCAATGAGGCTGGTTCACATATGTGCGATGCATTCACACTGCGCATTGCCAAAAAAATGTGTGCGTTTTCTAGGCATTGCGGTGCGGCTCAGGTGCGAATTTAGGCCCATTATCTTCTATGGGGCACAAAATCTGATTCGCAGAGGTGTTCATTTCTCTTCAGGATTTCTCTCATTCACCTTAATACACTTCCCCCACCCCCTCCCATCTCCCAGGTCTCCAAATTCGCAGCTAAAACGGAGATGATCTGCTGAACAGCTCTCTTATCTCTTTGCTGAGATAAAAGAGCTGAAAATCAAACCACACAAGTGTAAATCCAGCCTGAACCTCCCAAACAGACACGGACAGCAATACAAGTTGACAAATCCCTCTCAACTCTGAATAAATTTAAATAAGTAAATAAAAAAAAAGTTTACATTTCGGTACGATTTAAATGGCAAAATCTCACTGTATGAATTGCATGCATTTTGGCTTACTATTTTACATATTTTTTCTTGGCATTTTAGAGAATAGTTGACAAACATAAATAAAAGCAATGGATTTTGTATGCATGGCATAGGTAAGATTTCACATAATAAGTCAGTCAATGTGCAAAAAAACAAGTTATCAAGTAGTGCCAAAAAAAGTTTGTGGTAAAGGAAACAAAAATAAATAAAAAAAAGTGTGCCATTTTGTTCAGTAAAGACATTGCATATGGCAATGGAAATTAAGGGAAACAGAAGGAGAGCGGAGTAACTAGTTTACATATTTATTATTGCAGGTACTTGTATAGCGCCATCAATTTACACAGTGCTATATTAAAGAGGAGGTTCACCCTAAATATAGTCTCTTTCTCATGTGATCCAGCATACTGGCGTCAGCGCCAGTAAGCTGTTTTTTTGTTTTTTTTTAAATCCCCCACTTACTGTGTAATCTTTAATTTTTATATCTTTCCCCCGCGATGGATGGCGCCTATACAGCCCGTCACATCTTACGAATATACCCGATTTAGGACTCAGTTATTCTCGGCGCAATGCGGTGCCTGCGCACAGACCTAGGAGCTGACTGCGCAGGCACCGTATTTCTCTGAGTCCTATTCCGGCTTTTTTCGAGGGGGTGACGCGCCATAGCCGTAGGACTTGGAGAAATACGGCGTCTGCGCAGTCAGCTCCTAGGTCTGTGCGCAGGCGCCGCATTGCGCCGAGAATACCCGAGTCCTAAATCGGGTATTTCCGTAAGATGTGACGCGCTATACAGGCGCCATCCACCACGGGGGAAAGAAATTAAAATTAAAGATTACGCAGTAAGTGGGGGATTTAAAAAAAAAAAAAAAAAAAACACAACAGCATGCTGACGCCAGTATGCTGGATCGCATGGGAGAGAGTATATTTAGGGTGAACCACCTCTTTAATATTATATATATATATATATATATACATATACACACACATACACACACACACACACACTCCCATTAGTCTCTGCCCTCAAGGAGCTTACGATCTAAGGACCGCAACTCGCATTCATTCATACACATACTAGGGCCAATTTAGACAGGAGCCAATTAACCTACCAGCATGTCTTTGGAGTAGTTTTTTTTTTAAACACACACACTTTACCAGTACCATTTCACAGGTGAATAAAAAGTTGTCAGGCAACAAAATTTCAGCATGGTAGACTCTTGAAGTTTTATGCTGCAGTCACTTGTACTTTCTACAGCAACATTTCTCAACCTTTTTACCCTAGAGGATCCCCTAAAATAATTTTCAAGTCTTAACATGGGCACACACAAATTGAAATGTGGTCTGGTTCAGCAGGGACTGGCAAATTTTGATATGTGCGGGGCCCTTCCTATTTGACAAAAATCAAATGGGACTGTTGGAAAACATTTATTTGATCAGCCACTGCAACCAATCAGCTGCAGCACTGATCAGCGTATTCCGACAGGCATCACTGCTGTCGCAACAAAACTATGAGGAGGATACCTTCATCCACCTCGTTTGTGTGGATGGGGCAATTCATACTTGTTTTCCATTCAGCTGGTGTGTATACCCATCTTTAGGAAAGCCTTACCCAATTTATTGGGGGTCAACGGGGAAACAGCCACTTACATTGGTGGTCAGTGGGAAAATTGCAACCCTTAAAAGTGGTGGTCAGAATGCCGTGCCGGTCATGTGCTGGTTTTGCCAAGCAGTGTTGGCCCTGGAACTATGCGGGCACAGGTTTACCAGCCACAAATCAAGGAACCCCTAGCAATCTCTGGATCCTTAGGGCTCCACGGAACCCTGGTTTAGAAAGCTGTCCATTGAGCAGTGCAAGAGCAAAACCCATAGCAACAACACCTTTCTCCATTACGCAAGGTAATGCTATTTTTACAATTTTTTGTCTGCAAAACAAGAGCAACATATAGTGCTATATATGCCACCACCACCAAAAAAAAAAAAGAGGAAAAAGGTGGTTTGCAATAATAGTCCACAGGAGGAAAATTTAGAAGTTCTTGCTATTGAACACATGTATTATCAAACTTGCTGGGAAATTTCTGGACCACTGGTCAGATTGCGCCTTCTCCCAAAAGGTGCTACTCATGCATGCGGTTGGACAAGTCAAGAGCCAATCCAGGTCCTGGTGCTGCAAACAGATGCATTTCCACATGCCTGTTCTATGGAAGACAAATTTAAGTGAGTTTTGTTGACAGACTACTATGATTGAATTGTCTTAATAAAAATGCATATAACCAAATAGAGCTAAAAGGGTAAGGCTAAAACATTAAAGAAAAGTTTTCTTCTCTCAGAAGCAACAAGGCAAGTGAGAAAAAGTGGGAAAAAACAACTAATGAAGGCCCCTTGTTCCCATAGAGAAAGGGAGCCTTGACTGCATGGAGCATGACCCACGCCCTTGTCACTAGGCCAAGAGATTTCAACTCAAATGGGTGAAGATGATTGGTTAGTTGAGCCATGGGATAAGGGGCTGGGCCTGAAATTTATAAACGTTAGACTTGAAGGTATAGTCTTTACTCACTGTTGGAAGAACAGAAAAAAAAAAAAAAGGAGTTGCCACCAGACTCCAGCTTTTCCTCTATTTCGGGTTGGTTGTCACAGCTTCCCCGGCAGTTTTTACCTTGCCAGCAATGAATGTTTTATTTGATGGGCTATACCATTCAGAGGAAGTTCGACCACTGTCTGTGTCCGGAACTTGGAGTAAGGACAGGTCTTTTAGACTAGGTCCAGTTTTCAAGAGGTGCTCACAGTACAACTGTGACTGGCAAATGTCGGAAAATTGCTTATGTGGAAAAACTGTAATAAAGCTGTGGCCTTGCCCTTTCCAACTTGACCTGCGAGTGGCAAGGTTATTGGTAAATACGGTTATTATGGCTTTAGGCCTATACTCCTCAGCAGTCATGACTGAAAAAATACTACAATAAATCACAAACCTGAAGAACTAAAGAGGATGGGTGAGAACTGCATGCCACCCAACCAAATTTAACAGCTAATGTAGAAAATAACCTATTCCCCCTCTTTTTAGCATGCTTTCCAGTGCTATTCAAAAGAGTCCATGTCCTAGAAAAAGCATAACACCTATTAAAGCCCCCACATTTGTCTGTGCGCAAGCAATCCAACCACAATTTGGAGCACAAAGACGAACCCACAAAACACAGGAAGAACAGACAGCAAGGAGAGTTAATGAGGTTTATTTACCAAAAAGAGTTGAGTGAAGATTCCGTTTAAGCTGCATCCACATGGGCATTTACACTGCTGATTTTAGTGGCAAGAATCTACCGATTCCTGCAGCTGGAATTAACAGTATTGTGTGCATAGCTGTGGCCACAAAGTGGAAATCCCTGCAATCCCTGGGAGGTGTAAACAGTCAGGAAAAGCTGCAGCCACCAACAGCCTGTGATTGCACTGCATGGGCTTAGAGGCCATAGCCAACTGCACACAACTATCAATCCCAGCCGCAGGAATCAGGTCCTTGCTGAAATTCCCAGTATGGTTAAATGGGTAAATGTAGCTTTATTTATCATGTGAAAAGCAAAATCATATTTAGTCAGCACATGGTTTTAACAGTTGCGGCCTCCTGCACATCAAATATGTGCGGCACCAAAAGGGGTGGAGTTTAATGTAGAGGTCGACCGATATATCGGGCCGAAATTCTGTCATTTTGGAGAAATCGGCAGATTATTATCCAAATGTGGTCGATATTTAGCACATCTGCATCAGCATGGGGTTCCTCCTCCCTTCTTCACACTGTCTGCAGAGCAGCGCCGTGCGTGTGTGAAACACTAAGGAGATAGAGAATGGAGCTGCCACTAGCACAGTCTGATGTCGGGGTGGGCGGGACTCAGCTGTCCAACACCAGCCAATGGGATGAGATCATTGGATAGCTGCCCACCCCAAGTCCCGCCCACCTCCAACATCACGATGAATCTGAGCTCCTCTCTCTCTTTGCTCTCACAGTTTCACAGCACATAATGTAGCTGATAATGTGTGAGACTCTCTCTCCATACAGTTTCACACTGTGCTGCAGAGAGCAGAGAGAGAGGAGATCAGATTCATCGTGGATATTGGAGGTGGACGGGACCCGGGGTGGGCGGGACTTAGCAGCTATCCTGCCAATGATCTCATCCCATTGGCTGGTGTTGGACAGCCGAGTCCCGCCCACCCCAGGTCCCGCCCACCTTCATCACCACAATGGATCTGAGCTCCTCTCTCTCTGCAGCACCATGTGAAACTGTATAGAGAGAGAGTTTCACACATTATCAGCTACATTATGTGCTGTGAAACCTGCCAGTGCCATCTGCTAATGCCAAGCAGCCAGTGCCACCTACCAATGCCATCCAGTGCCACCTGCCAATACCATGCCAACTAGTGGCACCTGCCAGTGCCATCCAGTGCCACCTGCCAATGCCATCTAGTGCCACCTGCCAGTGGCAACTCCATCCAGTGCCACCTGCCAATGCCATCCAGTGCCACCTGCCAATACCATGCCAACTAATGGCACCTGCCAATGCCATCTAGTGCCACCTGTCAATGCCATCTAGTGCCACCTGCCAGTGGCAACTCCATCCAGTGCCACCTGCCAATGCCATCCAGTGCCAACTAGTGCCATCCAGTGCCACCTGCCAGTGCCAACCAGTGCCACCTGCCAGTGCTAACTATTGCCATCCAGTGCCACCTGCCAGTGCTAACTATTGCCATCCAGTGCCACCTGCCAATTAGTGCCACCTGCCAGTGCTAACTATTGCCAATTAGTGCCACCTGCCAGTACCAACAAGTTTCACCTGCCAATGCCATCCAGTGCCACCTGCCAATGCCACGTGCCAATTAGTGCCACCTGCCAGTGCCAATTAGTGCCACCTGCCAGTGCCACTTGCCAGTGTCACCTTAGTGCCACGTGCCAACCAGTGCCACCTGCCAGTGCCACCTTCCAATCAGTGCCATCTGCTATTGCCAATTGGTTCCATCCAGTGCAACCTGCCAGTGCCAATTAGCGCCACCTGTCAAAAAATTTAAATCGGCCTAAAATATCGGCCGCAAAAAATCGGCATCATATATCGGCCATCGGCCGCCCCGATTTCTAAATATCGGCATCGGTTAGAGAAAAACCCATATCGGTTGACCTCTAGTTTAATGCCAACACATTTAATGCTTGATGACGTTGCTCGTTACCCACGTGATAGCGTAAACACGGAAGTGTCGGTAATCGGCTCTCCTTGCCTCATACCGACAGTGTGAGGAGAGCCGATCAGCGGCATTTCCTCACAGACGAGACCTGTACAGATAAATCCGAGCACAGATTAACAGTGCCCCGATTATCAGTACAGCCCCAACAGTGCCCAGCAGTGATGCCAGCCTGTGCCCAGTCACGCCAATCTGTGCCCATCAGTGATGAAAGTCAGTGCTGCCTTTCAGTGCCTGCTCATCGGTGCTGCCGATCATTGCAGCCTCATCACAGCCCATCCGTGTCGCTTCATCAGTTTGGTGCAGCCTATTAGTGCACATTAGTGAAGGAAAAAAATGACTTTACAAAATTTTCTGAAAAAATCTAAGAAAAACGTTTTTTTTGTTTCAAAGA
This sequence comes from Rana kukunoris, assembly GCA_029574335.1. Taxonomy (NCBI): domain Eukaryota; kingdom Metazoa; phylum Chordata; class Amphibia; order Anura; family Ranidae; genus Rana; species Rana kukunoris. The sequence continues at coordinate 277,336,583 of CM056050.1, read as the reverse complement.
TTTTTGTTAGCAAAAACTTAAAAAACCCAGCAATGATTAAATACCTCCAAATGAAAGCTCTATTTGCAGGAAAAAAAGAAAACGGTTTGGATACAGCATTTCATGACTGCGCAATTGTCAAAGTGTGACAGCGCTGAAAGCTGAAAATTAGCCTGGGCATGTAGGGGGGTGAAGGTGCCCAGTAGGCAAGTGGTTAAGATCTTTTTATTCGCCGATTTTTTGGCTGGACTTATAAAGTCTTACCTGTCTATAAGTGGGTGGTACTTTGCTTTTGCGCTGTTCTGATTGGTTGATTTTTAAATGTTTTTGAACAATTGCCATATGCTTATCACATGCCTGATGAAGAGGTCTATTCACTTTGTGATGATCCATTGTGCGCTGACAAATATCTACCACTGGCTCCAAATCTCATGACCCCTGTGACAGCCAATCACAGTTGTCAAACAATCGCCAATCCTTTCTACCATCTCGGATGTTCAGAATCTTTAATAAAAGGGACACCAGGGTGGGCAGAAAAGGGTTCAAAGTGAACACAGCGACAATTTGAGTAAAAAGTATCAGCTCCTTTAATAAATCAGCCTTAGATTCCCTAACGTGAAATAAACTGTGCTCACCAGCTCTGCAAGGCTTGACTACTACCTACGTAACCATCATGCAACACAGTGACGTTTCAGCACTTTATTACCAATTACCGTGTTAAACTGAATACGGGTATGAACTTATTTGGCCTTCTGACTTAAAAGCCAAACCGGACTATCATCCTAGTAAAATAAAAAAAGAAAGCCAGACAAAAAAAAGGACGACGTAATGTCCCACTTTACAACAGGTGACAAGCGTGAGAACCAGCCACATGAAATACCCAACATACCTTCTTGTCTGGAACGTCTCTACAAAACAATCCTTTCAAGCACCTCAGTGTGACTGGCTGCTTGTGATCCATGCTAGCTAAATTTCTGTCTGCCCCGTGCTGCAACAACAGTCCATTATTGTCAGACTAATCTCTCAGCAGAATCTGAGCCCGGCTCATTCCTGTGTATGCTGGAGACTCAATGTTTATAGACAGCGACTGAATGCAGAGAGGCTTATGATATTACAATGACCACTTAGTCACTGGTCAAATATAGGAGCCTCTCAGAATCAGGCAAATCAGCACATAATTTTACATTAGGAGGGTGGCTTTATTTGTGACATGAGCGAGACCGACAGCTCTGGGGTTTTCCGCTGTGGTGGCCTATTTATAAAGTTGACAGCAAATCAAGCAAAATGGACGGGCTTTAAAATTAAAAATAAATATGGGGTGGGTGTCAAACCTACCACCTGGTGCTTGGAGTGGTGTTCACAGCAGGCAACACAGTAACCTAAATCGAGTTCATCATTGTGCACCGTGTATTATGAGATTATGAAAAGTGTTCCCCACTTTGTACAAGATATTTTCATATACAACCTGCTTACAGAAAATGCTCCCAACCTGGAATCAGGCAATATATTCTAATATTTGTAACTACGTGACAGGAATGTAACAGCTGACATACTGAAAACATACAACAGATGAGCTGCCGATCACACGCACATGTGTGGGAGCTATAAAAGTCTCATTGGAAATACATTAGGGGTCAGTAGTACACAGGTTATATTTGTCTTCGACATTATCAGGATTCTTTGAACTAATATTTACATAGTTGCAAACCCTTTAAAACAATTGCCAGCCTCTTGTCCCAAACCATGGCCATCAGTTGGTTTGGCAAAATAAAAGTGTCCCTCACTCCCTAGGTGGACTTCTGCCCCCCTTCACTTCACCTATAAACCACTCAACCCCCCTACCCTTCTCCCCCATGTCCCCCCTCCCCCAATCTTTCTTTTCATCTCTTTCTCATATACCTATTTTCTTCCATTTAAACTCAAAACATATTATGTTCCGACCCCAATTGATCACCCCGTGGATACCCGAATTCTCCAACGGTTCCAGGGCCAATACCTATTGTACTGTAACTGATCAGTTGACCCTTCAAGGCAAAGCCTTAGTATCACACGTCCTCGGTATCCGGGTACCTTGCATATGGCTTTGGGGACCTGGTACCGGCTGGTCATAGGTCCCCTGGGCCCGGAACTCGGCACACATGTAGCTCCATTTCTCCTCTACAAAGTTTTTTGTCTGGGGGACCTACGGCTGGGAAGCACAGATTTTTCAAAGCCGGGCACCTCTTACATAGACTCCCATGTTAAACGTCAGTCTAGACATGGGCACAGTGAGGCATGCACATGGACACAGTGAGGCAAAGTGAGGCACAGTGAGGCATGCAGATGGACACCCTAGGCTTATACTCAAGTCAATAAGTTTACCTATTTTTTTGTGGTAAAATTAGGTGCCTCTGCTTATACTCAAGTATATACGATACACACACACACACACACACACACACACACACACACACACACACACACACACACACACACACACCTCAACATTTCAAGTCCTGAGCTACTAGCCAGGCCCCAAGGGCTACTCACCACCAGTTGCCCCGCCCAACCCCTACCCTGCCCCTAATCCCACCCTCAAAAATCTCATGAAATTACACTTAATATTTTTATAACTTAAATCTGCATAAAACATTTAACAACTTTATCCATGTCCACCAATGCAGGCAGCCTTTGCCCGCCAATGCAGCCTATGCCCATTAATGCAGCCTGTGCACACCAATGCCCTTTCCTTTTCAAATGCACCAAAACATTCCCAAAAGCACCTCCGACTAATTAAAAAACATTAACCCCCTCATATTTTCCATCCTGGCAAATCTATTTTAAGGTTAAGGCCCGGTTCACACTGGAGTGACAATTGTTCCAACTTTGAGAGCATATGTCACATGACTTGTAAAAATCAATGTTTCCCGAGAGCGGTCTTAACTGGTCTAACTTGTATTGGTCCGACTTTGTAAAAGGTTCCTGCACTACTGTGGTTCGACTCCAAGTCAGATCCTAATCTTAAATAATGTGATTTCGATCAGACATTACAGGAAGATTACACAAGTATTCCCAGAAGTTGCTTCTTAGTCGTGCGACTTTTATGTTGGAGCAGTGTGAATGCATCCTTGAAAGTAGTATTCTAACTGAATGAGACATGGTCTAATTTTTATTAAAAAGACCTTATTATTTCTCATCAGGACAAGTAGAGGGTCATGAGGGACAAGTAGATTGGGACCCCAGTTTAGTCCCTTGGACAAGTAGTTTTTTCATAAAATGTCCAAACCCCCCTGATACGGCGATGGTATTGGTATGCTTACAGCCAGTGCCACTAATGAGGCAGCATTTATGCCAGATACTGGCCCTCATAAAACAGGCTCAGCATTACCGACTTCCCTTGCCAAGCCACTTTAGACCCAGGGCAGGGCACAGTCCTCCCAAACCACCCCAAAGATGCTGCTTGCAGGACTTTTCCTAATGTCCCACAAGCGCACCGCCCCAGTGTGAAAAGACACACTGACATGAACGGAAGCTGTTTTCAGGTGCTATTTAGGAGGCCATTTTCAACGCTAAAACACCTGAAAACCGCCTACGTGTGAAAGGGGTCTTAGTGCCACAGAGCCTGTTAATAATGCCTGCTCAACTGCACCTATGAGTGTGCAATAGCTTGGTAGAGTATTCTCTGTTAACAGGTTCCATATCACTTGAGTTAAAGCAGCAGTAAACTAAAAAGGTGTCCTTACAGCTAAGCTTATAAAGAAGTCATATCTGTAGTTATGGTAAATATCTGCTAAGCTTGCAAGGTTTAGGAGATATTTGCATTAAGCCCAGTTGAATATGTCACCACGCATGTGCAGTGCGCTCTGCATTCAGGACACACTGAACCCAAAATGCAGTGTCCTGTGCTGCTATAGCGACATCGCAGTCTGGCAATTCAAATGGCCAGAGAGCGTGAACTTGGAATAAAGACTGGGAGAAGATGACAGCATTGGGACTGGTAACAGCTTAGCAGTAGAGGACACATTATATAAACGGCACATTATAGCATAAACCTGCAGGGCCCCCCCCCCCCCCAAAAAAGAAAAAAACTTTACTACATAATATAATATAATATAATATATAGGCAGCATACCATAACCATTGGCACAGCAAAAATGGCCCCATCAGTCTGCATCCACCCACGGCAGGAAATTCTGTCACACCTATGGTGCTTCCCTCTGCTAATGACAATGCTTGTTGCTGGGCTACCATATTAAGAAATTTGCTTTGATTTTATCCAAGTCTCTGAGCTAGAACAAGTCCTGAGATAGGCAGGTCAGACTTTCTCAATGACATTACAAATTATTTCCCAAAATATGTACAGGATAAAATGTAAGCAGGACTGCGGTTGGTGTCTAAAAACCCAAAAGCAGGAAAATGTATTTTCCTGTTTTAGGCCAAACATTTGGCGGAAGATTATTTTATCAAATGCTACACCCAAAAAGAAAGTCTGATCTGGTAAAAAAAAAACACAACATTAAATAGCCAATTTTTATGTTTCAGGTGTTTGATCACTCTAAAGCCAATAGTAGCTCAAACTAACCTCCAGAAAATAGTAAAGCCTTTTCATGGTTCCAGGTATAAGGAAATCAGTTGTCGGTTTTCTACTATCTGACTGATATCTTGTTCCACCCAATAGGTCTGAAACTAAACATCACCCCCCATGTGTCCCAGAAGACGGAGCCAATTCAGAAAGCGCCGTGCAACTCGCACATGAGCAGAAGGAAACTGGTGTGAAGCCTGAAGGTTCCACCGACGGTTTCCCTTAGTAACAATGGCGACGCCTGCACCCTAGCCGATGGTGTCCCGAGCTGCGAGTGTCCTTATTAAAATTCAGCAGCTACAGTATTTGTATAAAAAAATAAAAAAAAGAGAAATATATATATATATATATATATATATATATATATATATATATGTATATATATATATATATATATATATATATATATATATAGATATATAGAGAGAGAGAGAGAGAGAGAGAGGAGAGAGAGAGAGAGAGAGAGAGAGAGAGAGAGAGAGAGAGATATATATATACACACACACACACACACACACACACACTATATTTATTTGAAGCCGGAACTCAGCTTTAAATTCATGAATGAAACAGCACTTTTGGCCTATGGTAGCTTGATGATGGTAATGCAGTGGACCATTTTCTCAGCCAAGTGGTATAAAACGGTGACTCGTATTTTGTAACGTAAAAAAAAGAACACCTGTTGTTATAGTAGAGTAATTATTTTTAGAAATGGCACGATGTGAATTATGAGAGATGCAGCTGTCATATTTTTCAGACGTGCTTAAACTATAGGCAACTACCACTGCCATCTATCTACATTAATACTTCTCTCAGATTATTTCCCTGTACCACTGATGTTCTACCTACCTGATCCCCTGCGGTAATTAATATCCTCACTGCTATTTGGTATTTATAGCCACAGGGAATTTCAGAAAATTGATACTATTATTTTCCAGGTAATTAGGAAAGCATAAAACAGATAGTTCTTTTCTCCTAGAAAGAAATCTAGTTATTATGTGTAACTCACAGATGGTGCCAAAAGACACTCGCATATTGAACTCCAACAATGGAATAGACACCAAGTATACAAATGCATAACCATTAGTTCTATTACTTGCTCTTGGGGAGGGGGGAACACCTCAAGAAAATGTACTTTGCCCACGGAGAACTATGGTCCGGCAATGCAGTAAAATAATTCACCCTATAATAACACTGTGCGAAGTGTTCTCTAATAGAACAAGGTGGAGAGCATGTCGCCACTGCCTCACCCGTACATCTCATCCAATCAGGGAATGCAGATTCTCTGAATGGCGTCTGTGCTGAGCAGCCAATCCCCTGTGTTCAGAACTTCAGAATGCATCAGGCCAGCCGCTCCGCGCACGACTCAGAAGCTGAGAAGTTGAGATCACTAGCATAGCAGTGTCAATTTCTGTTCTTTCCATCTTCCAGGGGCATCTGCCAGGTATATCCACTTGAAACCAGGCCTTTTCTGGCACTTTGTTTATGTGCAACAATCAGTATGTGTTGCTAGAAAATTTCTTAGAATCCCCAAACATTATATATATTTTTTTTAATGCAGAGGCCCTAGAAAATAAATTGTTGGGTAGTGGCATTTTTTTGTTACATGGTATTAGTGCAGCAGTTTTTCAAACATATATTCTTTTTATCATTATTCAAATGCAATCAAACAATGCATAAACCCTATTTTGGTCAAATATAAAAGATGTTATGCCGAGTAAATAGATACCAAACGGGGGCGTGGCCTAGACAGGCATGTGAGCGGTCGCATAGCACGGAGCTCCCGCTATTGATCCTCCACCGATTCTTCCCGCGGTGATCCTACCATACAAAAACCCACTGGAAGACTCACCTTACCTTCCCCGGTGCGGCGGTAACATCGCTGAATCATCCCCGGCTCCCGTTATGGCCCACAAAGGTGACAAAGATTCGATGGCGGTGGCGGCGGCCCTGCACAACCAAGATGGCGCCGGCTCCAGTCTCCCACAGAAAGCTCCGCACGGATGGGAGAAGTCCCAGGACACAAGTAAGTCCAATAAAACCCAGAAACAGCAGGGAAGGGAGCAGCCTAAGGACATGCTGTATTATGCCCAGAAGTTGCAGGGCACTAGCAGCTCCCTCCCCCCTCAGCCGCAAGCCCTGCTGCATGACGCTGGAGGACATGATGGCGCATCCGCCCTAGATGACACGCTGCCTCTGGAGGTGTCCCAGGACCAGGATCAGATCAATGATCTGCTCGAGAGACCAGCTGATGCCCCACAGCCTACCTTAAGTGAGATCCTGCTAGCAGTGCAGAGATGCACAACTTCAGTGACGGCCTCTGTGGATGGCCTGTAACTACAGTTTGGGGCACTGACAGAAACTGTGTCCCTCATAAGGCATGACATTCAAAAAATCAGGGAGCGCACCACGGCGGTTGAGGGGCGCATCAGCGAGATGGAAGATCAGATACCCCCCCTCGCCAGAGACACAAGATCGGCGTTACAACAGGCGGCCCAGGCGAATGCAAAAACGGATGACATCGAAAACCGTTTGAGGAGGAACAACGTGCGTATAGTGGGGCTCCCCGAGAAGGTGGAGGGCAGGGACCCCATGACCTTTGTGGAGTCATGGCTCCAGGAGATCTTTGGCGCGGAAGCATTCACCACGCTGTTTGCAGTTGAGAGGGCCCACCGCACTCCTCCCAGATCCCTCCCGCCAGGTAATCCGCCTAGACCTATGCTTGCCAGGCTCCTGAATTACAGGGACAGGGAGATCGTACTTCGCTTGGCCCGGGAAAAGGGATCAGTGCATTACAATGGCGCGAGGGTGTCGTTCTACCCGGACTTCTCGGCAGAAGTACAGTGCAGGAGAGCCAAATTTGCTGATGTCAAGAAGCGCCTACAAAGGCTCCAAATAACCTACGCCATGCTGTATCCGGCCAAGCTAAGGGTCACCGCCAGAGGCCAAGCAACATTTTTTGAAACCGCTGCGGAAGCTGCTGACTGGCTGGATCGCAACGAACATGATCTGAGGAGGAGACGTGATGCGGATGAGGGAGACTGAAGTCCTAGACCACACTCAGTGGGGAAAAGGTATGACACTTGATGGAGAAGGGTGTCTTTGTTCACCACTTGCAAAGCGGGACATGGTTTATTTTTTTATTTTTTCTGGTTAGCGCTGGCTCAGTGCATTGCCAGTTGATAATTTCCTATGATGGACTCTAAGCGGCGGTGGAGGAGGTTCCCCCACTGTGACGCGCACATTCGAGATCGACCCCGCTTGAAGGGGTGGACTGTTGGGTGCCCTGTTGGCACAGAGTTTCAGAGACTGTGTTTTTTTGTTTTTATTTCTTTATTTGCTCACCTTAGTACACGTTTGGCTGCCTCTCTCTCCCCCCCCCCGTGTGTTTTTGCTCCCCCATCCACCCCTGGTGTGGACAGATCCGGGCAGATCCTCAAGTCCCTCTTTTGGCTTCTGCGCCCAAAACGGGCGACCCAAACCAATAACTTGGCCCTGGACTGTGTCGCAGGGGCAAATTGCATGTGGCACTGACACTTTTTTTCACTTGCCATGGCTACTACACCAATAGTGACATGGAATGTCCGCGGAGTGCATGATCCCCTGAAACGCACCATGATTGGCTCCTGCCTGAAAAAGTTTCACCCGGCCATTGTGGGCCTCCAAGAGACTCATCTTACAAGAGACACCCTGAGCTGCCTAGGCTTTTCCTGGGTGGGCAAGGCCTACCACTCCACCCACACCTCTTACTCTCGGGGGGAGAGTGTGCTGGTACACAAATCCTTGGCTTACCAGGAAATTGACTCGGCAATAGACTCTCACGGGAGATATGTTTTTCTGTACTGCAAAATTTTTACGGTAACCTTGATACTTGCATTTGTTTATATACCTCCCCCATTTTCTAGAGAGGTTATACAATATCTTCTGTCGTACCTAGTCAATAAGCCTGATGTACCGGTTATGATTATGGGGGACTTTAACGGCTGTCTTGATCCTAGACTGGACAGGCATCCGCCAGCCGTACCACCGCTGGGGGGAAGAGGTACCATTTTGAGCCGCCTCCTGGCGGAGGTGGGCTGGATAGATGTATGGAGAGCCAGAAACCCGGCGACCAAACAATTCTCATGTTTCTCCAAGAACCATGGGTCGCTATCCCACATTGACATGTGCGTTGGGTCCACTCAAATGTTGCATATGGTGTCCAAGCTAGAGTACTTCCCCAGAGGGGTATCTGACCATTCCCCCCTGGCAGCACACTTAATCACCCGCCCAGCTTCCTCCTTGCCCAGGGCCCCCTGGAAATTGAATGCCTTCTGGCTAAAGCTTTTTACTTCTCATGAGCGGATAGGACTACAGATAGAACAATACTTTGTAGAAAATGGTCTGAGAGGTGTTACTGTAGAGGGATGGGATGCGTTCAAGGCGTGCCTTAAGGGCACGTTTATAGCTGAAATTTCCTCCATCAAGTGCAACTCTGCAGCCCTTTTAGAACAGGTCAAGGACCAGGTACGTAGGTTGGAACTGCAATATGTAACAGACCCTTCTGACTCCGCGAGGGAGGCGTGGTTGTCGGGCCAGGACTCCCTGGACCAGTTGCGGGCCTCCACCGCGGAAAAAAAGCTTTTTCACAAAACAGGCCTACTATGAGGAGGGGGAGAAGACAGGGAGACTTCTGGCCAGGATTGCTAGGTCTCAGCAGGCATCCCCAGCCAACGATGCAATCCGTGACTTCCAGGGACATTGATGAACGACCCGGAGCAGATTGTTGCCGCACTGGCAGCCTTCTACACAGATCTGTACAAATCTCGAGATGACTATTCCGATAGTGAGTTGCAGACGTACATGGACGCTGTGGCTCTCCCGACTCTGAGCGGGCGGGCCCGGGCTGAGATGGACGCTCCCCTTACCCTTAATGAGTTGATGGAGGCGGCCGCCTCCTTCCCTACATGCAAAGCCCCGGGAGATGACGGGATTCCCGTGGAAGTCTACACCCAGTACGGGGGGGGGGGAGATCCTTCCCAGGTTACTGAGGGTTTTTAACGCCTCGTTTGACCTGGGGAAACTTCCTCCATCTATGACAAGGGCAAATATCATCATTTTGTTGAAACCGGGCAAAGACCCCCTAGACCCAGGCTCATATAGGCCCATCTCCCTGCTCCAAAGCGATGTTAAAATCCTTGCGAAAGTGCTAGCCATTAGAGTGAACAAGGTCATTCTATCCTTAATACATCCCGACCAGGCAGGGTTTATGCCTCGTAGCTCTACCGCGACAAACCTTAGACGTCTATACCTTAACATGCAAACTCCCTCGGATTCCGCCGGCCGTAGGGCACTGTTGTCACTTGATGCCAATAAGGCTTTCGACAGTGTCGGCTGGCGGTATCTGTGGGCAGTGTTGGTCAAGTTTGGCTTCGGCCCCAGGTTCCTCAGATGGGTGAGATTGCTGTATGATGCACCTCAGGCGGCCATACGTTTATCAGACAGGATGTCTCCGGCCTTTGCCCTGGGCAGGGGGACCAGGCAGGGTTGTCCCCTGTCCCCTCTGCTCTTCGCTCTGGCAATTGAGCCACTGGCAGCCCTGGTGCGGGATTCTCCTGCGGTCAGGGGCTTCCGTTATGGCGACATGCATGAAAAAATCATGCTTTACGCCGACGACATGCTCCTGTTTTTGGAGGATGCGGAGGATTCCTTGAGCCAAGTGATGTCCCTGGTGGCGGGGTTCGGCCATTTCTCTGGCCTCACCATTAATTGGACTAAATCAGCCCTGATGTATCTGGACGGGCCTCCCCCATCCGATGGTAGTCCCACATGTCCTGTCCCTGTAGTAACCTTTTTTAAATACCTGGGGGTACATGTCTCCCCTGGGAGGAAGCGCTGATGGCAGTCAATAGCTGTTCGCTCAATGTAGCACAGAAAGTATCTCAGCTGTACATTTTGTTGAGGGTCCATTATACCCCAGTAAAACTTTTTAAAATGGGCGGAGTTGCGAACCCGATGTGCAACAGGTGCAAGGTAATGTCTGGCGATCTGATTCACTTGCTCTGGCGCTGCCCCAAGCTCCACAGGTTCTGGAAGGGAGTTGTGGATACACTCAACTCTGTGTTCCAGGTGGCCGTGCCCCTGGAGCCGATATACTGCCTGCTTGGAGTGTTGGAGGGAGTGGTAACAGAGGGATTGACTCGAATGGCACTAAACAGGGCACTGTTCCAGGCCAGGAGGGCTATTCTCCTGAATTGGAAACTGGAGGACCCCCCCCACGCTTAAATCCTGGGTGATGCATATGGGCAGGATGCTTGTCATGGAAAAATACATATATCAGCACAGGGGAAATGCGGGCAAATTTGACAGGATTTGGGATGCATGGTTGGCCACACCTGGCTTGAGCCCTATGGAACTTGTTCAGGGGAGGTTGCTGGGTGGTAATTAGACTTGCCAGTTCAGGGGCGGTGGGATTAGAGGGCATGTTACTGGATAATGTTGGAATGTGCTAGATGCTGGATGGAGAGCAATGTGTGAAGTGTACTATATATGCTGAGGCTATTATGTCATATTGGTTTTCTTTTCCTGTATGTTATGTGAGCAATAAAAACTTTCTGGAAAAAAAAAAAAAAAAAAAAAGATACCAAACATGTCAAGCTTTTTTGCACGCCCATGCAACAGTGAAAAATTACACACATTTTCTATCCATAGACGAAGCTTTAAAAGCTTTTACAGGTCACCACTTTAGAATTACACCACTAAAATTACTGCCCATGATTTGGCGACACCTCATGTGTGGAACACGAAAGCGGTTTGTGTGCACCGGGGACTGACACATTTCCTCCTGCTGCTTGTAAAAGCAATCCAGCCATTAGCCGCAGGCACCATCCCAGTGTAACCACGTAAAGACATACCGGTACATTGCTGGTCATCAGGTGGATATGTAAAAATACATTGGTACAAGGTGGACCAATGAAACCATGTAGAAAACATAATTAGCTGGATTTTTTTCTTTAATACTGGCCACTGAAGCAGCCTTTTCTTATCTTTGTTTTCCTGTGCCATTGCTCCATTTTCTCCTCACCTTCTAGCGACACCTTGAAATGAAAGTAAATCCCCCCTACAATAAGGTGACCAGATTTTTTAAATGAAATCCAGGGACAAACTTTTTCTTTACTAGTAATGGCAACAATCAGCGACTCTCTGCCCGTCGCCTCACAGCCTCTCAAGTCTTACTCTCCGGGCCCCCGGCTACTATTGGATGGGGAGCGGAGGAAGAGCACTCCGCCAGGGAAGACAAGGAGATAGGCAGGTGGCTGGCCAGGATTTGAGCCAAGGCAGAACATGCAAGCGAAGCTGAATGGGCATGCGCCGAAACTGAAGAAATATTCCCTCCGCTCCGACCAGCACATGATCATCAGAAAGGGGCTCAGATAATGGGAAAAATACAACCCCCCTATGCTAGTAGGCACGGCTGAGTAGGGGTGTGTAATTCAATTTTTTTTATTTTAATTATGCACTGACTGTCTTTGAAATTGCCCCTGCCCCTATTAAATCCAATCTGGGGACAAAACCAGGGACAGACTTGGTCCGGGGACAGTGTCCTCAATCAGGGGACTGTCCCCAGAAACTGGGGATGTCTGGTCACCCTACCCTACAAGGCCACAAAAGGAAACACAGCCCAAGGTTCTCTCTCTTCCCCACTCTATCCAAAGTTCTTTTTTTGTAGTCCAATGAGCTGTGGGCTGGGACATTATCACTATTTGCAGCTTCCATGAGCTGCAGGGTGGGTAATGACCCTGACCGTAGCTCATTGGACTAAAAAAAAAAAAAAAAAACACAGGCGTTTCGAGTTTGATGGGCACCACTGAGCAGGAGGAAGCGTATATGAGTCCTATTTTTTTTCTATATCTTCTACTCTGTCTACCTTTAGGCTATGCCTCAACACTCATCTCTTCAGGGAAGCCTATCCTTGCTCTACCCAACTACTGAAATTAAAATTCTCAAACCTCTGAATCTGCCACAGATTTATGTTGGCAGAACTACAGAAGGTAGATGTTTCAGAACTCGTTATTGTCAGCAAGACATATGCCCGTCAATTAACCCTATGGCCAGCCTAAAATTCTTCAGGCACAATATAGCTTTTCCTTTACAAAACAATAACTTGGCAAATATGATCAGTGTAAAAATCAGTTTGTTCACTGCAATTTACTGGCTAGAACGATGAAATCATTCTGATGTCACCACCAGGGGGTTCTGCATACATGCCTATTACAGCAATAACAAAATATGTCCCTCTTTCCACTCAAATCACTATACAAGTCAAGAACACAATGGATACAGGCAGCCAAAATAGCTTTCACATTTGCTTTCCTTGGCTCTGTTTTCTCAATGTCACATATTATCAAGAACACACCCGATTAAAAGCTCGCTCTACAGACAAAACTGTATGATTTTGTGGGTGCTGTGCAATCTAGAACTAGGAGTACAGCATGCCCTTGCTAATTACTGTAAAAAACAACATTTTAGAAAACAGGAATATTGTGCATTTAAATCACATTTTAATGCTAAAGCTCTAGAATTTGACAAATGGTGTATGTGGAGTCTCATTAAATAACTGTTCCGTCTTTAAATATACATACAGTATGTGCAAAAACACATTTTCCTACCCTCGCCTGTCTGCCGGTCATTTTACAACATTGCAGGATATTACATTCAAGCCAGGCACCCAGAATATTAGGTACCGGTACTTGTTTTGGAAACCGTCATATACTGTTTAGAGTAGTCTGTAAGAATAGAAGGGGAGCTAGCTTTGCTTTCCATACTTTATAAGGCCTAGAACCAACGTATATTATCCTTAGTTCACTACTAAAAGCAGACCTTGCACTTAAATGCAAAAAAAAAAACCCACAAAAAAACAAATACATGTTGAAATAAAAAACAGAACAATACATGTATTGTAAGTACACCATTTTATAATTGAATAATATGAACAAATGCAACTTTAAGGCTCCATGCACACTGAAGCTGATAAACTGCAGTTTGTCGTTTTGGCTTTTTTTTTTTAAAGCCCATAAACTGAACTCTAGGTAAGCCTATGTGCCCGTTCAAAGTGCCATTTTTTGGCGGAAAAAAACGCAAAACGCTGAAAAATGCTGGCGCCAGCGTTTTATCCATTTAAAATTTAGAATTTCCCTATAAATATTTATACAAAGCTTTATTTGTAGATATACCATTGTATAGTCAACTGTACATAGCCACTGCTAGTGAAAGTGATGAAAGTGACCATATAGAACCATGAAGTTGTAGTGTTCACCAATCCAACCAAAAAAAATGTAATTTCCCCCCCCATCCAATTGCACAACCATCTAGTTAGTAGAACAAGTGAATAATTAGAATGAACTCAAGAAAATGCAATGCCCAAACCCTAGCACATATGTAAATGATCACCATGAAAAAAAAAAACCCAATCAGTTTACTATAGAAATATATATATATATATATATATATATATATATATATATATATATATATATATATATATATATATATATATATATATTCTATAAATATATAATATATATATTCTATAGAAATATAGAATATATATAGCTTCCATTGAAGCGAAAGAAACAAACACCGGCCACTGTGGAGTCACTAGGTTGCCATGACAACGAGTCCCCCCCAAGTCTGACTTGAAAAAAGGGGGACATGCCTTGAAATGTGTTGTCATGGCAACCACGTCAATCAGGATACAGAAAACATCTCTCTTCATCGGACTACACACATTATTGATGTGCCTGTTGCACTTTACTCCAAATGTAAAAGCAATGATTTTATTATTTTTTTAATTTTAGATACAATATAAAGTTGAGTTGCACTTCCATTTTCAGTATGTCCACCACTCATGAATCATTGGGAGCTGCAATTCGCCCAACTGGCTAGTTATTACTACAGTGACTTTTGGACTTACTAGAGAGGAGACCATGTTTTAGTGCAACGTTACAGATTTTTTGCTTACCCTTTGTATTGGATTGCTTGTGTTATAGCATCTTTTCCAGGTTTTAATAATAATAATAATAATAAAAATAAAAAAAAGACACAGTGGGGAGATTTACTTAAACTGGTGCACACAGAATCTGGAGCAGCTATGCATAGTAACCAGATTCTAACTTAAGCTTGCTCAATTAAGCTTCGACAATAAAGCTGAATACAAACTAGTTACTATGCATAGCTGCACCAGATTCCGTGTGCACCAGTTTTAGTAAATCTTCCAAAATATGTGAATGCAAGCATAATGTATAAAAACCAAGCGAACAATGCTGTAAGACAGAAAATCTATTTTGTTTCTAGAAAACAGATTGCACAGAACATGTAGTATCCAGTGCAGAACATACAGCAACATCAGCGGGCAAGGCATGCATGGGGGAGGAGAGAGTGTTAAGCAGCACCAAAGTGATAATTAATTCCCACAATCTGCAGAGGGAAGGACCAAATCTCTGCATTTATAGTCTTACAGCCAAAGTACATGTATAAATTATAAACTAGACCGAATATATCTACTCTGACTGAAGCTATATACTTAAAGACGTTACTTGTCTTCTTACCAACCTGCCCATCATTAACTTTACCATACATGCATCGGTAAAAGTGCAGATACAATAGCACAAAGTACACAAACCCACATGACACCGGTAAAAAATTATGTATTAAAACCCAGAGACATCTGATTAATTTAATTCCAATTATCCTTTGATCATTCGCCATTAAATAGCCCCTAAATACTAGTTTCCATTGATGCTTGCATAAAAAAGGTCAGTGCTATTAGTAGGAAAAATAAACAAAAAACTGTGGCGTTTCAGTATTTTTATCTTAACCACCTGCTGTTTTTTTTTTTTAAGCACCTGTCAGCTAGTTCTAAGAGGCAGTAATACAATGGCCTCCCGTGATCGCGCCCAATGCGGGGCACAGGCGGCGCACTCTGATCACAGTGTCCTCCGGACACTAATCACAGATTTAAGCCTCGTACACACGATCAGATTTTCAGACGACCGTTCGTCCGTTTTTTTTTGCATGCTAGTCGAAAATGAAGCTTACTCACCATACAAAAATTCTCGTAAGACAGAATACAACTTCAGAAGTGACCTAATGTTTTGAATAGCTTTGTATGGAGTATACTTTAGTTTCCGAGCATCTGGAATCTTTTTGGTCGAAAACCATACTAAACTAAAAATCGGATGTTAAGTTCACGTACAAACATTTTATAGTCTGCAGATCCAGCTTTTGTCGGATTAAAAAAAATAAAATAAAATCGGAAACTGATTTTGAAAGCATCAGGCAAACGATCTGAAAATTGGCAGATAGTTTATCGGATAAAATTCTACTTCCAATTTACGTATCATGTGTACGGGCCTTGAGGATAAAGAGACAATTAGCAGCTCCTTACCATGTGATTAGCTGTGTCCAATCACAGCTGATCATGGATGTAAACGGAAGACGGTTATTAGCACTCCTTTCCCCATGCTGATAGTATGAGGAGAGAAGAGAGCCAAAAGGCCTAGTTAGACTTACCGGTGACAGTATTTCTAAGAGCCTTTCAGGACAAAGAGCCTTTCAGGACAACCTTGGAGAGAGCGCAGCTCCGCCTCTTCATTAGGAAACACATGCTGGACTTTAAAACCCCTCCTCTTCCACCATGGCCTCAG
Source organism: Rana kukunoris (assembly GCA_029574335.1). NCBI lineage: Eukaryota > Metazoa > Chordata > Amphibia > Anura > Ranidae > Rana > Rana kukunoris. The sequence goes on along the minus strand of CM056050.1, from coordinate 277,320,359 downwards.
TTATTGTGGTCCGACTCCCTGGAAGATAAAGCACAGAAACCACAACACCATGATAGATTTATATAACTTATTACTTTAAAATACATTTAGGGAGGGAAATAGCGGTTGTCCTGAAAGGCTCTTAGAAATACCGTCACCGGTAAGTCTAACTAGGCCTTTCTCACCTCGCCTTTCAGGACAACCTTGGAGAGGATAAACAAGTAACTTACCCTAGGGTGGGACTACTGCCTGCAGCACCTTTCTGCCAAAGGCTTGATCTGCAGCAGACAATAGATACAGCCTGTAATGTTTCAAGAATGTTGAATAGCTGGACCAGGTGGCGACCTTGCAAATTTGTTCGGGTGTAGCACCCGCTCTTTCAGCCCAAGATACTGCAGTTGATCTAGTTGAGTGTGCCATAATGCCTGAGGAAGGTGTAACACCTTTGGTTTTGTAAGCTTCCGTAATTGCGAGTTTAAGCCACCTTCCGAGCGTACTTTTGGGTGCTTTTTCCCCTTTACGAGGGCCTGAAAAAACTATAAACAGAGCATTTGTTTTTATGAACTCTTTGGTGACTAGGAGGTATTGTATCAGACACCTTTTCACATCTAAAGTATGAAACGCTTCTTCTCCAGCATTAGAAGGATTTAAAGAAAAAGTGGGTAAGATAATTTCTTGTGAACGATGAAAATTAGATGCCACTTTTGGGAGGAAAGCAGGATCTGTTTGAAGAATCACTCTATCTGGAAAAATTCTTAAAAAAGGTTCAATATGGCCAGTAGCCGAGGAACCTTATCTCCTGAGAAGGGTCTAAGTTTGATTTCTCCAGATTTAACAACCACCCCAGATCCCTGAGGTGCAATTGTGACACCTGGAGATCTGTCACTTACTGATCTCTTGAATCTGCGAAAAATAGGAGATCGTCCAGGTATGGGACAACCGAGACTCCCCTCAGCTTCAAAGGCTCCAAGGCTTCCGCCATCACTTTTGTGAAAATCCTGGGGGAGGATGAGAGGCCGAACGGCAGAGCTTTGAACTGAAGATGCCAAATTGAAGTTCCTAAGTTGACTGCCAGACGCAAAAACTTTTGGGAGGCCTGAGCTATAGGAATATGGAGGTACGCGTCCCTTAAATCTAGAGATGCCATGAAGCACCCCGGTGTTAATAGCTTTGTAATCGTATGAATAGTGTCCATGCGAAAATGCTTGTACCTGATTGCCTTGTTCAGGATTTTTAGATTTAGAATCAAGCGGAATTTTCCCCAGGGCTTCTTTACCAAGAATATATGGGAGTAAAACCCTTTCCCTTCCTGGTGTTTTGGGACTTGGACAATGACTCCCTGTTGTATCAGATCCTTCAGAAGGATCATCATTGCGGAAGCTTTCTCCTGAGCCCTTGGAAGGGTCGTGATATAGAACCTGGATGGAGGGCACTCTGCGAACTCCAGGTTGTACCCCTGTGCAATGATGTTTTTTACATAGAGACTTTTGGTGCAAAGATTCCACTGCGGCCAAAAAGCGGACAATCTTCCCCCCACTGGAGTCAGATTGTCATTTGTCTTTTGAGGACTGGTCTTGAGGGGATCTGAACAGAATTCCTCCTCTTCCTCTACCTCGCTGAGAAACCCAGCGTTTTTTATTTTCCTCTTTTTTGTAGGTCTGCTGAAAACGAAAAATTTTCTTGATGGGTGGCTTCTTTTTGGTAGGGAAAGCCTTTTTGTCAGCTGTTCTGTCCAGAATTTTTTCTAAATCTGGTCCAAATAATAAGTCACCTGAAAAGGGCAGTCCACAGAGCTTAATTTTGGACGCAGTGTCCCCAGTACAGGTTTTAAGCCAGACTGCACATCTGCCTGAGTTAACCAAGGCGGAAGATCTGGCTGCCAACTTGATTGACTCTGCGGATGGGTCAGCCATATACCTAATTGACTTTAGAATCAAAGGGAAGGACTCTAATAAGTCTTTCCTTGAAGTGCCCGCCTTTACATGGCTCATAAGTTTTTCCACCCAGCACTCTAAATTTCTTGCTACCACCGTAGAAGCCATGGCTGGTTTAAGGCTGAGTGAGGTAGAGTCCCAGGCCTTTTTTAGCAGAGAATCCGCCCTTTTATCCATGGGATCCTTCAGTACTCCCATATCTTCAAATGCCAGATCTGTTCAGCGGGATACTTGGGAAAAAGCCGCATCAACCCGAGGCTTTTTATGCCACACTTCGGAATCCTCATCCTCGAAGGGAAATCTCTTCCTTAGGCTTTTAGAAAAGAAAGGACCCCTTTCTGGATCTTTCCACTCTTTAACGGTATCCGAAACGACCTTATGAACTGGGAATACTCTACATTTGGATTCATCCAAACCCTGATACATCTTGTCATGAAGAGACATTTGAATCTTTTCCTCCTGAATATCCAGAGTAGCATAAATTGCATCTAGCAGATCATCCACTTCATCTAGAGAGACTTTATATCTAGAACTTCTGCTATCACCTTCCTCTCCCTCTTCATCTGAAGATGTGACTGAGCGGAGAGTACTTGTCCCTTCATCCCCTGAGTCCACAGACACTTTAGAGGTGGAGGCTCTAGGTCTAGGTGGTGACTGCTGCGTTTCAGTTTGAGCCACTGGGTTCTGAACTAACATAGTTTGAACCAAACTCAGGGAACTTTTAAGTTTCTGCACTGAAGAGAACAAAACCCTATATTGCTGGGATGTTTCTTCTTCCACTAAGTCTTTAATACAGGATCTGCACAAAGCTTTTCCCCAGGTATCTCTCAAAGGATTTTTGCAAGAAGGACACTTCCTTTTGGGTGGTGTTTTTTTTTGATTTTTCCGCCACCATTGAGGAAGAAACCTTTTTGGAAAGACACACAAAAACACCACCTAAGTGCAAAGAACTGACAGGGACCGAGAGAGGTTACCTCTGACCCTGCAGTACAGGCTCCGTTAAGGAGGAACAAATTAACACCAAAATAGTCCATAGGGTAAAGAATTGAGGTACCACTGTACCCCTCCTACCTGGACCTGAGCGGCGTCTGGGGCGCCTGCCTCCGCCATCGCTGCAGAACTCTCTTCCATACTGTAGCAGAGAAGCAGCTGGGACCATGGAGGTTTTTTAAATTTTCCCGGGTCTGACGTCATCTGAAATGGCCGGAACCGGAAGACGCCGCTCTTTAGGCCTGCCCCCTGCGTTCCAGGCAGCGTGAACCACGCGCCGCCACGCCCCCACAGGAAGCCGCGCTACTGTGAATGGCGTCCCCCGCCACCCAGGACCCGGGACCGACATGCGGAGGAGAATATAAGCTGATAACAGCGATCGCACCAGCACCCCAGATGATGATCTTTGGATCTAAACGCGTCGGGTTTCCAGCTGACTCTACTGCTAAACTGCATGACACTTTGATTTGTCCACTGAAATGTGAGTGTAACCTTTTATGCTTTGGAACTTTTTAGTAAAGATTTTAAACGGTATCACACTATGTCCGCATTTATTTTTCCTCCCCTTGCTGTTGCACATTGAGCTCTTCGGATCTTATGTAAAGAGCCTACGTTCCCTGTATGCTGGCCCTGGTACCATATACTCTCTTTTGGATCTCATTCATCACATGAAGAGTTGATCTGCTTTGAGATTTCGTTTACTTCTTATCAATGGGAGGTCTACTGCCTGGTTGTCATCATACATATGCCTCAGCGACTCATTAAGTTTATCGCTTAGTTGAGTCCACACTTTCCGGTAAGCCCCCTCAATTACCTTTGGTGGTGGATCTGCTATCAACACTACTTCCATTGTTGTCACGTTTATTTGGACACTCAGATTGAGACATTTTTTAGTTATTTCACATTTCTATGAACTGTTTTTGGGCTTCAATGCCACACTCTAATATATGTACTTTTGAATTTTCACTCTTTATAGCTCACATGATACTTTATTGTATGATATATTTAATTTTCACATAATTTTAGCGCTACACTTTTCTGTTTTTATTAACAGCGATCGCACCGCCTGGCCACCTGAGCCAACACCGCAGACCCCGGGCACTCAGCGCCGCCGCCTGTGGGGCCTTCACTCCACTGAGTAGGGAGAGGCTGGAGACTCCGAGGACACCCCCCTACACTTAGGGGGGGCTGGGATGGCCCCTGCACACAGGCAGGAAATAACAAGACAGAAAGAAAGGTAAGCTTACCCCGATCCACCCTTGGAAAGAGCGCAGTTACCCCTGGTTCACAAGCATGCACTTCCACCATGGCGGAGGAAACACAATAACTGAGGCCATGGTGGAAGAGGAGGGGTTTTAAAGTCCAGCATGCGTTTCCTAATGAAGAGGCGGAGCTGCGCTCCCTCCAAGGTTGTCCTGAAAGGCGAGGTGAGAAAACTGGCTTGTATAAATATATATATGTACACCGATAACCAGGGCACCGCTCATCAGGGCAGTCCCAACAGTGCTGCCAAAAGTGCCCACCAGTGACTCCGCTACTTTTAATCACAGCCAATGAGGAGAGAGCAGTTGCGGGGTTAATTTAGCTCCCTGTGTAAATGGACACAGAGCAGCAGTTTGGGATTGAGCCTGTTTAGGTGCCCCCAGCAGTAGGGCGGTGCCAGGAGCTTCAGCAGTGGACCCAAAAACATAAGGATCGGGGCTGCTCTGTGTATAACATGTTTATTATTTAGAGAGTCTGGTGAAGGAAGTCGCCGGAATCTGTTGTGGTGCGTGTCTCTCTAGCTCTTTCATTCTTGCTGCTAGCTTCACCAATAGAGCCCTTGTGTACAAAATTGGGAAAGGGATGGATAGCCGCACTCCAAGGAAAAATGGGCATGCAGGACAAAACACAGCCACAGGAAAGGCTGTCCTTTCCTGTGGCTGTGTTTTGTCCTGCATGCCCATTTTTACCAATAAATGCAACTTGTGAAAAAAATAAACAGAAAAAGCAAACACTATAAGCATATAATGTGTTAATCCATTAAACAGCGCTGTGAAAAATAGTGAAATTCTCCTAAGGTGTTTTAAAACAGCTCACAGTGAATAAAACTGATGATATAAATGTGAGTGTAAATAAAAATCAATCCGTGAAAATAAGACAATAGTCCATAAAAAGTGATCCAAAAATCTTCAGAGGTCTTCCACCACACCAAAAAGTGAACAGTGCTTCCACCACCCATCAGAATGGTCACTCACCAGAACTAATTGCCTCAGCACTTGCGTACCTAGGCAGATAAGCTTGTAATCACCATAAGGGATCTTCCAGAGATCATGTGGGATCCTATGTAGTGCTCCAAATAATTCTACCGAAGATTTATTGATGACCTTCTGATTATCTGGGAAGGAGCTGAACCAGATGTTAGACTCTTTTTGGAGGATCTCAATGACAATAACAACAACATTAAACTTGAATATGTCATCAGCAAGTGCTCAGTGAGCTTTTTAGATGTTCTGATTGAATACTCTGAAAATAAATTAAAAACAAAGGTGTTTTTCAAAGCGACCGATCGAAACAGCTACTTATCAATCCGGAGTGGGCACCACCCGGCTTGGATTAAGAATATTCCAAAAGGCCAATTCTTACGGATACGACGGAACTGCACAGATGTTAATGATTATGTAGAACAGTCTTTGAAATTAAAAGGGAGATTCATTCATAAGGGATATGATGAATCTGACCTGGATACTATAATCCACCAAGTTGCAAATACACCAAGAGAACAGTGTTTGAAAAAGAGGGAGGTCAAACAAACTGATACACAACATCAACTAAGTTTTCTATCTGGATTCCATAACCAATATAAAGAGATAGAGACCATCTTTAGGAATCACTGGCACATTTTGGCTAGAGATAGACATTTGGGGGAGATATTATCAAATGAACCAAGATTCATTTATCGCCGAGCCCCCAATTTTGGTGATCAAGTGGTACGTAAAATTCTTGACCCACCAGATCAACGCCTCAAAATTGATCTTAAAGGCTTTTTCCCTTGCAGAAAATGCATATGTTGTCGAACCGTGAAGGTCCACAATAAGGGAAAAAATGAAGTTACAAGCTCTGATGGGAAAGTATTTGCCATTAAAGAATTCAGTACGTGCAATTCCTCTCACATTGTTTATTTGCTCTGGTGCCCATGTGGGTTACTTTATGTGGGTAGAACTAAAAGACTGCTGCGAGTGCGGATAGCTGAACACTTGGCTAACATCAAAAAAGAGTATACTGATCATAGTGTCTCCTTGCACTTCAAAAAGGAACACAATAGTGATCCATCTTTGGCACAATTTTGTGGGATCGAATGTGTTTACCCCTCTTGGAGGGGATCCAATAGAGTGAGGGATTTATCCCAATGTGAGACTCAATGGATTTTTTTGCTCAAATGTTTATGGCCCAGGGGCCTCAACATAGAGGTAGACGTTAATTGCTTTATTAATAATTCCTAGAAACTTTATCCACTTTTTTGTACCTATTGGGGAGATGATTATCTTCAGTGCTACCCTCTAATTTTATATTTATTTTAACCTTTAAGTTTATAGTTTTAGGAGTATATTCATTTATTTTTATATATACAGTTATATTTTCACCTTGTCCTGTACTTATGCTTGGCAGTACGTTAATCAGTTTTAACTGTATGTACAGAATGGGGGAGAATACAATGAGACCTGGTATTCCTTATGGGGATGGAGATGCTCTTTGGTATATATACATTCTATTGAAGAGTAGATCTCATATTTATTTAATTAATTTTAATTGTTTATTTGAGATGTTTATTCTATCTATGGGCACCCATTTAGTGAGCCTATACATGCATTAGACATTATGCAAATAACGTCTTCAACCATTCATCCATTTATTAAGTAATACTATCTTCATAATAGACCTATTTTACTCTTATTAATGCTTATACATTTATGTGGTGCATAACCTCTACAATGTATCCAGTCCTTTGAAATACTGTTTGAGCATGTTAATGTGTGTTATATTGTATGTACTCTATGTGAAACATATAACAATAATTTTAAATGTGATTTGGGTAGTCTTTGGCCACGGGGACACCCGATCAGTTTTAGTTATATAGTTGTACAACTTTCAGCAGCGCTACCACAATGTCTTTAAAGCACTTCCGCCCTCAGTAATGGCGGCGGGCATCCGACATTGGAGCTTGCGCTTCCGCCCTGCACCCTATGTGTGACGTTTTATATCACATGACCATAGGAGGGGCTGTTTCGGGAACGCCGGCTGACTCTCTATCTTCCAGCTTGGAGCGCACACGCGCCGGAAGTCATGGGAGGCGGGGCAGCCGAGGCGTGACGCATGACGTCATTGGAACGGAGGCGCAGCGCCTGTTATTGGGAATGACTAGTAAGAAATCCCTGTGCCTATTACTTAGCAATAGAGGATTGTGCACACGCCGAGTAGCAAGGGAGGCGGGGAATTTAAATGATACACTGACTTTAAAAGGGAGGGTTATTCACTATGTGGCCAACCCCATGAGTAAATCATCAATGATGAAACATGTCGGGGCGTGGCTACATAGTCAGTGATTGAGTGACTGCTGTGCTTGCTGTGCTGTGCAGTGTTTGGAGCCATTTACCAACTAGGAGAACCAGTCTTCAGCAAAATCAAGCTGCCAAGTGGTGAGATCGTTTTGTCTGATCGTGGGTCCGCCGTGGCCAAGTGCTATACCTTGCAAAAATATCTGTAGGATGACGGTGACTGCTGTGATACATTGCTCATATTTTGAGTTTGTCTGTGAGTTTAACCTTTGGATTTGTTTTTTGGTGTGCTATTAAAACTGCTTGACGATATCACACTATTGTACAATTTTTCTTTTCCCTACACGTTGAAATTATTTGGAGCACTACATAGGATCCCACATGATCTCTGGAAGATCCCTTATGGTGATTACAAGCTTATCTGCCTAGGTACGCAAGTGCTGAGGCAATTAGTTCTGGTGAGTGACCATTCTGATGGGTGGTGGAAGCACTGTTCACTTTTTGGTGTGGTGGAAGACCTCTGAAGATTTTTGGATCACTTTTTATGGACTATTGTCTTATTTTCACGGATTGATTTTTATTTACACTCACATTTATATCATCAGTTTTATTCACTGTGAGCTGTTTTAAAACACCTTAGGAGAATTTCACTATTTTTCACAGCGCTGTTTAATGGATTAACACATTATATGCTTATAGTGTTTGCTTTTTCTGTTTATTTTTTTCACATTTATGCAATTTTGAAACAGCAGCTAGGTTCCATACTTATTCATCTCCTTGTGCGCAGCGGTGGGTGATTAGATAGGGAGCGCATTGTTTAGATCACTCATTTTCCTTTACAATAAATGCAACTTGTTTGAAGTTTCCTTGGAACTCGGCTATCCATCCCTTTCCCAATTTTCTACATTTGCCTTGTGCATTGCCAGCACCTTGGTTTTCCGAGAGGTTCCTTAATTCCCTACAAGACCAACCTGGAGCAGTAACTCCCTTTCTCTGTTCAATAGAGCCCTTGTGGCTGGACGATCCCTCCTATAGATACAACCATACCGACAAGCGCTCTAAACATGGAATTATGTGAGTAAATTTGTCTGCCATATTAAAGTTGTTTGAATACTGCATGGCTTCTTCTGCGTCAATACGGTCGCTTCTCCAACCCCTTGTGTTTTTCTACTATATACCAGAGATCGATTCCTGTCTCTAGGGGGAGCCGCCTTTCCTTGTATGCAGTTAGTTTTAATTATGGATTCCGTTTACAATTATGAACCGATTAAGCCTTTCTAATGGACTTATTTGGGAGTTATTGGGACAAAAAAAATTATCCAACTCTCTTCAGCATGGTAGCAATTTGTGGTTATGGTCTTCAACTGAATTGTATATTTTGCACTAGAAGATCATTAAACACATTTTTGGGTGACTTGTACCTACCCCTTTTTTATGTTTCCTTGGTTTGTCTTTTGTGGTAACATACCATGATGCATTAATGTAGTATTCCTATTACTTTGGACAAAATCAATAACAAGCGATCGAAACGGAAAATCGCAAAAAGCTTTCAAATGGTATATTTAGAAGACCAAAAGGCAACAAATAAAAGAAGTTCATAAGGTTTACATATACTTTAATTCGACACAGTGCAAAGCAAACAATTAGTCGAGTATTAGCCTCAATTCTTTATCTAAAATAGTCAACGCTCCAAATTCTAAACCAATAACAGAAAACGGTACACTTACCTGCACAATGTCACTTCTTACTCCAACTGTGTGCAGCCAATCACTGACTCTAGGATAGCCGTTCAGCATCTCTGTTCTTTCAGTCTTAGGCACATTAAGTTTGCACTGAAGCTGTTTGCTGATGTAGTTCATCAATTTCGCCTGTAAAATGTAAGAAGTATGTTACTAAATTGCATCATAAATAAATAAGGAAACTAAAACAGAACACACAGCGTGCTGTATACGCAATGATGTTCCAAAGAAAGAAAAATGTGTGGTTAATTAATTAAAGCAGATGTTCATGCAAAACTTTTAAGGGTTTTTACTAAACGCTTATACCAGGGATAAACAGCTCTGCTGAGAGCTTCTCGATTCTGTGCACTACTATGAAAAATCCACTGGGGGGCATAAGGATTGCACTCCTGAGAAAGTGTGAAGTTCTGCTCACAGTGTCGTGGCTGTCATGGGGGACGGTAGATATGGAGACCTCCTTACTGAGCTCAGGGACAGCTGTACAGACCCTGCTTCACTTCCAACACAAAATCAGTGCGTCTTTTCCTATTAAAGCTCAAGTTTAATAAAAAAAATACAAAAAATAAAAAACACAAGGGACAGTACTTCCATTGAATGAGAAGTGTCCCTTGTACTGGTGGCTTCTATGTTCCATGAAATCTTTAGTCCTCTACTCTCCCAGCAGCGCAAAGGTTAATACGAGCTGCTGAACATGTCACAGGTACTAATCACAAGTGCCAACTATGCCCACCCTATCTGCCCCCCCTTCTCCATTTATTGACTTCTCACAATGAAAAACAGGCAGATAAACAAATGGTCCGCCTTCTCCATTCATAGTGCACAAGGTAGCTAAAAAAAATTACGTGTATATGCAAGACAATAATATTCATTCTCCTGAATTGATAAAGTCATTGCGCTCAGTGCCAACTGGTGATCCATTTTGGATTTTTGGGGGGGCGGGAACAAACCAAGTGCCGCCACCGCCACCCCCCCCCCCACTCTACCGTTCGGTCCCCTCACCCCTTTCCCCCTCATCTCTCGCTGCATCTCCTCCTCCTCGGCAGCTCCGCCTGCGTCTTTCTCCTCTGCCACTTCCTCCTCGGCGGCCAATACGGCCGCTTCTCCTCTCGGCCAATGAGGTCTCAAGAGTAGCCGGGAGGAGAAATCAGGAAGACAATATATTAATATGAATTCACCATTGTCCCACAGCTGGGTGGGTTCAGGATGCAGTGCTCTGCGCCCCGAGCCCACCCTTTTTGGAAGCGATTAGTGCCTCAGGCTCCAATCATGTGCTTCCAAAAAAAAAAACCCCATTGAAATCCATGCGTCTGGCGCCCTGCATGTATATTAGGTGCAAGACGCATGAATTAGGAGGTGGCGCTCCTGAGCCCAGTATGGATGGGCCACCACTGATTGCGCTTTGTTTAAGATAAATACCAAGACCAAATGCCATGCATTTTCTTTTATTCCCCTCACTAAAAAACTGCTCCTCTTGTTGACTTACTTTTGAAAAATGTAGCAGTCTGTACCAATAGATCGTCAGAAAAAATGAGCTCACAAATCTTGTTTCCCAACATTTCCAAATGACAGATAATGCGTTTCTGTGCTTTTCAATGTACACAATCTCGCTTGCATAGGCTGCTGAGCATATATACATGGGAAAACAATGAGGAATTATCTGCTAAAATTGTTTGCACTACATACACCAATTTTTTACCAACCTGCCAGATCCCTAGTACAAGTATCTAAAAATCATCAACTGTTCCTATTCCAAGCATAGACAAACTACTCAACAAAAACTTAGATACAAAAGAATATGAAATTCTAAAGGTGCCAAAATAAAATTATAATTAAAACGTATATATTCAAAGCAAGCAGTCCCAGTGTCATTATTTCCCCGATTTTCGTATTAAGAACTGACCACACCAAGCACGAGAGTACACCATGGTCAGTTCTCTAGCTGTGCTGGGAACTCAGCCTCCTCTCCCTCAATAATCAGGCGTGTCCTCACACGCCACACCTGCACACCCATTCACTGGGACGATCAGTGCCTTGCTGCTTCTCCTTCCTCCAGCTCCTATGCAGCTGAGAACAGAGGGGATGTGATCACTTATATAAATCCCCCCCTCCTTTTTAATTTTTTTTAAATCTATGCACACGTTTTGCCTTTCATTTCCATTTTAAAAACCGATTGGTTTATTTTACGAAGTGATCATTTACAACAACTTCTAGTATATTAAATGAGGTGCCAAAGGTGGTGGCCTAGTCAGTGGCGTATCTAGGGTATGGCAGCCATGACAAGTGCCATGGGCGCCATATGAAGGGGGCGCTGTTGAGTGGCTGGGCAGCAAGGCACTTACCAGGATCTCTTCTTCCCTCCTCCCAAGCATAGGCAGGATCTCCTTTTCAGCACCTTTTCTAATGGACAATGGCAGCACTATCCCTGCTGCGTTCAGCCACAGCCCTCCTGTTCTCCTATTCCATCTGGTAGGATTGGCAGCGCACAAAGAAGAAGAAGGAACATCAGTTTCTCCATCTCCTCTGTGAAAACTGAGGCCTTAAGTGATGAAGGTTTCATCACTTCCAGTATGGGTTCTGCATTTACCTGGCCTTAGAGGGTAGAGGAGGGATCAGGGTTCTAATAAACCCCAGATTTCTCCATAAAGAGGATATGATGTCACTACCCAAGGTGTCACAAGGGATGATAAATATCACTAGTTTTGTTAGCTGTTTTTTTGTTAGGTTATCTGAAAGATGGGTTTCAAATGTCTCAACAGGGGCGCAGTCTCAGTGCTTGCCATAGGTGCTATTTTCGCTAGATACGCCCCTGGGCCTAGTGGGTGGTCATTTGATGACAGCAGAAGAGACAAAGGACCGAGATAAAACTATATAGGTATACGAACACCAGGGACACCAAACTGCCTGCACTCATCCCACTCCAATAATGGGGAAACGTGAATTCAATGCCCATAAACAGACAATGGGGATTCACTGCTGGGACTGTCTTCATTCATTTTGCATTACCTATTGCGTCACTAGCCTGTATTAAGCAGATTAGGTATTATTCAGCATGGCATCCATTAGGCAAATGGTTGTTCTGGGTCAGTGACTCCCCAAAGTAGTGAGGGAACAACACAGCCTTGGACCCTTCACCTGCAAAAACAAGGAAGCAATGGAAGCTTCTGCAATCCTATCGTTGTGCTTTTCCAATAATAAAAACAAATGTGTACCTCAAGTACCTACACGTCATTAGGAGACATGGTAATTCTACATTATATTGTCCACTTTTGCGTTATTCATCCTGATCCGTCTCAAGCAACATGTTTTTATGGATTCCTACAGATTCTTATGTTATCAAAGCAAAAAAACACTGCACACCTGAGCCAATCCTAGTAAGGAATCGTACATGTGAAAGCCCCAGCCTTTGTCCCCGCACACCAGGGCTTAAAGCAGAGGTCCACCCTAAAGTGGAACTTCCGCTCATTTGATTCCTCCCCCACTTCGATGCCACAATTGGCACCTTTTGGGGGGGGGACAGGATACCTGTTTTTGACAGGTATCCTTTCCCACTTCCGGGAATCCGGCTGCGGCAGTGATGTCACCGCTGGGCTCCATTCTCCCCCTCCCCTGGCCGCCGGGCTAATAGGAGAGAGGAGCGGGGCCTCTTGCATGCACAGTAGGGTTCCCGGCGTGAAGCCGAAAGGCTACACTGCCGGGTTCCCTTACTCGCAATGGCGGCGGCAGTGTAGCCTTTCGGCTTCACGCTGGGAACCCTACTGCCGACATCGCTGGACTCCAAGACAGGCAAGGGTCCATTTATTAAAAGCCAGCAGCTGAAGTATGTGTAGCTGCTGGCTTTTATTTTTTGTTCCTCTTTAATTATAGGAGGTTAATAAATGGATTTATTATTTACATTTTCAGCATTGTTCTTTAAAATCCATATTACCCACAGTGCCTTGTTTGGGAAGAAGTTGGATGATGCTTAAAAAAGTAAAAAACAAATACGACCTCTGAAGCCTTAACCACACTGGCAATTGCATACATGTGTTAAGTAAACATTTATAAATGCATATTAATACATGCAATGATTTTAAATGGTATACAGCATACTGTGCATTTATCAGTGTTTGTGCCTGGGGGGCTGTACAACATAAAATTCAGCCTTATTTCTGGACCTGGGTGCCACAGATGTTACATACAGCATCCCATAAATATTGTGTGTGTTTACACAAATAGGTCAGCATTTTGAAGGTTGAGACTGGAGGTGGGAATATATTGTCTCCTCACTGTCATACCCTGTGAAAAGCGGGTGAACCGAGAAAAAGACGCCGCTCAAACTGACTCATTATGGCCTCAGCTGCGCACCAGCGTGTTTCGCCCCACCCACATCTCTGCCCAAGCCCCCGGTTGGTGGGGCAAAACACACCAGTAGCGTGGCCGGAGTAGCACCAGCTTATGGTCAGTTTGAGCAGCGTATTTTCCTCAGTTCACACACACTTCTGAATTGGTGCATTCGGACGGCTCCTGTGTTCCGTGCTTGAGGATCTACGAAGTCATCCTACATCTACTCATTCCTTCATTGTGGATGGACCATTTGTATATGTTTTGTATGGATTGGTGTATCGCAACACCTTTTATGCAAGGACTTTATTATTGTTGATTCTGATTATTTTCATCATCAGTACGTTTGTTTATAGTGATTGATATCGTTTGTTCTTTGATATTACTTTTCTTTGATTCACAGCACTACATTTTTTCCACATTTCCATTCAATTTTCGTCACATTGTAGTGTAGCTGCTTTAGTTTTATATTTTGTTGTCCACTTCGGTTAGCGCAATATTTTTTCCATTTTTGTACCGCCGGGGAGTAGCAGCGTGACATGAGAGTGAAGTGAACCTCTGACAGACGCCTCATGTACCCCGATTGTGCCCCATGTACCCCGATGTGCCATGGCCTGTTGTGCTGTACCCCTGTGTGTCCTGGGCCCCGATGTGCTGGGCCCCGGGCCCCGATGTGCTGGGCCCCGGGCCCCGATGTGCCATTATGGTGAGTGGTCCGTCGGCAGTGGTCAGGATTAATAATGCGTCCGCTGACACCAGTGCCGGGGGTTAATAATGCGTCCGCTGACACCAGTGCCGGGGGTTAATAATGCGTCCGCTGACACCAGTGCCGGGGGTTAATAATGCATCCGCTGACACCAGTGCCGGGGGTTAATAATGCGTCCGCTGACACCAGTGCCGGGGGTTAATAATGCGTCCGCTGACACCAGTGCCGGGGGTTAATAATGCGTCCGCTGACACCAGTGCCGGGGGTTAATAATGCGTCCGCTGACACCAGTGCCGGGGTTAATAATGCGTCCGCTGACACCAGTGCCGGGGGTTAATAATGCGTCCGCTGACACCAGTGCCGGGGGTTAATAATGCGTCCGCTGACACCAGTGCCGGGGGTTAATAATGCGTCCGCTGACACCAGTGCCGGGGGTTAATAATACGTCCGCTGACACCAGTGCCGGGGGTTAATAATACGTCCGCTGACACCAGTGCCGGGGGTTAATAATACGTTCGCTGACACCAGTACTGTTTTTGAAGTTTGAAAGTTTGCATGCGGCCCCCCATGGGATATGAAAACTTGTCTTGCGGCCCTCAGGTAATTTGAGTTCGAGACCCCTGACCTAAAGCCTCCAGCTTGGGGTGGTGCTACAAGCCTTTGTGACCATCCTCTGAAAAGTGATCCAATGTGGACGCGATTTTAGAGGGGCGACAATAGCCACATGTATGAACAAACCCGTACATTTAACCCAGTAAAGCAACAAGCCCAACCAAAAAAAAGGGGGCAAACCTAAAAGTTTCCAGAAGCTCAAAACTTTGCGATTATAATTTCCATAGAAAACTAAAAAATGGTTTCTGGGCCCTTCATGAAGTAAAATGCGTGAGGACAAATCCTAGATAAAATCTAAAAAGGTTTTATGGGCTCAGACTTCCAGTAATAATGTCAGCTATCAAAAAACTATATCAGATTTAATCAGCATTGTTTAAATAACCTAAATGGCTTTACCCAAAATACACATATCTAGCCACCCAACAGGTTGGACTGCATATTTAATGCGCAAGTCATTCATGTGAACTGCACATCCTCCAACTATGATGAGAGAGGTAGGAACACCTCTAGGCACAGCCTTATAAAATATTTAAAGGATATCTAAACTTTTTTTCAGTTTTGGTTAGAGTGAAGATGGATTAGAACACCTCTCAGTTATTTTGCTGTCTGTACCCCCCTCTCTGTCATGTTTACCGTCATCACCGAGAGCTCAAACCTTTGGACTGTCACCAGAACAGTAATAAGGAGAAATCTTCCAATGGGGACACTAGTCCTGGTGACAATCAGGAATTCTGTCACATTGAAGGGATTTTGTCTTACTTCTCGTTTTGGTTATGGGACAGGAAGTGAAGAGAAATCTCACCAATGGGACACAAAAAAAACACTCACAAGAGTTATAACCCTCCCTTACGCCATTTAAAACGAAAAAGTCATGCCTATAGTTCTACCTCATCTTTCTGGGATTTATATTTTTCAACCTTTCCCTATGCATAGTAAACAAAGCTGGAACACTAAAATAGGACATTTAGATTTATCTTTAGGAGATTTAAAAATCATTTGTATACCGCTGGACGTTCCTCCCCTTGCAACGTAAAGTCATAATGTGATAGTATGTACCTGGTAAAATTAGGTACCTGGGCATATATTCAGGTCGTCTTTTACTCGAGTATATATGGTATACTAGTGCAATAAAGATCCTTCCTAAAAAAGGAGAACATGTAGTATTAATGGATTCTACTATACTTTGAGGTCATCTGAATGGCACATAAGTTGATTTTCAATAATAAAACAATAAAAAATAGAATACAGTCCAATCATTAGTTCTCAGACTGAAAAGCACTAGTAGTTAGTTTTAGATACAATTCTTCTGGTAAGATGCATGTTGTAGTATCTACAGTCCCTTAATTCACGCCTTCTCCCTACATTTTACTAAAAAGGTCTCTATGGAAACAAAGCTTTTGTTTAGTTTAAACCATTAATGCCCTACACAAAAATAAATTGGAGCTTTTCTATAAATAATGGCAAGCTAAAACCCAGATGCACATTAACTACTTGAAAAAATCAGAGTTAGTCTTACCGGAAACTCTGTTTCCAGGAGTCTTCCAGGACAGCCCTTGAGAGATGGAGCTCCTCCCTGGACAGGAAACACATCACCTCCAGCTTTTTAAAAGGCGGTCCCTCAGGCATCTGGTCAGTTTTACTCCAAGAACCGAAGGACAGAGCTGAAAAACAGTTAATGACATACATACATATTATCCATGCATATATACATACCCACATAAATACCTACCTTAAGCATAGGGTGGGAACGTGCTGTCCTGGAAGACTCCTGGAAACAGAGTTTCCGGTAAGACTAACTCTGATTTTCCCAAGGCGTCTTCCAGGACAGCCCTTGAGAGGATGAGCAAGCACTCACCAGATTAGGGTGGGACTACCGCCTGCAGGACTTTCCTCCCAAAGGCCTGATCTTGGCTACTTAGGACGTCCAGTCGGTAATGTCTAATGAACGTGGACATGCTTGACCACGTAGCGGCCTTACATATTTGTTCCGGGGTAGCGCCGGCTCTCTCTGCCCAGGACGTGGCTAACGCCCTTGTAGAGTGAGCTTTCAAACCTTGCGGAGGATCCAAGTGTAGGGCTTTATACCCTTCCAAGATGGCCAATTTAATCCATCTGGCTAGAGTCCCTCTTGAAGCTTGTTTTCCTTTTCGATTACCAGAAAAAAGAACAAACAATGCATCTGATTTTCTAAAGTCTTTAGTTACTTCCAAATAGACTAAAAGACATCTTCTGACGTCCAGCCAGTGTAGCTGTTCTTCTTTGCTATTTCTTGGTTTATTGCAAAAAGAAGGAAGTATAATGTCCTGACTCTTGTGGAAGGCAGAGGCGACTTTTGGCACAAAGGACTGATCTGTTTTTAGAATAACCTTATCCTCCAAAATTTGCATGTACGGATCCCTAATTGAGAGCGCCTGAAGTTCGCTGATTCTGCGGGCAGAAGTCATAGCGATCAAAAAAATTGTCTTTAAAGTAACCAGCTTTAAGGATGCCTCTGATATCGGCTCAAAAGGCTCTTTAATGATTGCTTTCAACACCAGAGATAGGTCCCACGTCGGTATCTTACGGCATGGGGCCGGGCGTTGTTTGGCAATTGCTTTGCAAAATCGACTAATAAGCGGGTCTTTTTGTAGGGAGCGTTGAACATAAACTGAAAGGGCAGCAATTTGAACCTTAATCGTGCTTAAGGCCAGTTTCTTGTCGATGCCTTCTTGTAAGAACTCCAAAATCGTTGGGGAATCATGTTCCCTCTTTCCATTCTCTTTTAGCCAGAGATTGAATTTTTTCCAGTGTTTCAGATAAATCGCTCTGGTAACTGGTTTGCGACTCTGTAACAGAGTTCTGATTACTCTATCTGATAGACCCTTAGACTTCAGGATGTCTATCTCAGAAACCAGGCCGCTAGATTCAGAAAGGCCGGATTGGGGTGCCGAACCGGACCTTGAGTCAACAGATCTTGACTGCACGGCAACATCCATGGTGGACGATCCGCTAACGCTAGTAGAAGCGAAAACCACGCCCTTTTTGGCCAAAAAGGGGCTATCAGGATAAGGGAAGTCTTTTCCATCCTGTACTTGGCCAGGACCTTCGGCAAGAGGTGCAGAGGTGGGAAAGCATATGTCAGGGAGAATGACCATGCGCTTTGAAGGGCATCGACTGCCACCGGCCGATCCCTGGGGTTCAGTGAGAAAAACTCTGGAAGCTTGGTATTCCTCCTGTTGGCGAACAAGTCGACCTCCGGAAGACCCCATTTGGACACTATCTTGGCAAAGACTGTCGGATCCAGAGACCATTCTTCTTGAGAGACTGATTGTCTGCTCAAAAAATCGGCTAGACTGTTTTGCGTACCCTTGAGATGGACAGCTGAAAGTGACTCGAGATTCTCTTCTGCCCAAACAAAGACTTCCTTTGTTATGCCCATCAGGGCGGGATTCCTGGTCCCTCCTTGTTTGTTCAAATACGCTACAGTAGTTGTATTGTCCGACCTGATCTGTAGATGTTGATGCTTGAGCCGCCCTTGGAATGCTGCGATCCCTTTGGCTACGGCTTTTAACTCCCGATAATTTGAGGAGCGTTTCTTTTCTAGATGATTCCAGGTGCCTTGTGCCATCTGACCTTCTAGGTGGGCTCCCCAACCTTGGTTGCTGGCGTCCGTGGTCAAGATGCGTGTCACAGGTGGGTTCCACAGTAGACCTCTGTTCAGGTGGTTTTGGTCTCTCCACCACCAGAGAGCCTGCTTTGTTTTTTCTGGCAGGTATATCTTCTCCTCTAAGTCTTTTCCTGTGAGATTTTGAAGGAGAAAAGACTGGAGTGGCCTTTGGTGGAACCTGGCCCATCTGACTGCTGGGATGGAGGCTGTCATGAGGCCTAAGACTGACATTATCTCCCTTACTGTGACCGGGAGATTTGTCTGCAACCGAGCTACTCGTTGATTTAGATGATCGATTTTTTCTTGTGGGAGAAAGGTCCTTTGTTCTGTAGAATCTACTATGTAGCCCAGGAACAGGATTTCCTGCGTGGGAATGAGGATTGACTTTTCCCTGTTGACTATCCAGCCTAACTGAGTCAACCACTGCTGAACGACCACTAGGTCCTCGAGTAGCTTTTGTTTTGTGGATGCCAGGAACAACAGGTCGTCCAAGTAGGGGACAACTGTTATTCCTTGGAGTCTTAGAGGGGCCAAAGTTTCCGCAAGGATTTTGGTAAAGATCCTCGGAGACGAGGAGAGACCAAAGGGGAGGGCCTGGCTCTGATAGTGGAAAATCTTTTCCCCTATCCGGACAGCTATGCGAAGGAACCTTTGGGAGCTTAGTCTGATAGGAATGTGAAGGTAGGCATCCTTCAGATCTATCTTTGCCATGAAGCAGTTTCTCTGAAGTAAATTCTTGACAGAATAAATGGATTCCATCCGGAATTTTTTGTATCGAATGACTGTATTCAGTGGTTTCAGGTTGAAAATCAGGCGATACTTCCCTGATGGTTTTCGTACCAGAAAGACGTGCGAGTAAAAACCATGGCCTTCTTCTTGTTTGGGGACTGGTATTAGGACTTTTTGATCTACAAATTCTCCTATGAGAAGCTGTAGTGCCTGTGCCTTTACTGGGTCCTTTGCCAGCTGTGTAACCAAGAATCTTGTTGGTGGCAACTGACTGAACTCCAGGGCATAACCCTTTCCTATAACTCCCCTGACAAAGTTGTTGGAGGTCAACTTCATCCATTGTGGAAGGAAATCCCCCAGTCTTCCTCCCACTTGGATCCTGGCCTCATTGAGATTTGGGGTTTTTATCAGGAGGGTTAAAGAGCACTTTAGCTTTTTGCTTCCCTCCTTGCGCCCCCCAGGGTCTATTTGGCTTGCCTTTCTCTTGAGTCTTCTTTTGCCCCTTAAAGGAACGAAAAAACTTCCTATTAAAAGGTTTTTTCTTTTCAGGAAAAGTCCTCTTTTTATCCGCCGTGCGTTCTAATGCTTCATCTAGCGGAGTGCCAAATAAAAGGTTACCTGAGAAAGGGACGCTACAAAGACGTAATTTAGATGTGGTGTCTCCTGGCCAAGTTTTGAGCCAAAGAGTTCTCCTCGCTGCGACTGACAGTGAAGCTGACCTGGCTGACAGTTTTACCGATTCTGCCGACGCATCTGCGATAAAACCGACTGCCTTAAACAGCATTGGAAGAGATTTTAATAAATCTTCTCTAGGAGTACCCGCTGTCAGGTGTTCCTGTAGCTGTTTGAGCCAAAACTCTAAATTACGGGCTACACATGTAGTTGCCAGGGCTGGCTTAAGATTAGCCATGGCTGCGTCCCAGGATCTTTTGAGGATAACATCTCCCCTCTTGTCCATGGGGTCTGCTAAATGTCCCATGTCCTCAAACACTAAGTCTGAGTGTTTTGAGACTTTTGACAGGGGGGCATCCAGTTTTGGGGACTGGTTCCAGACTGCCTTAGGGTCTTCCTCAAAGGGAAATCTTCTTTTCAAACCGCTAGAAAAGAAAGGCCTTTTGTCAGGTTCCTCCCATTCCCTCAGCACCAGGTCTGACATCAGCTTGTGCACCGGAAAAACTTTTTGTTTTTTCTTGCTTAACCCCTGATACATTTTATCATGACGTGAGAGAGAAGTTTTTTCTTCCTTCATCTCTAACGTTTCATGAATAGCCCCAATTAATTCATCTACCTCTTCCTGGGAGAGCTTGAATCTAGTGGGTGTGCGGGAGTCATTCTGATCATCTTCTTGCCCAGAATCTGAATGGGAGGAATCTGAATCAGGAATTCTAAGGGAAATCTCCTCATTCTCCACAGGATCACCTGCTCCTGATGCTACCGGAGTGGGAGAGGTGGGCACCTCTTGCTGTGTGGTGGGCTGGCGTTGGGATTTGCGAATCAGCAATAAGTTTCCTAAAGGACTGAAAAGTTGCTTTCATCTCCTCTTTAAAAGAACCCAAAAATTTGTTAAGTGGGGAATCCTCTTCACTGCTTATCACAGTAGAAATACAGGGTCCACAAAGGCTCTTGGTATAACCTGATGCTAATCTTGCATTACAAGTGGCACACTTCTTTTTGCTAGAAGGGGCTTTAACACTGTGGTCTTTTGGATCTTTCTGGTAGGAAACAAAAGAAAGAGACATCCTCCTTTAAGAAAAGGTATCTCCAGCCTGCCATCCTAAGGTGCCCACTGAGCTAAACATAGGCAAACATTCCTATCTAGCTCCCCTTCTAAAACAGGTGAAATACACAGGAAAAAAGAGCTCTGGCACAGCCAGCCTACCTGTGAAGAGCCGGCGCTAGACTCCCCTGGCGCGTGTACAGCGTCCATCTTGTCTGTATACAGGCAGCGTTCAGCCCACGCTTGCTGCCTTTTAAAACGCCGGCTCGGCCTTCCAACCTTCCCGCGCCAGAAACCGGAACCACAGCTTCCGGCGCTCAGTGATGACGCGCATCCTGGCCTGGAAGTTACGCCCAGCGACTTCCGGGTCACGGCGTCCACCGCAAGGAAAGAATTCCTTCGCCGCTAACGCCGCCCGCCTGACGCGCGCCATCACCGCCAACTCCCTCGCCGGGCACCGGGGGAAGGAGGAAACGGGGAACTCCAGACCCAGTCGGAGGGAACCCGCGGCCAAAGGAGGAGAGATCGATCGGGTCAGTACAGCCCAGCTGTCTTCCCTCAGCCCCTGGAGATGGACTCCCTCCCGGATCCATCCCCCAGCAAAAGACGGTTCCCAGGTGACATGTCTCCTCCGACTGAGGAAACACATAAAACTGACCAGATGCCTGAGGGACCGCCTTTTAAAAAGCTGGAGGTGATGTGTTTCCTGTCCAGGGAGGAGCTCCATCTCTCAAGGGCTGTCCTGGAAGACGCCTTGGGAAAACTCCATTTAGGTCTTCTAATAAAAGAAAAAGGCTGCAGAAAGTTATTTTTGACCTTCTTCTGTCTGTAATAAAAAGGATGGGCAGTTAAAGCGGAACTTTACCCATAACAGTTTGGGAACAATTAAACGTTCTTTAACGAACGACATACATTCCACATTACAAATAAAACAAAACAATAGTGCAGCTCTATAGTGCTCACAAATTACATGCAATTATGCATCAATAGTCCATAAAGTGAAAAAAGAAAATAAGTGATCAAAGCAAAGTCCACAAAAATCAAACATAGGATTTCAGTGATCCAACCGCCACGATGGATGTAAAGTTTAACAAAACCAACAAAGAGTTTTAGTGATCCCACCGCCATGATAGAAGTAAGAGAGTCTCCAAGGAAGCCTGGTGACACCCTTTACTCTCATGCCCTGCTTACCGATAATAATGTGACCCCCTGCTAAGAGTGGTTAATGTGTGCTCTTTTTAACTTAGCCAATCCAGCATCTCACAGGTAGGAGGGTCCCTCACAGAATGGATATACAAACAACTCCAGCACCAAGGCAATGCCAATAAAGCACGTACACCCGTTTCAGAGCGGTACCAAGCCACATATAAATTAAAACACTCCAATAGTGTAATATTGCTTAAACTAACCTAAGCAACAATGTAAAGCAACAATGAAATTGCACGTCATCAGAGAACATAAATCATAATTCCAGCATGCTTAACACCAGCAGATAGGGTTTTCCAACAACAAAGATGGCCAACGTGCGGCTGTGCATGCATGATGGTGTGTGCACTTTGCTCCATCCCAAGCGTTTCATCACATCTGACGTCATCAGGGGCACCACAGGTCACTACCTCCCTTGGGTGTCCCCTCATTGGCAAGTACAAAAGTTGGGCGGTACGTGCCCAGGGGCCAATCTCCCAGTGTGAATGAAGCCTACATTGTTCCCTGCAGCTACCCAAGTATCTATATAGTCGAAGAGTAGCGTCACAACAAAATATCTAATTTGCCAGTGAAATATAAAGTCATGGCTCAGGTCTAGGGGGGAAAGCAGAGGCAGAAGCAAGTTCTGCTTGAAGCCAGAACCCAAAATGAAAAAGCAATAGATTGGAAATCTGGATAATCAGCTAACAAGCTACGTTGTTGTGTTAAGCTGGCGCAATATGCAACATACAGAAAAAGAGGCATTGTTTGCTTTTACAGCTTTTTTTCAGCACTTAAAGTCTGGATAGGAAGTTTCTAGGAAACTTTGGCAGATGATTTACAAAATAAATTTCTCAGAAGAAAGTTTAGTGGATCCAATGACGCAAATAAAATCTACAAACATCTCAGATTTCTGACCACAAGCTGACAAATAGTCAGCAGCCTCTAACATCTTTAAACTGTACCGATACATGCTTCTCATGTGACCGATGATCAGTTCAGTACTGATGCAATGCCACAAGTCTGTTAGAAAACAAGAAACACTCATTAAAAAAAAAGGGTTAGACAATGACCAGATTGGACTTTGTGTCCAGAGATCAACTTTAAAGGTCTGGATCCATAAGGATTTCATTTAAATATGAAGCCACAAATATAAATATAAATCTACTTTATGTGTACCAAATGGCTTTACAAACTCAGATATTACTAGGGTTGCACCGATAACACTTTTTAAAAGAGTACCGTTACTTTTTTTTTTTTTTTTAGTCATGCAACAGTGGCACTAATGGAGGTGTGGACTGGGTCAGTAGGCTTTTTAATAATTTTTTACAGACATTGACATCTATCCTTTAAAGACACAGAAAATGACTGAGGACACAGATTCCCCAGTCCTTTAAAGACACAGAAAATGACTGAGGACACAGATTCCCCAGTCCTTTTCTTAGCAGCCTTAGCTGCACTGAAGATGAATGGACAGGGAGACAGAGGCTCCTGTTCATTCATAAGCTGAAGCAAAGTAAAAACAGGTTACGATCCTTAGTTATGAATAGACACAGTAAGTGATCACCGACTCTGTATTCAGAAAAGGAAGGAGGCGGTAAATGACAGATTTACCGGCTCCTTCCTCGGCTCTCCATCTTGACAGATCCAGGATAAGATGGGGACCGGAGGAGGACTCGGGGAGGGCACAGGGGGACAATCGGTACAGCGATGGAGGGCAGTTACAAGTACCGATCTCACTTACAGCCTCGGGAGAAGAGAAGAAGCGGCTGTTAAAAGCTATACATTGAGATCGGTGCTTGTAACTGCCCCCCACTGCCACACCGATCATCTGTGAGGTTGCCCGACCCCCAGCTACACTGAGGATGCCGGGTGTACTGGCCTCCTGCCAGGTATCAGGTCACGCATCGGAGCATTTGCACAAGTTCAAGTACCCATGCAAATGCTTGGTAATCGGTGCAACCCTAGATATTACTATGTAAAAGTAGCAGTGACATGTTCACTGTGCTGCATATTACCTTTGGGAGGGACCTAGTAGACACCACCCAGTACAGGCTGCCTGACCAAAACTACATGAGGGGGTGGAGAGAAGACCAGTTCCTCTGCACAAGGAGAGAGCACAGCAGTGACCAGTCTTCATTACAGGAAGCTCCTGCACTGAGACAAAGTTTTACACCAACCTACTGCACAGATCTGAAAGAAAATACACAAAGAAAATCAAGAATCAAGTACAAGATAGAACACATAGGACTCCAGTACATCGTTTGCTTATTCTAGGTTTTAAAGTGGTATTAATGTTTCAGGTTTAAAAAAATAAAAAACACACGTCATACTTACCTGCTCTGTGCAGTGGTTTTGCACCGAGAAGCCGCAATGCTCCTTTTTTCGGGTCCCCAGCCGGCGCTCCTGGTCTTTCCCCCTTGACCAGTGCGCGCCCATAGCAAGCAGCTATAGCAGAGAATAGAGCTGACCCCAGACTAAGTCCTGCATCGTTTGCGACTGACATAACATTGAGTCTTGCACGCATACCATACTTACAACACAATATGATTCAACACTATCTTCCCTCATACCCTTCCTTTTTTACTAGAGGAAGTCATACTTTAGTGCTGCAAAGGGACTCACTGTAGGTAGTGCAGTAGCTCATAGAAAAGAAACACCAAGTGCATACGACACAAGATCATCCAAATTGATATTTACTACAGTTCTCAGACAGACAGATTGCATCCAGAAACAGAGTTTGCTGCTGCATACATTGCGTCACTAGGGCCGTTGATGGATGGAGCCGGCAGGGGGATCAGGGGGGGGGGAAACGATGGAGCCGGCAGGGGGATCAGGGGGGGGGATCGATGGAGCCACCAGGGGATCGATGGAGCCACCATGGAGCCACCAGGGGATCGATGGAGCCACCATGGAGCCACCAGGGGATCCATGGAGCCACCATGGAGCCACCAGGGGATCCATGGAGCCACCATGGAGCCACCAGGGGATCCATGGAGCCACCATGGAGCCACCAGGGGATCCATGGAGCCACCATGGAGCCACCAGGGGATCCATGGAGCCACCATGGAGCCACCAGGGGATCGATGGAGCCACCAGGGGATCCATGGAGCCACCAGGGGATCCATGGAGCCACCATGGAGCCACCAGGGGATCCATGGAGCCACCATGGAGCCACCAGGGGATCCATGGAGCCACCATGGAGCCACCAGGGGATCCATGGAGCCACCATGGAGCCACCAGGGGATCCATGGAGCCACCAGGGGATCCATGGAGCCACCATGGAGCCACCAGGGGATCCATGGAGCCACCATGGAGCCACCAGGGGATCCATGGAGCCACCAGGGGGGCCCACCAGATCCATGGAGCCACCAGGGGATCCATGGAGCCACCATGGAGCCACCAGGGGATCCATGGAGCCACCATGGAGCCACCAGGGGATCCATGGAGCCACCATGGAGCCACCAGGGGATCCATGGAGCCACCAGGGGATCCATGGAGCCACCATGGAGCCACCAGGGGATCCATGGAGCCACCATGGAGCCACCAGGGGATCCATGGAGCCACCATGGAGCCACCAGGGGATCCATGGAGCCACCATGGAGCCACCAGGGGATCCATGGAGCCACCAGGGGATCGATGGAGCCACCATGGAGCCACCAGGGGATCGATGGAGCCACCATGGAGCCACCAGGGGATCGATGGAGCCACCATGGAGCCACCAGGGGATCGATGGAGCCACCATGGAGCCACCAGGGGATCGATGGAGCCACCATGGAGCCACCAGGGGATCGATGGAGCCACCATGGAGCCACCAGGGGATCGATGGAGCCACCATGGAGCCACCAGGGGATCGATGGAGCCACCATGGAGCCACCAGGGGATCGATGGAGCCACCATGGAGCCACCAGGGATCGATGGAGCCACCATGAGCCACCAG
Source organism: Rana kukunoris (assembly GCA_029574335.1). Lineage (NCBI taxonomy): Eukaryota > Metazoa > Chordata > Amphibia > Anura > Ranidae > Rana > Rana kukunoris. The sequence continues at coordinate 277,294,327 of CM056050.1, read as the reverse complement.
GGGATGGAGCCACCATGGAGCCACCAGGGAATCGATGGAGCCACCATGGAGCCACCAGGGAATCGATGGAGCCACCATGGAGCCACCAGGGGATCGATGGAGCCACCATGGAGCCACCAGGGGATCGATGGAGCCACCAGGGGATCGATGGAGCCACCAGGGGATCGATGGAGCCACCAGGGGATCGATGGAGCCACCAGGGGATCGATGGAGGCGGCATGGGATCAGGGGAGGCGGCATGGGATCAGGGGGATCGATGGAGGCGGCATGGGATCAGGGGGATCGATGGAGGCGGCATGGGATCAGGGGGATCGATGGAGGCGGCATGGGATCAGGGGGATCGATGGAGGCGGCATGGGATCAGGGGGATCGATGGAGGCGGCATGGGATCAGGGGGATCGATGGAGGCGGCATGGGATCAGGGGGATCGATGGAGGCGGCATGGGATCAGGGGGATCGATGGAGGCGGCATGGGATCAGGGGGATCGATGGAGGCGGCATGGGATCAGGGGGATCGATGGAGGCGGCATGGGATCAGGGGGATCGATGGAGGCGGCATGGGATCAGGGGGATCGATGGAGGCGGCATGGGATCAGGGGGATCGATGGAGGCGGCGTGGGATCAGGGGGATCGATGGAGGCGGCATGGGATCAGGGGGATCGATGGAGGCGGCATGGGATCAGGGGGATCGATGGAGCTAGGATGGGATTTGAGGGGGGATTAAAGCATATGTGCTAGGGAGTGCTTTGGGAGAGTCAATCTTCAAATCTGCCCCCCTACTTCTAGCACAAGTCCTCTTTAACTGAAAACAAAGCACCCTTCTACCACATATCCTCTAACGCCCACCCCCTCGCCCTAAAATGTACTCCTGGCGGCATTTTTTACCTACCCAGTCCCAGGTCCCCCCCTTTTTCCAATCACAATGTCCCACAAGACTCCTGTTATTACAGAACTCAACCCCGGCAGATTCTGTAGTGTGGTGTACCCTCCTCCTAGTCATGTCAGAACCGAGGAGGAGGTGACGGCTATAGTCCGGTGCAGTGGAAGGAAAGAAAATTGCTTGGTTCCCCCATCATTGGGGAATCCCTCCTGCAGTGATATGGTGTTCTGCTGGCTCCCTGCCGGCAGGGGGATCAGAGGGGGGGGGGGGGGGATCGATGGAGCCGGCAGGGGAATCAGGGGGGGGGGGGATCGATGGAGCCGGCAGGGGAATCAGGGAGGGGGGGGGGGATCGATGGAGCCGGCAGGGGGATCGATGGAGCCGGCAGGGGGATCGATGGAGCCGGCAGGGGGATCGATGGAGCCGGCAGGGGGATCAGGGGGATCGATGGAGCCGGCAGGGGGATCAGGGGGGGGATGAATGGAGCTAGGATGGGATTTGAGGGGGGGGATTAAAGCATATGTGCTAGGGAGCCCCACTGGCAAAATACAATGATCACTGCTGGGTGGCTACAGCCACTGGCAGTGATCAGGCAAAAAGAAACCATAACAGGCTGAATGTACTGAAATCAACCAGCCTGCCCATAGACAGATGGGAATTCAGCTGGTTGCTGCTATCCATCCAAGGCTGGCTTAAATATCCAATAAGTTAAAGGGAAAAAGCAATATTTGGCAAACCTTGTGTAAAAAAAGATCTATTACTTTTCAAATCCAGTCACGTGATCCTGCAGTTCCGGCTCCTCTGTGTAATGCCCAGTACACACGATCGGAAAATCCGACAAAAGAAATACTGATTTCAAAGGCGATCGATCGTACGATAATTTGATCGTTGGTACACGGCTTTTGAGATCCGATCACGACAGTTCATGAGAAATTATCCAAAAGGGACAAACACAAAAAGTTCTCTCGTATGATGATACCAGAACGATTTTCGTTTAATCAGTAAAGTATATTTCCAACAATCACGCAGGCACAGCAACAACAGAATACATTACAACACATTACATCACTCCCAAACATGTATGCTGTGACGTCACCCATAAGGTTCCCATGGCCCAACCACTGTTAGCATCCCTCCACTCCCCTGCAGCATCTTTTCACTGACACAGGGAAGCTGCAGGATCACAAAACTGGGCCAGAGAAAAAATAGGCAAAGATCTTTTTTTTCACAGGGTATGCAGCGTAGGTAGAAAAGGGAGTTAGGGAATGTTGGCATTCTCTTTCACTTTAACGTGGAACCAAAGTTTCCAAAAACTGCAAGCATGCTTTTATTGCCGAAAAGACATGCAACTGCATCTCTCAGCAATATAAACTGAGATGAGCATGCGCAGCTCATCTTATAGTGCCAAGCTGGTCTTCAAATGCCAGCCTAAAGACTGGCACTCGAGATACCGGCACAGGACCTTTGGACAGATACGTATTGAGACTTTAGCTCTGCTTTAAAGAAGCACTTCAGTCTGATTACATAATATGTAATAAAAACATCTTTGCCATTCTGAAGCTTCCCTCCAACCACCAAAATTATATATATATACACATATACATACACACATATATATATATATACATATATACACACACACACACACATATATATATATATATATACACACATACATACACAAATTATATATATATATATAATTTGTGTATGTATGTGTGTGTGTGTGTGTATGTGTGTGTGTGTGTGTGTATGTGTATGTGTATGTGTGTGTGTATGTGTATGTGTATGTGTATGTGTATGTGTATGTGTATGTGTATGTGTATGTGTATGTGTATGTGTATGTGTATGTGTATGTATATATATATATATATATATATATATATATATATATATATATATATATATATATATATATATATATATATATATATATATATATATATATATATATATATATATATAACATATATAACACACATACATACACACACACACACACACACACAGGCTCTTTTTAATGACTCATTCTCCCCATCCCTGCCTGGCAAACTCTCACGAGAGCAAACTGTGTGTGATGTCATAAGCCTAGGCTTTTCATCATACAAGAAAGAGGTAGTGGGCTGTATAAGGTAATTACTGGCTGAAAAAAAAATAATAATGTTTTCCTATCCAAAGTAAAAACAACAAGGGCAGAAGATTTAATAGATGGAAAGTTGAAAAAATTACTGAAGGTCCACTTTAACATAGCTGCCCTCATTGAGATATACAAAGTACAAATTAAAACAGGAACAAAAAAAAAAAAAAAAAAAAAATATGACAAATATAAAATATAATTATTTAACCACTTAAGACCCGGACCAAAATGCAGGTAAAGGACCTTGTTTTAACTGACAATTGCACAGTCGTGCGACGTGGCTCCCAAACAAAATTGGCGTCCTTTACAACCCCTTTAACCACCTCAATACCGGGCCTATTTGGGCACTTCTCTCCTACATGTACAAATTATCATTCTTTTGTTAGAAAATTATGCAGAACCCCCAAACATTATATATGGGTTTTTTTTAGCAGACACAGTAGGGAATAATTTTTTGTATATATTTTTGTATATAGCGTACAGATTTTCAGAGACATCTGTACGGGTTGCTGCACAGAGTATCACTTTAAACCTTTTGAAGAAGCAATTTTTCTTCATTTCTGTGTCAAGGCTCTTAAAAGGTCATCTAATTTAGATGGCGGTAAGCTGCTTAATCAGCTGCTATTCTCATGTGCTTTCACCTAGCTGCTCCTTGGTCGGCCTTGAATCCCCACAAGCACACTCGCCAACGAGACATTTCCAAGTATGAAAACTAGGTTCACAGCAGATAAATGAATGTACAAAAAGCATGCCGCTTCCCCTCAACCTCCAACACAGTATAACAGAACATACTGTACAGGCGTTGGTAAGAAGACTGAAATCACGCATTATAAATAAGGAGGTCAAATAAGATCAAAATAGTCAGGACTTGTTAGTTCAAGGATGTACTTAGAAATGATGGCGCACTAGAACCAAATGCAGCGTGCCAAAATGAACAGTCCATTTGAATCTATGTTTAGTGGTGCGCTGAAGGGCAGCTGCATTTCTTTACACTGTATACAGCATGTGCACTGGGGTGCAATTTGGCATTAAAGCCGCAGTAAGTTCAGGTTCACACTGGGCTGTGGGAATGAAGCTGTGAGTTCAGCTGAACTCGCACTATTTCACTCTAGCTTGTCAGTCGCGATTTTGGCTGCGATTACAGAGACATCTGTGCAGATGTCAATGTAAATCGCAGCCCGAAATCGCAAAAAGTAGTACAGAACCTACTTTTGAAATCGCTGCAGCACCGCGGATGCAGCGTTGAACCGATTAGGATGGTGTCATTGCCAGCAAATGCTGCCGATTTGACATGTTATGTGTTATTTATGGGGTGTTTTTGCACGACCATGTATTTTTTCCAAAAAAAAAAAAATGCATTTGAAAAGATCACTGCGCAAAAACTGTGCAACATAAAATATTGCAACAATCGCTGTTTTATTCTCTAGCGCAGGAGTGTCAAACTCAATTTCATCGTGGGCCGCATCAGCATTATGGTTGCCCTCAAAAGGGCCGGTTTTATCTGTAAGATTAGATGTCCAGCGCATCCCTCTACCCTTACATTAGATGTCAAGAGCCCCCCCACCATCAGAAGTTGAGTCCCCCACTCCCCCTTACATCACAGTGCACCCCCCTTTCATTATGCTGCTGCTGGGAAGAAGTTGGATGCATTGCTTGAAAGCAGAAAGTAAGGGTCTGGAGGATGACTGGAGAGGTGCGAGGGCCGCATGAAATGGCCTGGAGGGCCGCATGAAATGGCCTGGAGGGCCGCATTCGGCCCGCGGGCCTTGTGTTTGCCACCTCTGCTCTAGCGTCTCTGCTAAATATATTTCATATATATTTATACATTATTAAAAATATATATTTATACATATAAATTTGGGTGGCAGGTGGCGCCAGAGGGGTTCGGACATAGCCACTTTTCCCCAGCAGCCAATTGTAGGAGCGTTTCCCTCGCGGGGCATGCTGGTGAAAGGTATATCTGTGGCAGACGCCATTTTTCGGGGTTCTTAGCGGGTTCCAGGTGCAGCACCCACCTTTAGGGTGTGTGCACATCACGGGCCCCACCACTATGGCCCACCTGGCCAGGGCCCGTGCCAAGCAGAGTTCCTGACTCTGGGTCCTCATGGCTCAGAGACACTGAAGTGACTGAGGGACCCCAGTGACAGACTGGGGTTCCACATCTCAAGAAGACAGGATTGAGAGGATATGCTCTATTGCTCTTAAGTACCGGACCTGTGGCAGAGGCCTCTGCTAATCTTCTAGAGCCAAGTCGGTGGCAGCGACTTGTTCCTGCTCAGCTTTCTCGGTGACACTCTGGCTTCCAGGTCTGTGTGAGGCCTGTCCAGGAGCATCGCACTCACTCCGGCTGGAGTGGCGACGTGACTGATTTAATTACAGAAGGTAGGACTGCTTTCTCTATCCAAGCCTGACTCTGCAAAGTTACTCTTCCTTCATCAACCTTTTTTCCCCATCTACCTCAAGTTGATGTGTTGGTCGTGTTAGACCGGCGTCATTTCTGCGCTTGGACATGTTTATCATACGTTATGTTAATCATAATATGGAGGTGATCCAAAGTATAAAAAGTGAGAAATCCACCCCCTCCCCCACATAACACATTCTGGTAATATACAATGAACTTTGAATCACCTCATATTATGATAAACATAACATATGATAAACATGTCCAAGCTAGATATGTAAATAACCTGTCACTCAAAGCAAGAAGAGAGAAAACTGACTTTTTATTTAGACAGGTTTTTATCTGGAAGTTTGTTAATTTTCACTGAACAATAAAAAAAGAGGATTGAACAGCACTGGACTAACTCTGTGTGGCAAGACTGGGCACAGATGATAGGAAATCTTATACTCTACATCAAGGATCCTCAAACTATGGCCCTCCAGCTGTTGCGGAACTACACATCCCATGAGGCATTGTAAAACTGACATTCACAGACATGACTGGGCATGATGGGAATTGTAGTTCCTGAACAACTGGAGGGCCGTAGTTTGAAGACCCCTGCGTGACATAAAAATAAAAAAAATACAGATTTAAAAAACAAAAAGTTACAGAAAAGGCCTGGTTTTCAAGCAGTTAAAGCCAAGCACAATTACGATTAAGTTGCTTTATCCTAAAAAATAAAGCGGTGACCCATCCCAATAAACAAGGGACAACGAGGGAACTATACATGAAAACCTGAAAAGGCTGAACATACAGTGTATATGCGTCATCATGGTAATTTTTATTACAGTTTGCAGAGCTGGACTGTGTACACTGGGAGAAAAGCCAACACGGTGAGATCATGCTGCAGGAATGAATGGGTTACATCATAAAAGACATGTGAGCCACTGACCCACTAATAGACATTGCAACCTCTCATCTATACTCTCCTTTATAGTTTCTGCAATGCAAGATAATGCACTAGAAACAGGAAAGAGCAACCTCCAAATTGTCCATTACACAGGACACTTTCATCTAGAAAATTCTCCAATTTCAGAACAGAGCCAACTTCCTTCTTTTCATCAAATAATCACCTTTGTTACAGGATTTTTTTTACAAAACCAAAAACGTAAAACTGCATTCAGAGTCGTTCTTTATTTTACTGAAAATAAACAGAACAAAAATAAGAAAAATTAACTGGCCATACAAATTGACTCGGATTTCCCCATCAATGCCAAAGGCGTGGATGATCAACTCTTCCCTGACAGCTATTGTATTGTGACAGCCGACGCCCACAGCCGTCAGAAAACCCAAACCGTGATCGCAGCTGATTGGCTGACTTTTTTCTGCCTGGCACCTTAATCAAAGTTTGTTGAGCTGGGTGGTGTGAGTGGGCAACAAAGGGCTTCCTTTGAGCCATGTTTGGTCATCTTTACTGTTAAATAAATATACTTAATATACTCACTAGCAGCTCCTAAAGTTGCCGCATTTTACATTTTCCCCATGGCATACATTAAGCCCAACGACCGTTTTGTCATGGAAAAAAAAAAAAGGTTTCTCGACGTGATTCTTGTCAAGCCTGCCTTACATACACCCAATCGTGAAAAAAAAAAAATGCTCGAGCAAAGCGCGGTGACGTACAACGGCACTATAAAAAGGGGAAGTTCCATTCGATTGGCGCCACCCTTTGGGCTGATTATGCAAATTTCCCTTCTCATAACTTGCTTCTGAGCATGCAAGTTTTTTTCGCTGTCGTTAAAGTGTACACACGACCATTTTTCACGACGAGAAAAACGACAGCGAGAAAAAATAGGAGCATGTTCTAAATTTGTAATGTCCATTTTTCACCTCGAGAAAAATGCTCTGGAGCACACACACAATCGTTTTTAATAACCAATTGAATTTTTTTATTTTCTCATCATAAAAAACGGCCGTGTGTGCGCGGCATTAGCCTTTAGACCCAGCACCCTGCTGCACAGCCCAATCCTGGCTTCTGGATATGGGGGGGGGGGTTTCTCCAGACAACCCAATTGGAGTCTCTTGGCACCTGGCTTGGCACCTCAGACTCCTGGGATGGGACCTCCCATCTCCCCAACTCCAAACTGGGAGCTCTAAGCTATGTATATATCTATATCAACCCTGTACACACCTGTCTACTCAGACAAGCTGCAGGCACCAATTAAAATCCAGACACAGAATGCACCCCTGGTTGACACCAGTGCGGCTTTGAAATCACCCCACTTCAGTGCGATTTCAAAGCTGCCAATCAGTACAATCTGGATGTGCCATTTTATTGCAGCGTGCAACTTCATTTAACATAAGTCAATACAAGGTCGCAATAAAAAATAAAAATAATTTGCAAAAAAAGAAAAAAAAAGAAGAAGTAGTGCTAGAACCGCTTTTTAGATACAATATCTAGCCATCAGACCTGATCAATTATTTTTATAATCTAGGAGCTAAGCATTAAATAAAATAAAAAATGAATTGCAACCTCGATTCACCACCCCCCCCCCCCCCCCCACGATCTTAAGCCAGCAATTCCACAATTCTATGTAACAAGTGCAGAGCCATTCTCCGATTAGAGCTGTCAAAAAAAAAACAAAAAAAAACAAACAGACAAAATGTTTATCAACATTCCTCAGTGCTGAGAGAGAACTATAAATATTGTATAATTTGGTTCTTTTAGATGACAGGGATGACCTTCGGTCTGTAAAATTAGGTAGTTTTTAACTACTTAAAGACTGCGCCTTTTTCTGACACTTGATGCTTACAAGTTAAAATCTGTATTTTTTTGCTAGAAAATTACTAAGCAAGCACACATAGATTGTGAGATTATATATATATATATATATATATATATATATATATATATATATATATATATATATATATATATATTCACAGAGACCATAGAGAATAAAATGGTGGTTGTTGCAATATTTTATGTCATACTGTATTAGCGCAGTGACCTTTCAGTAGAAGTAGTAGTTAAAAAGATAGGAAGAAATTGGGTTACTGTCTCTAACAATTTTTGATTACAGGTAATAGGGATCCAATTGGATCACTGGGAATGCTCTGGAAGCTTGGGAGGCATCTATAAAAAAAGAACCTTCAGTGGGGCTTATTTCATTTTCCCCTTTGGACCGCAGCAGCAGTAGAAGAACTCCCTCCCTCCCATGTCGCATGCACCTCTTATGTGGTAAGGTCACCCTGGATTCAAGGGGGGGGACTTTCTGATATATGAAGAATGCTGATCATTTGCTGCCGAGTTATATATAGCAATAACAGTTTGCAGATTAGCTTTTTGTACATCCCGAAGTTGGATTTTGAGTTTGAGTCTATGGTTGGGTTATCTGATAAAAAAAAAAAAAAAAAAAAAAAAATTATATAAAAAACAAAATGTTTTTAGTTGATTGTTAGGTCCCAAAAGTAAAATGCAGCCAGTTGAATATTTTGATTTCACATTTGCATCTCAAGGGCAAATAATATGGTAACTTATTGAAAATCATTGCATTTTGTTTTTAACACAATGGGTGCAACTGTATTAAATGGTCTAAAAAATAAAAAAGGAGGACAAAAAACAAAAACAAAGTGGCCCTGGTGCCAGAACAACACATAATATTTCAACTGGACTGGCCCATAGACACTGAGCATAATTAGATAACAAAGGGTACTGAACAAAAAAAATAACAGAGAAGTCATAACAACAGCGTGTGTGTGTGTGACATCCACGAGACAGGTAATCACATTAACGACCGGCTGCCATAGCAACAAATTGGAGTTGGTTTGTTTGGCCAAAGGCCAAGATTCCCTTAATACCAAGTTATTTGTTTTCTTTCAGCTCTGAAACTCTGACTCTGAACTTTTTCCCATTCAAGTGACCAAAGTGCTTCCCTCTCCAGTCAGTGATTCATTTAACACATAACGCCAACTCATGCCCTTCATAAATGACACATGAAGACATGCATAATGTGAATCAGAAATATATCCAACATAAAATGATGACAGACTTGCAACCAGGGCCGGACTTACCATTGGGCTTGACTGGGCTCAAGCCCATGGGCCCCGTGCAATAGGGGGCCACGGATGGCAACCCCCACTTTTTTTATTTATTTTTTTTAATAAAAAAAAAAAAAAGTGTGTATATATATATATATATATATATATATATATATATATACACACATACATATATATATATATATACACACATACATATATACACACACACACACACATACATACACACCCCCCCCCCCCCCCCCCGCTTCTCAATTTCAGGTGGCAGCACCCCCCCCCCCCTGGTTCTCTGCTCCAGGGGGCCTATGCCTTAAGATGTGTAAGGGGCCCCAAAATTCCTGATGGCGGCCCTACGCATACCTCCCAACACGCACGGGACTTTCCCGCACAGACCGCTTCTTCCTGCAGTCCCGCAAAATGGTTAATTTTCCCGCACTACAATAGGAGGCAGCACAGAAGCAGGAGGAATCGGAGCGGTGTGTGTGTGGAGGACTGTGGCTGCTGAAGGGAAGAAAGCCGACAGCTGGGCTAATGATAGTCTGTGGCCCTGGCTGTCGGCACAACTGCAAAACCTCCTCAACCGGAGCGGTGTGGGGATGTCTGCTGAAGAGAAGAGCTGACATATTCCGTACACAGTCGAGAGTCACCCCCCCCCCCCCCCGCTCGAACAACTTTAAGGCGCACCCCCCGCTCAACAACTTCAATTTGCACCCCCTGCTCAACAACTTTAATGCGCACCCCACCCCCCTGCTCAACTATGATCCCCCCTCGCTCAACATCTGCGATCCCCCCCCCCCCAATTCTCGGGCTCCAGGGGGCCCCTTCAACACTCAAGCCCAGGGGCCCCCACCACCCTAAGTCCTGCCCTGCTTGCAACATTTCACTTTGCATTGCAAATCTTTCTCTATCTCATAATCAAAAGATTGGAGACTTGTTCGGGGTATTTCTGCATTTGCAGGTAACACATTTAGGCTCCATTCACATCTAGGCGACAAAACGCCTGTCGCGCGACGCTCGTGCCGCTGGAGGGGAAAAATCCCATTGATGTCTAAAGAGATGGTTCACATCTCTGAAACGCCGAACGCCTGAAAAAAAGTCCCGGACCCTTTTTTTCAAGCGACATTGGCGTTCGGCCATAGACATCAATGGGGAGATTTGTAAAAATAAAATAAATAAATCTAAGCGCGGCAAGTAAAGCCGCGTATGCGGCGTTCGTTGCCGCATAGATGTGAATGCAGCCTTACCACCCGATCTGTTGCTATGTTTCAAGTTAAAACAGGTGAACCTCCTAGACCAGATCTGACGCATGTTAGACATATGCAACAATAATTGAGACCACTAGAGGGGGGAATTCACAACACATATTAAATAGAAATAGCAAACTGCAACACTGGCTTCAACTCTGATATAAAACCACACAAAACTCATTATAGGCTGCTTGCAGATCATTTTCAGTACTCTATCCATGTAGAAAGGTTCTGGACTGGCTGATTACTAAAGAAAAATTAGGGATGATGTGCAAAAACGTCAGATAAACGATGGAAAGATGTTGATCACAGCAACACATACTTTATTCCTTTTTTTTTTTCCTTTTACTTCAACTAGTAGCCATTAGGCATTTTAAAATACATCAAAAGCCAGGATAATGCGATGCCCTACCTATTTACACAAATGGATTTAAGCCTAGGTTCCCACTAACCGTGGGAATAAAATTGTGCGAGTTCAGCTGAACTCGCAGGATTTTATTCCCGCATGTCAGTCCCGACTTTAAGGGCGATTTCAGAGACATCTGTGAGGGTTTCTGCACACATATCTATAAATATCATACCCTGGAGTCGCCAAAAGTAGTAGAGAAACTACTTTCGGGAATCGGTGCGGTGCCGCAATGCGCCGTCGCACCGATTCTGACAGTGCCATTGCTGGAAAAAGCCACCAATTTGGCATGCGATTTGACATGTCAAATCACTGCAATGTGGACCAGGCCTAAAACTATGGTTAAATTGTTACTAGGGCTGTTACTGATCAAAATGTTTGTGTTCGATTAATCGTTTTATTTTTTAATCGATTAATCGACTAATTTTGATTAATCATAATGCACGTACAGATCCAACTACTTTTAGCTGATCTCCTTGCAGGCTGATTCCCAGTGCAGCTCCCAACCACTGGAAAATGGATAGCAGGATACAAAAAACACACAAAGGCAGCGCTCGATGGTAATAACATTAAAACTTTTATAGTCTTCAAGTAGGTAACCAAATAAATATTGCACTGGAGATAAAATCGATGTAGCTACATAAACTGTAGTAATACCAAACGGTAGCAAAAGCAGTCATAAAAATAGCCAAGTATGATACTGGTATAAAAATGGGTACAACGATGCCACTGCTGAATCCAGATGAGGAGTTGTTAACATCAGTCCGTCGGCATGTAGATGTCCCATGAAGGGAACTATCACAACTCCCAGTGGATGGCTGTAGAATCCCAGGTTGATAGAGGGAAGTAATAGAGGGAAGTGTAAAAGCCCTTGTGTGTGGCAGATAGTAAAGTCCCGCCAGCATGTAGATATGAAGGCACAGCAAATAGCCCTTAAGATGGACACAGCAAGCCCCGCCGGTGTCTGTGATGTTACCGGATCTCCGACAGAACTCCCTGAAGGCCCAGAAGCCGGCAGAGAGGTGAGTACCAATCAAAAGAATTTTAAAATCGATCAAAAATCTTTTTTTTTTTTTTTTAAAGTGTATTTTGTGCGTGAACTCGAGAGAGAGGAGCCGGACTGAAGGAGTTGGCAGTAGGCAGACCCTCGCCATCCTTCTCCATGCCCCCGGTGGCAATGGCGGGTGTGAGGGGGGGCCTCCCACTCACCCCACCTGCTCCACTTGGGAGCCCGACTGGGGCCCCATGGGACCCCAACGGGGCAGAGGGACTCCCCCTATGAGGGAGTGAGGGGGTCTAGCCCACCCAGCCAGCCCCGTAGGTCCTTCGCCTCTCATTTTTAGGAGACCGCATGGCCAATGTGCGTGCATGGTAAACCAATTTTGTGTGCGTGCAAGTGTGGTAGTTTTTTGTGGGGGGGGGGGGCGTACTAAGCACAGGCGTACCTTGCATAGCACACCCACCGGGAGCCGGGCTGAGACCACCAAACTCAATTCACATGTAGCCGAGACCGGGATCCGAACCCTTGGCTGCAGAGGTGAACGGCTTGTCAGCGCAGTGCCAATCACGTTGAGCCACCACAGCTCAAAAATCTTTTGATCGATCAAAAAAATTAAAGATTAATCGATTAATTAAAAGTTAATTTGCACAGCCCTAATTGTTACTAAACCCAGGACCCTGCATTCACTATATCTGGTCTCCCACATTACACAAAACATGAAAATGCAATAGTTTTACTAACAAACTGCTAAATATCTCTTCTCATCAGCAGTACTATATATAGCAGTCTTGTAAATTCTGTCAGTGTGTGGTTAAAGCTTGTAGATTTCATTCTGCTCTTGCTGTCCTATAAAACCGCAGGACCCCTGACCCTCTGTCTGGACAGTGCCGATTTGCCTTGTGCTGATTACAGGCACCCTCCCAAGGGGGGAAAAAAAAAACCTTTAGCAATACACACCAAACTGAGTACGTGCGCCTGATTCCTTTCATCTATACTATCCGGAGATGGGTTGGAATCACTGGAAGAAGGTGAAGATCAGAGTAGATGTGATGAAACAGCCTTTTTACACAATGCAGAGGATTAACCTTATAGGTTCCACAGCGAGTATGCTTTACTGCAGATACAAAAATAATTATAGCAGTAAAATCAGTCTGTATGCTTATCTCGCACCTGATGGGCCACTGGGGAAGCAGACAATCACTGTAGTAGTCAGCACTACTAGGGTGATAGCCATGATCTTCTGTATTCTGCTCAGGTTCTGTGTAAGTAAACAATACAGAGTTCTGACCTGTCAGCGGGGATGTGCTAGTTTTTGTTTCACTACAAAAGCTGGAAAAAAAACAAAACAAAAAAAAAAAAAAAAACACAAACACAAACAAAAAAAACCACAAACACAAACACAAAACACAAACACAAAAAAAAAAAAAAAAACACAAAAGTACACACATAATTACTGGTTAGGAATACATTTAGGCCCTATTCACACCTATGCATTTTTAGTGCCTTTTGCATATTTGCACTACAGTCCATTTAACATGGTTTCACGTTCTGTAGTGCAAATCTGCAAAGTGCAAAAGTGTGAATCAGGCCCTAACCCTTTGATCGCCCTAGATGTTTAACCACCTCCCAGCCAGTGTCATTAGTACAATGCATACTTTTAGCACCGATCACTGTATTAGTGTCACTGGTTCCCACAAAGTGTCAGACTGTCCACCGCAATATCGCAGTCCCGCTATAAGTTGCTGACTGACACCATTACTAGCATAAAACTAAAATTCCAATATACATACACCATAGTTTGTAGAAGACGCTAAAAACACTTTTGCGCAAACCAAGCAACATACTCTTATGGGGATTTGTTTTTAACTAAATATGTAGCAGAATACATATTGGTCTAAACCAGGGGTAGGCAACCTTGGCTCTCCAGCTGTTTTGAAACTACAAATCCCATAATGCCTCTGCCTGTAGGATTCATGCCTGTGATTATCAGGGTCTTGCAATGTCTCATGGGACTTGTAGTTTCAAAACAGCTGGAGAGCCAAGGTTGCCTACCCCTGGTCTAAACTGATGAAGAAATAAAACATTTGACTTTTTATTTTTTTACTGGACATGTTTTATAGCAGAAATTAAAAAAATATTGGGTTTTTTTTTTCTACATTTTTGGTCTTTTTTTCATTTATAGGCGAAATAAAATTAACCGCAGAGGTGATCAAATACCACCAAAAGAAAGCATATTGACATAAAATGTGTGTGCAGCGATGCATGACCACGCAATTGTCAGTTAAAATAATGCAGTACCATATGGCAAAAAAAAAAGACCTGGTCATGAAGAGGGGCTCAGGGTAACTCCTCCAGAGATCAAGTGGATAGAGAGAGATGAAGGCCTGGTTCACACCTATGCAGGGTGCAGTTTGCATATTGCAGGGCCATTTTGCGTTTTTTAATACACTGTCTTCAAAAACAAAAAAACGCACTAAAACATGCATACGTTTTTGTCAGGCAGGCTAAACTCATACAGGGGGAAAAGGCGATTTTTACTGTTGTCAATACCTTTACAATTTCCTGATCACTTGGACATGCATTTTTCCTCTAAAGGTAACCCGGGCCTATGTCTTTTTCATCTGCTCAGTTTAAACTGTCCAGGTTTATTTACTTGAAGCAAACAGAGAATGGGTGTTAGTACGAACAAAATAAATTGTCTACAATAATAGGCGACAGCTGCAATTCCAAACACTGGCTGCCTAGGTCCTCTGATTTGTATAGTCCTGATAATGCAATTACAGAACAATATAGCAGCAGTGCACAGCTTCATCAGCAACTTTTAATGAACCAGGAGCTGTGGAAGAATGGTCCGTGTTTAGTAAGATTCAGATGTGCGACGTCCGTTTACAGGGAGCCTGCGAGGATGTGCCTATGGGAGCTGCCATGGCTGGCAGTGGCACTGGTCATCTCTTCCCCTGTTTATTATTTCATAAAAGACAAGCAGGGAGCCTGTCAAGATAAAACTCCCAAATCTTTTCTTCTGATGTCATCAAAGGACAGGTCTTTCCTTGGTTGCAGTCATACCCCTGATGACGTGCTGAGATGCATGGGCAATATGGTGTAGAATGTCTGGTATATGCACAATGGATGGCCATGAAGCCTCCTGGAATGCCCACCAAGGTACCTGAGGAGGGTGCAGGCAGCTGCAAATGTGTAACGGGGGGGTTTGGTTTGATGGGCTATAAAAAAAATGATTAGAGGGGGTGATGGCCCACTTTAACCTAAGCAAGACAAAAAGGCTCCAATATCATTTGGGCCTGCAGAAAGAAATGGCATTTTCTCAGAACAGTCCTTTGTGGTTTCTACATACCACAGAACCCATTAAATACAATGCAGTGTAATCCAATACAGAACTCTTCCCAATCTACTTCCCCAATTAAAAAAGGAAGTTACTCTTACATGTTATAAATGATTTGCAATAGTTCAAACCCTGCTGCAGCTCACAGAGCACACCTGGGCAATCCTGACCAAGGATATGACAAAAACGTATTTGAGGGTTAACACGCGTGATTAGAGACATCGGTGGAATCCTGCGGCAAGAATCTGCAGATTCTGTCATCCAGGACTGATCGTCTGTCCCTAACCACATGTAAACTCTGAACAAACCACTTTTTGCGTTCCTGGAGAAAACCCACACATGCATGCACAGGTAAACGCTTATGCAGAGGCCATCAGAGTTCACCCAAGCACAGCTACACAGGCAATTTACTTGGCTTGCCAGCTGTACACGACATGTGCGACACTCTGGGGGTTATTTATTAAAGGCAAATCCACTTTGCACTACAAGTGCAAAATGCACTTAAAATTGCACTTAAAATGCACGTGAAAGTGCAGTCGCTGTAAATCTGAGGGGGAAGATCTTAAATGAAGGGAAGCTCTGCTGACTTTATCATTCAATCATGTGCAAGCTACAATTCTGTTTTTTATTTTCCTTGCATGTCCCCCTCAGATCTACAGCAACTGCATTTCCAAGTGTACTTTCAGTGCAACTTTAAGTGCACTTTGCACTTGTAGTGCCAAGTGGATTTTCCTTTAGTAAATGACCCCCTCTGTGTTCCAGAAAGTGCTGGGGATTTTGCGCCTTCGTACAGTGGAGCTGCTAAGCGTCTGCGTGTATGATCCCTACTGTATTTGTACCTGAAGACCTTTGGTTCTTATAAAGCTTGTGGTTAAAGTGGATGTAAACCCTCACATATTCCAAGTGAAGATGAAACAAATCTCCCTACACAAGTTTTACATGTATATCTGCGGTCTTCACATTTATATATTCTTTAGAAAGTTCACTCAATGTTAGAGATGTTCTCTTCCTGTTCAGCACTGGAAGTGAAGCCTGGGCATACTGCCAAGACAGCTGATTGGAGGAAAGGCGCACACACACCCAGATAAAAAACACACAGTTCGAAGAATGAACAGCGATCTGTCATTTCCTCCAGTAAGTCCCATCCCCCCTTCAGTTAAAACATGGAGAGGCAACACAATTAACCCCTTTTTAGCCCCCTAGTGTTAACTCCTTCCCTGCCAGCGACATTGACACAGTAACCAGTGCATTTTTATAGCACTAATCACTGTAAAATTGTCAATGGTCCCAAAAATGTATCCGATCTGTCCACCATAATTTCGCAGTCCCGATCCAAAAATAAAAAAAAATAAAAAATGCAGATCACCACCATTAATAGTAAAACATTTTTTATAAAAATGCCATAATTCTAGAGTCTATAACTTTTGCGCAAACAAATCAATATACCCGCTTACTGCGATTTCTTTTTACCAAAAAATGTAGAATTATTCATATCGGCCTAAACTGAGGATTTTTTTTTTTTTTTTTATGTGGGATATTTATTATAGAAAAAAAGTAAAAGATGGTGTTTTTTCTAAATTGTCGCTGTTCTTTTGTTTATAAAAACGCAAAAAATAAAAACCGCAAAAGTGATCAAATACCACCAACAGAAAGCTCTATTTGTGGGAGAAAAAAAAAAGGACGCCAATTTTGTTTGGGTACAACATCACATGACCGCGCAATTGTCAGTTAAAGTGATGCAGTGCCAAAATTGTAAAAAGTGCTCTGGTCAGGAAGGGGGTAACATTTTCCAGTGTTGAAGTTGTTCCATCAATTAAAAAATTAAAAGTGAGCAGCTTCAAAACCTGTAGCTGCTGACTTTTAATATTAGGACGTTCACCTTGTTCCAGGATCCAGCGCTGTCCTCACTCAAGCCTGTTTCTTCACTGGGCTTCGGTCCCGAGCTTGGCATACCAAGACCCCTTTCACACTGGGGCGGTGCGGGAGCTAGCGGTAAAGCGCTGATACTTTTACTGGCTCTTTACCGCTGTTATAGCAGTGCTTTTGGCAGCTAGCGGGCTGGTTTAAAACCCCCGCTAGCAGCCAAAGAAAGGGTCAACAGTGCATGTGTTGCAGCACTGCCGAAAGTGCTTTGCAGGCACTCCAGCAGCACTGCCCATTCATTTCAATCACCGCCCCAAAGACGCCATTTTTTTAGTGCTAAAAATGTCTGAAAAGCACCCCAGTGTGAACTGTGGGCAGCTGGCTGTGACGGCTTGTGGCTTCACAGCCATCTGCTTACTGCGCATGCACGAGCCGTGCTATCCAATTGGTCCTGCAGCTTTTTGGGACTGGTGACGTTTGCCAGAGACTGTTGGGAAGAAGGGGGGGGGGGGGGGCAAAGCCCAGCAATGGCAGTCTACTTAAAATCTCAGTATATCTCCTTTAAGGACACATTTCCAGTGGTATAAGTAGTTCAATTCATTTCATTTAATATTTAAAAATATTCCCCTCCTTAAAATTACAACTTGGCTTGGAGTCCCACAGACAAACACCAATCAGTATATCTCCGGTTACAATGGTGGAGCACCTCAAGTAATTTCTCACCTGATCAAGGGTCACCTATAAGCACAATGCTCACATAGCCAGAAAGAGAGAAGTCTGCCTGACTGTACACATTCGTCTACAAAGGCACGGGAGCTGAAACCCTGTCAGTTCACATCACATGCATTACTATCTCAACCCTTCATCTCTCAGCCACTAAATCTAAATGATACACTTTACACGGTCATGGATACACTTAATAGAGTGCTTAGAAAAAAGGATTTAGAAGTCAAAATTTCACTTAATGCCTCAGTAGCTGCTCCAAATGCAATATATGAGGGGGAGCAAAACACTAGCTAAAATCTGTGTGTACAAATAGAACACCTGTCCCAAAATGGGAGAGAGTTAGGAATACTGGTGCAGATGTGCATAGTAACCAATCGGCTTTCAGATTTTGTGTGCTCCTGTTTTAGTAAATCAGCGTTTTTTTTGTGACTGCGACATTATGGTGGACACATCAGACACATTTTTGGGACCACTGTCATTTTCACAGCAAAAAGTGCTATAAAAATGCACCGTTTACTGTGAAAATGACAATTGCAGTTTAGAAGTTAGCCACTAGGGGGCACTGTAGGGGTTAAGTGCGACCTCATATGTGTTTCTAACAGTAGGGGGCGGGGCTGGACATGTGACGTCCGTGATCGTCTTTCCCTATATCAGGGAACAGACGATTGCTGACACTGCCACAATGAAGAACGGGGAAGGTGTGTTTTACAGTTGGCTCTAGTTCACACCATGCAGTCAATTTTCAGTCAGTTTCTGCACTGGGAACTGACTGCATGGTGTGAACTAGAGCCATTGGAATACATGGAAAACGCTGTGCATGCATTTTTAGTGCAGAAAAAATGCACGGAACAGCGTCTGGTGTGAACTGGGCCCAGTTTTCAAGCCACGCATTTAAAAGTCTGTAATGAGACACAAATACTACACACGCCTCAGCATACCTTAATGCTATGGTGTTAGAGCAAATATGGCTGCCTTTAGGCAACATATGTTCCTATTTTTAGAGCTTGAACATGGCTTATCTCAACGAAAAACTATTTTGTGCATTTATATAAAAAGGTGCGGCTACAAAGTACTGCATATTGTTAGGTGTGAACGTCTGGAAAGAACATGAAAGAAAGAGAAACAACCATCAAGCTGAGCATCAACATTTTCCAGCTGAAAATCCTTCTTGTTCCATAGCTTGCTATAAATACTGAAAGGTTTAGTTTCTGTGTTGCAATTCTCTAAAAATAGTAAACTCACGTACGGTAATTCACCGTCTAGCCCTGTGGAATTACATACAAGCATGCCCTTCCTTGGGTTCCTACAAGCTCAAGATTTAACTAGAATGTACTACCAAAAGATAAAACTAGCTCATTTAGCTTACAGGAGTCACAGCAATATAAAAATTGTTCATTAGCTCCTAAGACTTAGGCTGGCCATAGACTGTGTGAATATCTTTCTTGCAACCCAAGAAATCCGCTCAATTCCCTCGTCAACGCAGACAGTTGAAGACAGATTATTGCTTGCAACTATACCAGCTGCTAGCAATAATCGCAAGTAAAATCCATCAGGCTGGTTGTACCAACGTTGAACGATTGACATTAAGCCTGCCCACACATGGTTCCAATATCGTCTGGTTTCTGCTTAACTGGCCTAGATTAAGGCTTCTTTCACACGTCCGTTCAGTTTTTTAGATCATTTTTTCCCCCCTTCAGTTGATCCGTTTTTTCATCCGTTTTTCGTCCGTTTTCATTCCGTTGACGTCCGTTTTTCTTCCTTTTTTTTTTTTTTACATATTTCGATGAAAAACTGACGTTAGCGGATCGGATGTTAAACGGAGCATCCGCTAACGTCCGTTTTTCGTCCGTTCTGTTTTTTTGACGGAAGAAAAATAGGGTTTTCTTCCGTCCAAAAAAACGGAGCTTACCGCAGACGGATGTTAACGGACGTTAGCGGATGCTCATCCGCTAACGGACGCTAACCCATAGGGAAGCATTGAGGTCCGTTAACGGACGTCCAAAAAACGGACGACCGGAACGGACGTGTGAAAGGACCCCAACGGTCTATGGCCAGCATTACTAAACTTTACTGTTTTGAAACAGTCTACAAAATATTTTTACTCTATTACTGAAATTTACACCTGCTTGGCTTCTTTTAGTTGAATGTTTGAAAAAATGCAAAAAACTATCAATTCTGGGACAATAAGGGTTTTCAGAAAAAAAAAAAAAAGAAACACAACAGTCAAAATCGGTTTGCCTCCAAACTCTGATCAAACAACTTACTGCTGTCTCAATATAGCAGGGAGTGAGAAAGGGACCAAGGGAGATGAGTTAATCCCAACTCATTGTGCTGTGTGTAAATTGCACTTGAGCAATTGAGCTCTGTAAGCATTATAATTCCCTAAGCTCAATAGCTAAAGCTTAGACCGATACAATAAAAAAAAATTGGAAAAAAGCCTAAAGCTCCACCTGCTGGCCTCAATATAAAAATTGAGGTGGTTTTGAACATAATAAAGGAAATATAAAAAAACAAAAATATATTTTTAAGTCTAGTTGTATGACCACAAAACAATCTACAGCATCTTTCCCATTTTGGGCATTTTTTTCTTAAAGTATACCTAGAAGGGCAAAATCTTTTTTTTAAGCTTTGGATAGAGTGGAGAGGGATTATAACCCCTGTGTTTTTATTGCTGCCTGTGCCCCTGTTAGGGAGATTACCCCTCTCTATATTGTTTACCATTACAAATTGAAAGTGAAAGAAAATCCCCAAATTTTGGGTTGTCCCCAGAAAAGTAACAGAGGAGAAATCTTCCAATGGGGACATTAGTTCTGGTGACCTGGGGTTCCACAAGAAATTCCCTTAATTTTCAGGGATGCAACACTCTCGGTTATCCCAGGCTCAGGGCACGGCATCTTCCGTGTACATGTTTTTTACATCTTTGTATGTGAGTACAATTGTTTTTATTCAATTTTATTATCAAACGGAGTTACACTATGGTGCACATCTTTCATTTTTTTCCCTGGGATAACCGAGAGTGTTGCAGACTAGTGTCACGTTGGATCGTCCTTGATCATCTTCTCCAGGTTTACAAGGCCGCGGCTGGGCTATAGCCGACTGCTCTCATGGCTTGCCCTCTGGTAAGCGGCCATCTACTCATTGGTGAAGGGATCACATATTGATTTACATCAGTCACTGGGTGATTTTGTGTATGTGATGCGGTGTTTGAAAGATCTCAACTCAATCTAAGAATACAATCAATCTATGAACTTTGCTACATAGACTTTTCTTTTTTGGCGGTCCTATTACAAGGGATCATGGAATTTGATTAACTTTGCTTCTGTTCTTTATGCTTCTTTGTTATCCCACGACAGCTGCAGCCCTCCCCTAGGTTTAATAATTTTTTTCTTGTTTTGTCGTCTTTAGCGCAGTTTTTTTGCCTTGTATTTTATCCTTTATGTGCTGTGCCATGATGGGGGAGTGGTCTGTCGGCAGTGTAGTGGTCTGTCGGCAGTGTGCAGTGCAGTGGCCCGTGTGCAGTGCAGTGGCCCGGGTTAATAATGCGTTTGCTGACACCAATACTAGGGTTTAATAATGTGTCCGCTGACACCAGAGCTGGGGGTTAATAATACGTTCGCTGACACCAGTGCTGGGGGTTAATAATACGTTCGCTGACACCAGCACTGTTTTTGAAGTTTGAAAGTTTGCATGCGGCCCCCCATGGGATATGAAAACTTGTCTTGCGGTCCTCAGGTAATTTGAGTTTGAGACCCCTGCCCTACACCAAAAGTACAAGTATGGGGAAATGGCTATGTACTTTAGGCCTGTCTCAGAAAACAGCCAACAAATAACACTTAACAGGCAGCTGCAAAGGACCGGTCTGATGCCGTGTACTGAACAGCTTTGGACTATGATGCCCCCCCCCCCCCAAATAACATTCAGCTTTTTTGCTGCTACAAATTTGCACATCAAGCTGGTAGAACAATGAACATTGATTTGTAACAGATTTCTCAATGGTTGCTATAGGTATTAAATACTATAGCGTTTTGATCTTTGCCTTATTAGGCCTCATTTCCACTGGCGTTTTTACAGCCACTTTTCTGAGCGTTTTTTGCAGCTTAAAAACGCCTGTCCATGTTAGTCTATGGCATCATGCCCACCATGACGTTTTTGAGCTGTAGATAGCTAAGCTGCAAAAAAAACGCGGGGCCAGTGCATTCTGAAGCTCCAGCAATAGAGCTGTAAAAACGCCAGACATAAAAAAAAACACGCTCAAAAAACGCGGCCGCTACGTTTTTAAAGCTCCAAAAAAAAAAAAAAAAAATTTTTTTTTTTTCTAAAATAAACACGGACAGGCGTTTTTAAGCTGTAAAAACGCCAGTGGAAACGAAGCCTTAAAGTGTTACTAAACCCAGGACCCTGCATTCACCATATCTGGTCTCTTACTGTACACAGAACATGGAAATGCAATTATTTTAGTAAATTTAAACTGCTAAATACCTTTTCTCATCAGCAGTAGTGATGAGCTCCGGTGTGTTCGCACAGTGCACGTGCAAAACCCGCCAGGAAGTCTGCACGACGCTGCGCTTACCACAGGCAGGGAGACATTTTCCCCCCATCTCTGCAGCCGAGCACTGGGAATATGTCTCCCTGCCTGCGATTAGCGCAGCGCCGTGCAGACTTCCTGGTGGGCTCTGTGCACTGTGCCAACACGCCGGAGCTCATCCCTAATCAGCAGTATATAGCAGTCTTGTGACTTCTATCAATGCCCAGCTAAATCTTGTAGGAGGAGGAGTTTTCATTCTCCTCCAACCGTCCCATGAGGCTGCATGACCCCTGACCCTCTGTCTGGACAGTGCCGATTACATGCACCCTCCCATAAAGAAAAAACTCTAGCAATACACACCAAACTGAGCATGTGCAGAGTGCCTCCTAGGGCTCTGTGCAATCAGCAGATGAATTGGGGACAGTAAAATAAAAGGAGGATCAGAGAAGACAGGATCAAAAAGCCCTTTAACACAATGCAGACCCCCTTAATTCCACAGTGAATACAACACACATGCCTTACTGCATATACAGACTTTTTTGGTAATTTAGTACTCAAATACAAAAGACAAAAAGTCTTTATCATCAGATAATAAAGCTGTGCCATTTGATAAAGGCAAGAGAAAGCCACAATACTACCGCTGTGAAGCAAAGCTCAGCTCTACAGCAGATGACCGTTCAACAGAACAATCAATCAGCAGCAGTTTTCTAAAACAAGGAAAACATATGACTGGTTATTGCGGCCTAGCACAACAGCTAATTAAGACATCCTGTGGGCTGCACTCGGCATAGTGAGCTCCTCAGCAGTCTTACACCATTTCAAGTATGACAAGAGCACTTGTAAAACCTAACACCAACATAATCATGCATCTAATATTCTACTGAGCTTCTGACAAATTGATCATGCAGGCTGAAAAATAAATCCAAAAGCGTCAATAAATTCCATAGCATTTTACACAGAACGTCTGACATCAAAGACACAAAGCAAGCTAAGAAATATACCCACAAATATTATATTCCGATGAGGCTTGAGAAATCGGGCAATAATTCTGGGTGAAAGATGGGCTTGGCATTTTCCAGATATTTGATAAGATGTAATAAGTTGTAAATGTTAAAAATTATTCTGAAAAACAATGTAGCGCACCTGCAAGGTCTAAACAATAAAATGATCCCCAAACACAGCCCTCATTCAAGGTCCCAACAGTGGACTCCAGCAGCAAGCCATAGTGGATTCTTACAAATGGAATCACAGATGGTTGTTGACAGCTTAGGAGGGGGTAACCTGTGCAAAGCAATGACATGCTTATAGACACTGCTGCTGTCCGCACCACTTATCCACACAAATAGAAGTTACCCATTATAAAAAGCGGAACTTCCCCTTTTGGGGGGGGGGGGGGGGTTTTACCCCCCCATATTTGACACTTTTTGATGGGGAGCGCATACCTGGTTCTGACAGGTAATTGCTTCCACTTCCTGGTCTCTGAGGATGTTTGCCCCCCCTTACCTGGGACACACACAGGTCCCAGAAGACAGCTGGACCACCCAAAAAGCACAATGTGGCTCGTGCATTTCAGTGGCGGCTGGTGCTAAAAATACACACACACACACAGTGTGCTCTGCCTTAATATATTGGAAGGGCTGCCAGTGACAACAAATTGTGCATTAACACATACTTTTGGAATCTTCATGTTTATTCAAAAAAACAGTGTACAAGCACAGATAAAAAAAAAAAAAGGGTTGAGGTGTTTCGGCCTACAAGGCCTTAGTCATAACTACAGTAAAACACAGAAATTTTGAAAATAAATAGTAATCACTACACTCCACCCATCAATTGCCTTAATTAAAAGGCCAATGGTCAACAAGGGAAAAGCAGAATTAACACTAAAGGGTGGATTCAAGTGTATGTTACTATGCTTTGCAGACAAATGGATACAATAATAAACATGTGCAATGAAAAAGAAACAAGATCAATTAGTGTCTGTCAGGGAGGGCAAAACAGATGTATATACAAAACATCATGACATACTCAAAGAGAAAGATAAGGGAAGAGGGCATACAGTAATACCTTCCACACGCCTTGCCTGCACATACCGCCTGCTGACATACCCTCCGTACTCCTCTGCTGCACATACCGTCTGCTGACATACCCTCTGTACTCCTCTGCTGCACATACCGCCTGCTGACATACCCTCCGTACTCCTCTCCTGCACATAACCTCTGTACTCCTCTCCTGCACATACCGCCTGCTGACATACCCTCCGTACTCCTCTGCTGCACATACCATCTGCTGACATACCCTCTGTACTCCTCTCCTGCACATACCGCCTGCTGAAATACCCTCCGTACTCCTCTGCTGCACATACCGTCTGCTGACATACCCTCCGTACTCCTCTGCTGCACATACCGTCTGCTGACATACCCTCTGTACTCCTCTCCTGCACATACAGCCTGCTGACATACCCTCCGTACTCCTCTCCTGCACATACCGTCTGCTGACATACCCTCTGTACTCCTCTCCTGCACATAACCTCTGTACTCCTCTCCTGCACATACCGCCTGCTGACATACCCTCTGTACTCCTCTCCTGCACATACCGCCTGCTGAAATACCCTCCGTACTCCTCTGCTGCACATACCGTCTGCTGACATACCCTCCGTACTCCTCTGCTGCACATACCGTCTGCTGACATACCCTCTGTACTCCTCTCCTGCACATACCGCCTGCTGACATACCCTCTGTACTCCTCTCCTGCACATACCGCCTGCTGACATACCCTCCGTACTCCTCTGCTGCACATACCGTCTGCTGACATACCCTCTGTACTCCTCTCCTGCACATACAGCCTGCTGACATACCCTCCGTACTCCTCTCCTGCACATACCGTCTGCTGACATACCCTCTGTACTCCTCTCCTGCACATAACCTCTGTACTCCTCTCCTGCACATACCGCCTGCTGACATACCCTCCGTACTCCTCTGCTGCACATACCGTCTGCTGACATACCCTCTGTACTCCTCTCCTGCACATACCGCCTGCTGACATACCCTCCGTACTCCTCTCCTGCACATACCGTCTGCTGACATACCCTCTGTACTCCTCTCCTGCACATAACCTCTGTACTCCTCTCCTGCACATACCGCCTGCCGACATACCCTCTGTACTCCTCTCCTGCACATACCGCCTGCTGACATACCCTCCGTACTCCTCTGCTGCACATACCGTCTGCTGACATACCCTCTGTACTCCTCTCCTGCACATACCGCCTGCTGACATACCCTCCGTACTCCTCTCCTGCACATAACCTCTGTACTCCTCTCCTGCACATACCGCCTGCTGACATACCCTCCGTACTCCTCTGCTGCACATACCATCTGCTGACATACCCTCTGTACTCCTCTCCTGCACATACCGCCTGCTGACATACCCTCCGTACTCCTCTGCTGCACATACCGTCTGCTGACATACCCTCCGTACTCCTCTGCTGCACATACCGTCTGCTGACATACCCTCTGTACTCCTCTCCTGCACATACCGCCTGCTGACATACCCTCCGTACTCCTCTGCTGCACATACCGTCTGCTGACATACCCTCCGTACTCCTCTGCTGCACATACCGCCTGCTGACATACCCTCTGTACTCCTCTCCTGCACATACCGCCTGCTGAAATACCCTCCGTACTCCTCTGCTGCACATACCGTCTGCTGACATACCCTCCGTACTCCTCTGCTGCACATACCGTCTGCTGACATACCCTCTGTACTCCTCTCCTGCACATACCGCCTGCTGACATACCCTCTGTACTCCTCTCCTGCACATACCGCCTGCTGACATACCCTCCGTACTCCTCTGCTGCACATACCGTCTGCTGACATACCCTCTGTACTCCTCTCCTGCACATACAGCCTGCTGACATACCCTCCGTACTCCTCTCCTGCACATACCGTCTGCTGACATACCCTCTGTACTCCTCTCCTGCACATAACCTCTGTACTCCTCTCCTGCACATACCGCCTGCTGACATACCCTCCGTACTCCTCTGCTGCACATACCGTCTGCTGACATACCCTCTGTACTCCTCTCCTGCACATACCGCCTGCTGACATACCCTCCGTACTCCTCTCCTGCACATACCGTCTGCTGACATACCCTCTGTACTCCTCTCCTGCACATAACCTCTGTACTCCTCTCCTGCACATACCGCCTGCCGACATACCCTCTGTACTCCTCTCCTGCACATACCGCCTGCTGACATACCCTCCGTACTCCTCTGCTGCACATACCGTCTGCTGACATACCCTCTGTACTCCTCTCCTGCACATACCGCCTGCTGACATACCCTCCGTACTCCTCTCCTGCACATAACCTCTGTACTCCTCTCCTGCACATACCGCCTGCTGACATACCCTCCGTACTCCTCTGCTGCACATACCATCTGCTGACATACCCTCTGTACTCCTCTCCTGCACATACCGCCTGCTGACATACCCTCCGTACTCCTCTGCTGCACATACCGTCTGCTGACATACCCTCCGTACTCCTCTGCTGCACATACCGTCTGCTGACATACCCTCTGTACTCCTCTCCTGCACATACCGTCTGCTGACATACCCTCTGTACTCCTCTCCTGCACATAACCTCTGTACTCCTCTCCTGCACATACCGCCTGCTGACATACCCTCCGTACTCCTCTGCTGCACATACCGTCTGCTGACATACCCTCTGTACTCCTCTCCTGCACATACCGCCTGCTGACATACCCTCCGTACTCCTCTCCTGCACATACCGTCTGCTGACATACCCTCTGTACTCCTCTCCTGCACATAACCTCTGTACTCCTCTCCTGCACATACCGCCTGCCGACATACCCTCTGTACTCCTCTCCTGCACATACCGCCTGCTGACATACCCTCCGTACTCCTCTGCTGCACATACCGTCTGCTGACATACCCTCTGTACTCCTCTCCTGCACATACCGCCTGCTGACATACCCTCCGTACTCCTCTCCTGCACATAACCTCTGTACTCCTCTCCTGCACATACCGCCTGCTGACATACCCTCCGTACTCCTCTGCTGCACATACCATCTGCTGACATACCCTCTGTACTCCTCTCCTGCACATACCGCCTGCTGAAATACCCTCCGTACTCCTCTGCTGCACATACCGTCTGCTGACATACCCTCCGTACTCCTCTGCTGCACATACAGTCTGCTGACATACCCTCTGTACTCCTCTCCTGCACATACCGCCTGCTGACATACCCTCCGTACTCCTCTGCTGCACATACCGTCTGCTGACATACCCTCTGTACTCCTCTCCTGCACATACCGCCTGCTGACATACCCTCCGTACTCCTCTCCTGCACATACCGTCTGCTGACATACCCTCTGTACTCCTCTCCTGCACATAACCTCTGTACTCCTCTCCTGCACATACCGCCTGCTGACATACCCTCTGTACTCCTCTCCTGCACATACCGCCTGCTGAAATACCCTCCGTACTCCTCTGCTGCACATACCGTCTGCTGACATACCCTCCGTACTCCTCTGCTGCACATACCGTCTGCTGACATACCCTCTGTACTCCTCTCCTGCACATACCGCCTGCTGACATACCCTCTGTACTCCTCTCCTGCACATACCCTCCGTACTCCTCTGCTGCACATACCGTCTGCTGACATACCCTCTGTACTCCTCTCCTGCACATACAGCCTGCTGACATACCCTCCGTACTCCTCTCCTGCACATACCGTCTGCTGACATACCCTCTGTACTCCTCTCCTGCACATAACCTCTGTACTCCTCTCCTGCACATACCGCCTGCTGACATACCCTCCGTACTCCTCTCCTGCACATAACCTCTGTACTCCTCTCCTGCACATACCGCCTGCTGACATACCCTCCGTACTCCTCTGCTGCACATACCATCTGCTGACATACCCTCTGTACTCCTCTCCTGCACATACCGCCTGCTGAAATACCCTCCGTACTCCTCTGCTGCACATACCGTCTGCTGACATACCCTCCGTACTCCTCTGCTGCACATACAGTCTGCTGACATACCCTCTGTACTCCTCTCCTGCACATAACCTCTGTACTCCTCTCCTGCACATACCGCCTGCTGACATACCCTCCGTACTCCTCTCCTGCACATAACCTCTGTACTCCTCTCCTGCACATACCGCCTGCTGACATACCCTCCGTACTCCTCTGCTGCACATACCATCTGCTGACATACCCTCTGTACTCCTCTCCTGCACATACCGCCTGCTGAAATACCCTCCGTACTCCTCTGCTGCACATACCGTCTGCTGACATACCCTCCGTACTCCTCTGCTGCACATACAGTCTGCTGACATACCCTCTGTACTCCTCTCCTGCACATACCGCCTGCTGACATACCCTCCGTACTCCTCTGCTGCACATACCGTCTGCTGACATACCCTCTGTACTCCTCTCCTGCACATACAGCCTGCTGACATGCCCTCCGTACTCCTCTCCTGCACATACCGTCTGCTGACATAACCTCTGTACTCATCTCCTGCACATACCGCCTGCTGACATACCCTCCGTACTCCTCTGCTGCACATACCGTCTGCTGACATACCCTCTGTACTCCTCTCCTGCACATACCGCCTGCTGACATACCCTCCGTACTCCTCTCCTGCACATACCGTCTGCTGACATACCCTCTGTACTCCTCTCCTGCACATAACCTCTGTACTCCTCTCCTGCACATACCGCCTGCTGACATACCCTCTGTACTCCTCTCCTGCACATACCGCCTGCTGAAATACCCTCCGTACTCCTCTGCTGCACATACCGTCTGCTGACATACCCTCCGTACTCCTCTGCTGCACATACCGTCTGCTGACATACCCTCTGTACTCCTCTCCTGCACATACCGCCTGCTGACATACCCTCTGTACTCCTCTCCTGCACATACCGCCTGCTGACATACCCTCCGTACTCCTCTGCTGCACATACCGTCTGCTGACATACCCTCTGTACTCCTCTCCTGCACATACCGTCTGCTGACATACCCTCTGTACTCCTCTCCTGCACATAACCTCTGTACTCCTCTCCTGCACATACCGCCTGCTGACATACCCTCCGTACTCCTCTGCTGCACATACCGTCTGCTGACATACCCTCTGTACTCCTCTCCTGCACATACCGCCTGCTGACATACCCTCCGTACTCCTCTCCTGCACATACCGTCTGCTGACATACCCTCTGTACTCCTCTCCTGCACATAACCTCTGTACTCCTCTCCTGCACATACCGCCTGCTGACATACCCTCTGTACTCCTCTCCTGCACATACCGCCTGCTGACATACCCTCCGTACTCCTCTCCTGCACATACCGTCTGCTGACATACCCTCTGTACTCCTCTCCTGCACATAACCTCTGTACTCCTCTCCTGCACATACCGTCTGCTGACATACCCTCCGTACTCCTCTGCTGCACATACCGTCTGCTGACATACCCTCTGTACTCCTCTCCTGCACATACCGCCTGCTGACATACCCTCTGTACTCCTCTCCTGCACATACCGCCTGCTGACATACCCTCTGTACTCCTCTCCTGCACATACCGCCTGCTGACATACCCTCTGTACTCCTCTGCTGCACATACCGCCTGCTGACATACCCTCTGTACTCCTCTCCTGCACATACCCTCTGTACTCCTCTCCTGCACATACCGCCTGCTGACATACCCTCCGTACTCCTCTGCTGCACATACCGTCTGCTGACATACCCTCTGTACTCCTCTCCTGCACATACCGCCTGCTGACATACCCTCCGTACTCCTCCCCTGCACATACCGCCTGCTGACATACCCTCCGTACTCCTCTGCTGCACATACCGTCTGCTGACATACCCTCTGTACTCCTCTCCTGCACATACCGCCTGCTGACATACCCTCTGTACTCCTCTCCTGCACATACCGTCTGCTGACATACCCTCCGTACTCCTCCCCTGCACATACCGCCTGCTGACATACCCTCCGTACTCCTCTGCTGCACATACCGCCTGCTGACATACCCTCTGTACTCCTCTGCTGCACATACCGTCTGCTGACATACCCTCTGTACTCCTCTCCTGCACATACCGCCTGCTGACATACCCTCTGTACTCCTCTCCTGCACATACCGCCTGCTGACATACCCTCTGTACTCCTCTCCTGCACATACCGCCTGCTGACATACCCTCTGTACTCCTCTCCTGCACATACCGCCTGCTGACATACACTCTGTACTCCTCTGCTGCACATACCACCTGCTGACATACACTCCGTATTCCTCTCCTGCACATACCGTCTGCTGACATACCCTCTGTACTCCTCTGCTGCACATACCGCCTGCTGACATACACTCTGTACTCCTCTGCTGCACATACCATCTGCCGACATACCCTCCGTACTCATCTCCTGAACATACCGTCTGCAGTCATACCCTACACACTTCTATTCTACATATACTGGCAACTTACAAAATGTAAAAAATGTGTTTAATATCCCCAGCATTCCTGAACACTTGTGCCATACAAGTAATGCACCCATGTCATTTCACACCAGCAGTTTGGTTGGCTCAGACAGCGACAGCTAAACCACAGGATAATTACAAACACAGCTAGAAAGTCCCCAGACAAGCTGACCCTAAAATGCTTCATAGCCTAGGCCATTGTGGTTTGAGCCACTAAAGTGGAAGTATATATTACATACTTCATTTGTTCGTACAGAGGACAAAAGGGAAAAAATACATGTAAAATGAGAAATGTGAAAAATGTTGATTAGTAAAAGCATACAGGTAAATGACTTCATTCATTTGGGCAGGGTCAGCAGCTGAAGTAAGCTCCATGGTTGTCTACTCTGGGCTAGTGCTGATTGCTGTTCTATGCATGATAACCTCATCTGAATAATCTCAAAAGTAGTTGTAAACCCCTACATATACTTAGTGAAGTGACTAGCCTCTGGTGATAGAGATAAAACAAATCCTCATACATAAGCTGTACCTGTGTATTTGCCGTCTTCTCTACAGCCAAAGTCCAGAATTTTAAAAGCTTCTCTGAGCTGTCAGAAAGAAAAGAAAAAGGCAGAGCCAAGCAAGGAGAGCTCTGAGAGCCGAATGGAGGGAAGGGGCGCACACCCTTCACAAAGGAATGAAGCCAAGGCTATCAATCGGCCGGAGGTCCTTTCTCCGTCACCCATTACCTTTTTTCTCTTGGCGTCATGAAAACTTGTAACAAGCGATTTATGCAGACAGCAGAGGAACGAAGCAGCAGATAGAAGTTACACTTAGTGCTCTTAATAGAGACACCGACACACTATAGGGGGATATGCTTGGTTCACATTTCATGTCTGAGGTTAACAAACACTTTAAATCAAGACTATGGTATTTCAGCACCAGTCAAAGTATTATAAAGAGGCCACAGAAAACAGGAAGATGACAAGCTCAAGAGGTTTACCAACTGCTTAACTGCTGAAGGTTACAGTGCAGGAGAATGACTTGCCTATTTTTACTGCACATTACATTACCATTTAAATTGACAGATTTTTAGCACATGATCCTTCTCTCTGTAGGTTAAATACTATATAGTGACTGGATGCATCAGACATTACTATAGATTATTAGATAAAACATTAATCCTAACAGGAAGCACATCTTTTGTAGCTCCCATAAAGAACACTCAGGGCCTAAAAATAAGGATAAAAGACATACGGTCCATGTAAAGAGTTAGTCTTAGGACAGCTGTGTTTTCTAAGTATGATATTTGCAGAGTCAGGATTTATTCCGTTTGCAGGTGTACAGAAACAGGGCGAGTTAACAGGCCTTTTATTTGATAAAACGGATAGCTTGTTGGCAACGCATGAAGAGCAAAGGAGGAAGGTAGGCCGAGAACGAAGAAGGAAGCTGTAAATATGCAGCTGCTTCCTCCAGGAATTTCTGGCTGTTCATTTACAAAATCATCAACTAACAAGGCATTCATTTGACCAGCACAAACAAATGGCAGACTTGCCAGTCTGTGCCTGAATATACCCACTCTACCCGCAGCTAGCCTTTCAGATCACTGTATAAAATTATCCCCCGATGTAGCAGACAACAGTTCCGACTATAAGCTCTGCATGTTTTATGGAAATGTAAAAAATAATCTGAATGATGTAATGCAAAAAACTGGCAAGTAGGGCATGTGTTCTGCACTACTACTTTTAGCCTAGGTTCACATTGGAGCGATTTGTCATGCGATTTCAGAGATCAAATCGCATGACAAGTCACAGCCTATTGGAGGCAACGGCACTGTTCCAATCGGTGCGACACCGATTTTGTGGTGCATCTGAAGTAGCACCTGAAATCCCGCTGACCTTGCTACTTTGAAATCGCGTTGCTTCAAGGGAAGTAGCGCGATTTCAAAGTAGCAGCAATGTTGTTTTGAGCTAAAACAAAATAGAGTTCATTTAATAAGGTGAGGAATTAAAAAGGAGTATGAAAGTCACATTCATAACTTAATAAAAAAAAAAAAAATTGTATTTTTATTTTGAAAATGTGTGCATGTTTTTTCAGCATTTCTAACTCTTTATAACAGCCAGCTTCATGCCGATTGCAAAAGTGAAAAAAACACATCACCCTTTAGAGCAGGGCTTGACAAATTTGCTAGGAATCTAGCAGATAAAAAAAAAAAAAAGTTAGGAGCCAGGAACGCCCCCTGTCCTGCCGAGCTCTCGTGCAGAAGCGAATGCATACGTGAGTAGCGCCCGCATATGAAAACGGTGTTCAAACCACATATGTGAGGTATCGCCGCGATCGTTAGAGCAGGAGCAATAATTTGTTGCCTATGGAGATTTTAAAGGGTAAATGTTTGTCACCATTCCACGAGCGGACGCAAATTTTGAAGAGTGACATGTTGGATATCAATTTACTCAGCGTAACACTATCCTTCACAATATTATTAAAAAAAATAATAATAATTGGGCCAACGTTACTGGAGTCTTATTATTTTAATAAAAAAAAAAAAAAAAAAAAAAAAGTGTATTTTTTCCCAAAAAAGTGCGCTTGCAAGACCGCTGCGCAAATACGATGTGACAGAAAGTATTGCAACAACCACCATTTTATTCTCTAGGGCGATAGGATAGATTATATTATATATATATATATATATATATATATATATATATATATATATATATATATATATATATATATATATATATATAGTTTGGGGGGTTCCAATTAGAGGGAAGGAGATGGCAGTGAAAACAGACAGGGGAAGCTCTATTAGCATTGCTGGTTGTCTTGTCATACCAATGGCCACCACAAGATGGTGCTAGATCACAGAAGGAACCATAGGCCTGCAGAAGGCCGCAAAGCCACGGCCCGATGCAATCGCGTGAAGGTGGGGGCACACGGAGACGCAGAATACCCCCAGCTGTGCCACATACACACACACACACACATTATACATACACACATATATATATGTATAATGTGTGTATGTATGTATAATGTGTGTATGTATGTATAATGTGTGTATGTGGCACAGCTGGGGGTATTCTGCATCTCCGTGTGCCCCCCACCTTCACGCGATTGCATCGGGCCGTGGCTTTGCGGCCTTCTGCAGGCCTATGGTTCCTTCTGTGATCTAGCACCATCTTGTGGTGGCCATTGGTATGACAAGACAACCAGCAATGCTAATAGAGCTTCCCCGGTCTGTTTTCACTGCCATCTCCTTCCCTCTAATTGGAACCCCCCAAAACACACACACACACACACACACACACACACATATACATATACACATATATATATAAATAAAACACAAGAAAATCATAGACCAACTTTAGTACACCCAGCTTGCCCATAGATAGAGCTAATCTCTGTCCATCCCTGTGGAGCCAGCCAAAACTCTATCCATCTATGGTTGGCTTTAGCGAGAAGATATTTCTTGATTTTCTGTTACGCCTTGACACCAAAGCAGGGTCGGACTGGGAATACAAACCAGCCCTGGAAAAAAATTCATACCAGCCCCATAACATTATTATACCAGGCCAACAGCATAACGTCATTATTTTCTTGTTCATAAAAAGTAGGGTTGTCCCGATATCACTTTTTTAGGACAGAGTACACGTACCGATACTTTTTTTCATGTACTTGCCGATACCGAATACTGATACTTCTTTTAAATGTCATGTGACAGTTTTCAAACCACAATACAGACTAGGGATATTTTCTTTAGAATTATGAAGAACTCTAACTCAAGACATTATAAAAGAATAAAAATGAGTAAAAATGAATAAAAAAAATGTATTTGCTTGTCACGCAGTAGTAAAAAACTCAAAGAATTTTCACAGAACATGTTGATAAATACAAAAAAGTATTCTATTTAGGTATCGGGAGCATTTGCGCGAGTACAAGTACTCCAGCAAATACTCGGTATCGGTCCCGATACCAGTATTGGTATCTGGACAACCCTAATAAAAAGGGAAAACCATGCATTTTAAAACGGATTTGAAGAGCGTATCATATATAGACAAGACAGATATAAAAGCACATTAGGGATAGAGAAAATATATACAGCAAATTCCAGTTGAAAGTGATAAAAGTGGAGCAATCAAGGGGGACACCTCAGTGGGGGAATGTGGGGGGACTCTGATGACCTTCCGCAGAAAGAATACACCAAAGTAAAGGGGGGGGGGGTTACTGATATAAGGGGAAAACTTTTATATCAGTGCCCCCTTACATTATTGTATTCACTCCCCCTTAGACTGGCCTGGCGGTGCTGTCACTGACCTCCTCTCAGGTGCACCTTGCAGGGCTCAATCAGTGGGCTCCAGCTTGGTTGCTCTGGTTTTCCTATAGTCTCTTCTCCACAGTTCACTCAAGTCTGACTCCTCTCCAGACTCCCTCAGAGACTCCAGACATGATACAAGAGACGGTCAGAGGTTGCAGACACGATACAAGAGACGGTCAGAGGCTGCAGGCATGGTACAGGAGATGTCAGAGGCCAGTCCATTCAGTCTCACTGTGCCCACCAATGCCGCTGCACCGTGCCCACCAATGCCACCGCAACCATCATTGCAACCGCGCCCACCATTGCAGCAAAAAAAAAAAAAAATTATATATATATATATATATATATATATATATATATATATATATATATATATATTTGTAATTTTGTTTACTAAAAATATGTAGCAGAATACATATTGGCCTAAATTGATGAAGACATTTTTTGTTGGTAAGTTTTATAGCAGAAAGTTAAAAAATTATGTTTTTTTTTCAAAATTGTTGTCTTTTTTTTTTGCTTAATGCGTAAAAAATAAAAACCGTAGTGGTGATCAAATACCACCAAAAGAAAGCTCTATTTGTGCAAAAAAAAGGGGCATACATTTTGTTTGGGAACAGAGTCGCACGATCGCTCAATTCTATTTTCTCCATCAGTTCATTCCCCAGTAATTACCTTTTGTATCACCTGAACGTGTCCGCAGGTCAGAGCACCAACAAAGCCCCGCCCTCCTCCCTGCACACAGACTCGCCCACCTATGTGTCTACACATCCACCTTCACCTGCTTCCCTTCACTGGAGCGCCACCTAGGCAGTAGCGGTGCTGCGCATGAATTGTATAATAATTGTCCTGTCTGCCCTCATTGGTGTAAAGTGCTCCGCAAACTGTTGATGAAATTATAGATCCTGTACAGTAAATAAATTGGATTGTTTATTAAAGTGTGTATGCGGACACCCCAAGTTCCTTTCATCTGTGTACTACACAGACAGTTGCATTTGTCCTTAGCGAAATAAATAATTACATACAAAAATAAATAAATACACACATAAATAAAAATAAATACATACAAAAATAAATACATACATAATAATAATAAATAAAAAAATATCCAAATATCTCATGAACAAGCCACTCTCTGAACGACTTGCTGTCACAACAGATCTTCCACCTTTGGCATGTAAATATTGCCCCTGCCCCTCTCCTCCATGCGCAGCACCGCCACTGCCTATGTGGGCGCTCCGCTCTAGTGATGGGAAGCAGGTGAAGGTGGCTTTGTAGACACATAGGTGGGCGAGTCTGTGTGCAGGGAGGGAGGGGGCAGGGCTTTGCTGGTGCATTGACCCGCGGACGTCTCTTCCTCAGTTTAAAGTTCGCTCAGGGAAGTGGCTTGTCGGCAACAGGCGAGGGATCGGGACCTACCTCTGTCTCCTGGGGACTATGCTGCAATTCAACCTGCCCTCAGCAGGCCGTGCTGCCTGTGACAAAAGTCCCGCCCTCCTCCTAGACAAGCTCTTGTGATAGACAGAACACTGCATCAATCACATGAGCTGGTCTAGGAGGAGGGCGGGACTTTTGTCACCAGCAGTGCGGCTGAACTTTTCACTGACAGGAGGAGGGAGAGGAGTGGTGCAGCCATGCACAGCCGCGTCTTGGCTCAAACCGGCCCCAGAGCAGGCAGCCTACCGGGAAATCTCCCGGTAGGCCAGTCCAGCCCTAGACCAAATTAGTCACAGGTAAAAACAAACACTAAAGCAAAACTTAATTACAAAAATTACGTTTGCTTCTTTTAACTACCCCACAGAGCGACCAGAGGACAGACCTGACACTTTATCCAGAGCTGGCTGCCTGAACCCAGAAGATGCAGTCAGCTGACGAGGATGAAGTTGGTGGCATGAGACCCAGGCAATGCGACATCAAAGTGAAGAAAAATGTCACAAAGACACCAGGGATTTCCTCGAAAGGGTCCAAAGCTTTATTTTGTGGTCACATGATAGATATACAGCAGCGTTTTAGAGCCATGCAAGGCCCCTTCGTCAGGCAAGTGCCCGACGAAGGGGCCCTGCGTGGCTCCCGAAACGTTGCTGTATATCTATCATGTGACCATATAATAAAGCTTTGAACCAAAATTTAAGTAATACTTGGTATGCTGATGACATTTCTTCACTTTGATTATCCGCAGTTTCCAGTCCATGGTCATTACAGAACCCATCAGCACCGAGCAGCTGGTTTTTGTGCGCGTGCGTGTCAACGCTGGATTTCTTGTGCAGGCAAGTAATGTATGTATTTTAAAGATAATTCTTCAATATAGGTGAGAAAGGTATTAAAAAAATAAAATAAACACAGAATACAGGCGAGTTGTCAATAGGCATTTAGTACCACTTTTAAGTACCCCATTTACCCTTCCAAGTCTATTTTTTAGCTTTAATTCACTTTGTGTCGCAGTGACAGGAGAAAAGGAAGCAAGGACCAATTTCCCCATCTGGTACACAGACAGTAAAAACATTTTGACAGATGTTCCAACTCTTACGGAGTAACAAAAAAATAAATAAAAAATTGTGACAGATCTCGTCTCTGAAAGGAGAAACTATATGCATTAGGAAAGGAGTAGAATATATATATATATATATTTTTTTTTAAAGTACAGCACTCCCTATCAAAGCCAATGCTGTGATATCGCTATGTTTTCAAGAGCAAGATAAATGCATTTCAAGTGATAAGCCATTTAAACAAAATTGCTAAACATGTCAGGATTTGTCAATGCAATTTCACCCACACAGTGAAACATAATACAGTAGTTTGATTGCTTGAACATGTCATTTAAAAAGAGAAAAAAAAAAAAAAAAAGCTCTTCTGCACAGGATAGAAGCGTGCGTTTCAGTGTTGTACTGTAGCAAATTGGTAATTTATTGCAAGGAAACAACCCCCCCCTCTACCTGTCAACCAAGACCATTAAGACTGTTCACTTTCTATAGCAGTGAATAGACTGTGGAATTACATAAAAGAACATAATACAAACAAGAGTTATTCATGGCTGGATGACATAATCAAAATCTTATCATATAACTGGAGTTACGTGGATGCCTTCCAATTACACAACTGTATTTTTCTCTGGAACTGTAGGCATACTGTTGTCGCCTTTTGTTTTTGTGGCATAAGCTTTTTTTATTTTGCGTTTGTATGGGCATGTTGTGTTTTTTTTTTTTGAGGGGCGTCTGAGGCGCTTTTTTTTCCCCCCTATTAGAAAGATGGCTACTAAAAAAAAAAAAAAAAAAAAAGCACACTATATGTGTGGTTTGGTGCGGGGTTTTTTTTTTTCACAAATTTTTTCAGTTGCTCTTATGGTAGTCAGTTGGGACCATAAATGCTTGAAGCTTAAAAAGAAGTTTGTTTATTTATTTTTTTGAAGCTACAACCTTCAAGCTTGGGAATGAACAAAGAAAACCACTGAGTTTAGTATTTCGAGCATTTTTGAACTACCAAACACTCAGATGTGAACAGAGCCTTAAAGGCCCAGAGGTGGACAAATAGATGCAGAATGTAACCACCTCACCCCCTTCCTGCCCAAGCCATTTTTTCAGCGCTATCACAATTTGAAGGACAATTGCGCAGTCATACAACACTGTACCCAAATGAAATTATCATAATTTTTTCCCCACACAAATAGAGCTTTCTTTTGGTGGTATCACCTATGCGTTTTTTTTTTGCGCTATAAAACAAAAGAAGCGACAATGTTGGGAAAAAAAAAGCAATAATAAATATCCCCCCCAAAAAAATATATATATGTTTTTCCTCAGTTTTGGCCGATGTGTATTCTACATATTTTTGGTAAAAATAAATCTCAATAAGTGTATATTGACTGGTTCGCGCAAACGTTATGGCGGCTACAAAATAGGGGATAGATTTATAGCTGTTTTTTTTTTTTTTTTTTTTTATTATTTATTGGCAATGATCAGTGATTTTTATCGTGACTGCGACATTGTGGCGGACATATCGGACACTTTTGACACCATTTTGGGACCATTCACAGCTAAGAGTGCTATAAATATGCACCGATTACTGTGTAAATGTGACTGGCAGGGAAGGGGTTAAATGTGTACCCTAGGGAGTTATTCTAACTGTAGGGGGAGGGGACTGACTGGGGGAGGTGACCGGTGTCCCTATGTACAAGGGACACACCATCGGTCTCCTCTCCCTGACAGGACGTGGATCTGTGTGTTTACACACACACACACACAGATCCACAGTCCTGCTCAGTTACTGGCAGGCTGCAATGTCCGCCAGGCATGCCTATCAGGTCCCCAGTCGTCCAATGGCAGCGCAGTAGACAGTAGACAGGACTTCCTTTTACACAGGACGCTGTGCAAACAGGAAATAGTCCTCTCCTGTATGTATGGCACTCGTCCCGTCCAAGGAAGCCAACATATATATCTTGGGGATTATTTGGGGGCCTCAAAAGACATACATGTCAGAATTAACAGGCGGGCCGCCCGAAACCGGAACGTGGGCCGCGATTGGCCTGTGGGCGGGACTTTGGACATGCCTGCTTTAAGCCTATGCTCCTTAGCAGCCATGTAACTATATATAAAAAGAGTTAAAGTGACCACTATTGTGGCAGACAGTAGGGTTCTTCAGTCTCAAATACTGTAGCTGGTCACCTAATAAAAAAAAAAAAAGGCACTTATCTGTCCAAGGATCCAGCACGGTCCTCACTTGGGCCAGTTTTTCGCTGGTCTTCGGGTCCCCGGTGCTGCCATGCAAACTGTGGGAAGCTGTGGCTGTGGACTTCAATTATAGCCAGCTCTCCACTGCACATACGCGAGCTGCACTACACCCAGTAAATAGTTCCGCAGCCAAGCACATTTTTACTTGTGGACAATGCCGTGTATGGCTCCATTTATTCCTGCAAGGCTACGTTTAGATGCGTAAAAAACTATAAACTGTATGCATTTAAAACATGGTGTTTTGGACACATGTGTAAATGGGCTCCAACTGAATTCTTTGAGTTTACCATGAATTAAAGACAGGGTTTATAGCAATACCATAAAAGCCTTTCCACTGAGATATAAATAAAAGTGAAAAAAAACGCTTTCAAAATACACCAACTCCCGGCAAGGTTGGATTGGAAACGAGTTCCATACATAATGTGGTGCAATTCTCCATTTAAAATACCATTTTATATCAGCCTTTTGCCAACTATGTAATTACATTCTAAAAAGGATCAGGACAAAACTTCCACTTCTAGGAAACAAAATACAAGGCCTTTCCCAATGATAACCTTGGAATTCTAGACATGATCCAAGGCCTGTGTACATGGCTTGGAGACAGAAGAATATTGCAACTGTCATTTCTAAACTGAACACCTGTTCCAAGATAGGTCTTTGATGTTGTAGCATTCTATGTCAAACTACCCGACAGTACATGTCTATTCACACCGAGGAGTTTTTCAAGCGTTTTGGCGTTAAAACATGCGACTGAAACTCACATGAAGAAGCCTTCTCATTAAAATCAATGAATACTTTCACACTGGCACACTGGCACACGCAGCATCTTTGGAGCGAAAAAAAAAAAAAAAAAAAACCACACATCTCAACAATGCCCCTTATCCATTGAAATGAATGGGAAGAGTCTCAAAAGTGCCTGAAAAGCACTTAAAAATATTTTATGGAGAAGTTTTTGGGTCATGTGTACTTTAAAAATTGCACCGCAAAAGTGCTCAGCGTTTTATGGGCAGTTTTGAAGCTCCTCAGTGTGAAATAGCTCTTGTGTAGATAGAAGCTCACTATACCAAGCACCCAAGTCACTTATTACCCATGAAAACCTATATCATTCATATTATGGATGACAAAATGTACCATTTATTAAAAGAAAATCTGTGATCTGGTAGAACATAGTGAACTGAACCAAGGACTTCAATAACCTGTCCTCATTGACTTTCAGGGACGTCATCCCAGGAACCACAATATCCAGGACACTCCATTAACTACTTAAGGACCGCCGCACACCTATGTACGTCCACAACATGGCTCGTACAGGCACAAGGGCGTATATTTACGTCCTCGCCTTTGTGCGGTTCGGGGGTCCGATCGGGACCCCCTCTGCAGCGTGCGGCGGTCCCCCTGGCTCTGGGAGCGATCGCCGACGAGCGAGCGGATGTCCGTCTTTCTTCTCGCCCCCCTGCGCGATCGCTCCCAGCCAATGGGAGCGCTCCCCCTTCGTGTCACTTCCTTCTCCTGTGTTTACACAGGAGGAGAAAATTATGTCATCTCTCATCGCAGCGGTGTTTCCTAAATCACTGCATTTAGTGTCAGTGTGACAGTCATTGTTAGGGGGGGGGGGGGGGGGCTACCCTGAACCTAATAAAGTTTTAACCCCCTGATCACTGCCGTAGTTAACCCTTTCACTCCCTATTGCCAGCGTCACTAAGCGATCATTTTTCTGATCGCTGTATTAGTGTCGCTGTTCCCGCTAGGTAGCTATTTTTTTTTATTGCGATTTTTTTTTTTTTACTAAAAGACATGTGGCTGAATTAATTTTGGCCTAAATGTTTTACTAAAATTTAGTTTGATTTTTTTTTATAACAAAAAGTAAAAAATAGTGTTTTTTTTCAAAAATTTCGCTCTATTTTAGTTTATAGCGCAAAAAATAAAAAATCGCAGAGGCGATCAAATACCACCAAAAGAAAGCTCTATTTGTGGGAAGAAAAGGATGCAAATTTTGTTTGGGATCCACGTCGCACAAACGCGCAATTGTCTGTTAAAGCGACGCAGCGCCGAATTGTAAAAACACCTTGGGTCATTTAGCAGCATATGTGTCTGGGTCTTAAATGGTTAAAATGACATTAAAGCAGTAAACCCAAAAGCAAACATTTTATTGCAGCTTACCAAATCTTAGATGTGATGGCTGCATTAGTTTCCTTTTTAGGCTTTCTTCTAGTATTTCAGCTAGTAAGTCAGTTGATTTTCAAAAGCACAAGCTCTCCAACAGACGGTCTCAGTTTACATGGATGAGACAAACGGCTTAACACTGGCAGGGGTGATTAAAATAATCAGCTTTTATTTATTCACGCAAATCCTTTGTCCCCCCAAAATTAAAAATTCTTCGGACTTCGGGGGTCTTCTTCCGACTTCTCCGCTCTGGTTCTTTCTGCCTGCCTTCTGCCCGGCTCCTCCGCTATCTTCTTCCTTCTTTTTTACTAGTGGTGGCCCGGTCTTTTCTTCCGACTTCGGGGGGTCTTCTTTCGACTTCTCCCGCTCTCCAGTCCTTTCTGCCGGGAAGAGCACGGCAGAGGGCAGAAAGTACCAGAGAGCGAAGAAGTGGGAAGAAGACCCCCCAGAGCTGCCTAATAAATTGCTTTAAAAACCTGTCTAGTGTTTTTTTTTCTTAACACTTCCCCCCCCCCCCTAGGTGAATGGGTAGGAATACTCATTCACATAGGGTGGGGGGCCGGAATCTGGGGGCCCCCTTATTAAAAGGGGGCTCACGGATTCCGATAAGCCCCTGGCCCACAGACTCTGACAACCAACGGCCAGGGTTTTTGGGAAGAGGCCCTTGTCCTCGTCAACAAGGGCCCAATGTTGAGGGCATGCGGCCTGGTATGGTTGAGAAGTGGGGGGGGGGGCGTTCGCTCATCCCCACCCCCTTTCCTGACCGCCTGGGCTGCGTGCTCGGATAAGGGTCTGGTGTGGTTTTGGGGGGGCCCCCACGCCGTTTTTCCGGCATAGCGGTTCCCCTTTAAATCCAGACCAGACCCAAAGGCCTGGTATGCTCTTGGAGGGTGAATCCATGCCGTTTTTTTATTTAAAATTTGGCATGGAGTTCCCCCTCATGATTCATACCAAACACATGCCTGGTATTGGCGGGGATACAAGTCGGATCCCTATTCAATATCATGCTGCAGCTAAACGCAACTGCATGTAAAACGCAGCTAATCGCACTGTACAAATGCAGCTGATCGCTGTGCCTGGAGTCTTGAATTTCACAGAAGATAAACATGCTTTTAACTGCGGCAGAACAGCCATCCCTGTGAAAGGGGCCTTACTGCTCTGGAACATACACCGCATCTCTCAAGACCCTTTTCACACCGTTTTCATGTGTTTTAATCGCTAAAAATAGTGCCTCTAAAAAAGCACCTGAAAACTGCCTCCCATCCCACCCAAATGTGAAAGCCTGAGTGCTTTCACACTGGGGCGGTGCGCTTTCAGAACGTTACAAAAAGTCCTGCAAGCAGCATCTTTGGGGCGGTCTGGAAGCGCTTCCAAAACTCCCCTGCCCATTGAAATTAATGGGCAGCGCTTCTGTAGCACCTGAAAAGTGGTTTGGAAGTGCCGCAACACAGGCATTTTTAACACCTTCTTCGGCCGCTAGCAG
The DNA here is from genome assembly GCA_029574335.1 of Rana kukunoris. Taxonomy (NCBI): domain Eukaryota; kingdom Metazoa; phylum Chordata; class Amphibia; order Anura; family Ranidae; genus Rana; species Rana kukunoris. The sequence continues at coordinate 277,250,612 of CM056050.1, read as the reverse complement.
GGGGTTAAAAGCTCCACTAGCGGCCGAAAAGTGCCGCTTAAACAGCGGAAGGGCGCCACTAAAACTAACGGCGCATTTCCGCTATAGCACAGGTGGCTTCAGTGTGAAAGGGGCCTTACTGAACGACAAAAGGCAAATTTTCTTTTATTCTCCCATAGATCTCTTATGTGGATGGGATAAGCCACCACCACAACCTCCATCTGTAACCTCAAACTTTAAATTAGAGCAACTGTTAAACCCTCCATCTATCACATTCAGGGTCCAAACACTAGTGTTGCTTTGGCTTTCAGTATGAGTTGTCTGTTGAGCAGTCAGTCATATGTGTGAACGTCATCTAGAATATCGGAACGAAGGCTCTATTCACGACACTGTTCTGTGATGTGGTTTACATGTGCTGCAGAGCTCTTACATATGCATTACAAGCAAGAATAGTTTTTTGTGCAAGGACTAATATCTGCACAGACATGGGGTGTCAGTTGTACAACTGTTTATCCACAGATACACAGAACTGTTCTTACTCCCATTATTGCTGCAATCCTACAATACACTTATACTGTCTTGTCTACAGTTACAGAAATCTACATACAAAGTTCACTGGAGTTCATTTGATAAAAGCAGAGCTCTTGTTTTTTTATTACAGGTATTTTTATAGCACCTACAATTTATGCAGCGTTATACATATCATACAATCACATCAGTCGCTGCCTATAAAAAAGGAGCTTACAATCTAAGAACCCCCATCTCACATTCATACATACTAGGGACAATTTTAGATATGTTCCAATTAACCTACCAGTACCAGGAGTGTGGGAGGAAACTGAATTTATGCAAGCACATGGAGAACATGCAAACCCCATGCAGATAATTGTCCTGACCAGGCCTCAAAAATAGGGTTGTCCCGATACCACTTTTTTAGGACTGAGTACAAGTAACGATACTTTTTTCCATGTACTCGCCGATACCGAATACCGATACTTTTTTTAAATGTCATGTGACAGTTTTCAAACCACAATACAGACTAAGGATATTTTCTTTAGAATTATGAAGAACTCTAACTCAAGACACGCAGTAGTAAAAAACTCAAAGAATTTTCACAGAACATGTTGATAAATACAAAAAAAGTAGGGCTGTGCAAATTAACTTTTAATTGATCGATTAATCTTAAATTTTTTTGATCGATCGAAATCTTTTTGATAGATTAAAATTCTTTTGATTGGTACGAAGGCTTCTGGGCCTTCAGGGAGTTTCGTCTGAGATCCGGTAACGTCATGGACACCTGGCGAGGCTTGCCGTGTCCATCTGAAGGGCTCCTTTGCTGTGCCTTCATATCTGCATGCCGCTGGGACCTTACTATCTGCCACACGCAAGGGCTGTTACACTTCCCTCTATCAACCTGGAATTCTACAACCATCCACTGGAAGAAGTTGTGATAGTTCCCTTCACGGGACATCTAAATGTCGACAGACTGATGTTAACCTCTCCTCATCTGGATTCAGCGGCGGCATCGTTTTACACATTTTTATATCAGTATCATACTTAGCTACATGTTTTTATGACTGCTTTAGCTACGTTTGGTATTACTCGCACCATTTTTACAGTTTATGTAGCTATATCGATTTTATCTCCAAGGAAATCAGCTAAAAGTAGTTGGATCTGTATGTGCGTTATAATTAATCAAAATTAGTCGATTAATCGATTAAAAAAAATAACGATTAATCGAACACAACATTTTTGATCAGTAACAGCCCTAAAAAAAAGTATTCTATTTAGGTATCGGGAGCATTTGCGCGAGTACAAGTACTCCCGCAAATACTCGGTATCGGGACCGATACCGATACTAGTATCGGTATCTGGACAACCCTACTCAAAAAGGTGATCCCAATGCTGCAAGACAGAAGTCATAACCACCAAGACATTGTCCTGCTCTACCAATCTGTTTATTCCCCCCCCCCCCCCCCCCCAAGTGAAAAGACAGGTTTCACATAACTTAAAGTGTTACCACGGAAAACAAATTAAAATCGATCCTGTTCCCTTAAAGCATGAATAACAGCACAGTGCTTGTGCTGTGTAATTTGGCTCCTTCTATCGCCTAAATTACCTGGCTGATCCTGACTGGTTCTACGGTTTATCATGGCTGCCTAGCCCTGACACGGTGGTCAGTTTACGCGTCTGTCATCCGCAGCTCTCCTCTCTTGTTTTGTTTTCCTCCACTCCACTCCACCATATCTATAATATAAGCATGCCATCCCCTCTGTTTATTATGTGTCCCTGTTCCTCCATTCTTAAACTCACTCATCCTTGTCTTTATGAACCTTGCTTCGTGCACTGGTGAGCAGTCATGTTGGAACAGGACTGCTTTGTGGGAACAGTTGGCTATCCCCAAACTGTTCCCACAAAGTTGGGAGCATGAAATTGTCCAAAATGGTATGCTGACGCCTTAAGAGTTCACTTCACTGGAACTAACAGGTCAAGCCCAACCCCTGAAGAAGCCCAACCCCTGAAGAAGCCCAAACCCACACCATAATCCCCCCAACCGCCAAATGATTTGGCCAGTGAACAAAGCAAAATATATAAAGACATGGGTGAGCGAGTGTGGGGTTGAGGAACTAGAACACTTGGGATGAATTGGAGCGGAGACTGCGAGCCAGGCCTTCTCATCCACATCAGTGCCTGACCTCACAAATGCGTTTCTAGAAGAATGGTCAAACATTCCCATAGACACACTCCTAAATCTTGTGGACATCCTTCCCAGAAGAGTTGAAGCTGTTATAGCTGTAAAGGGTGGGTTAACCCTATGGACCAAGACTGGGATGCCCTTAAATTTCATGTGCGTGTAAAAGCAAACAAAAAATTTAAGGGGGGGGCACACCCTAAAACATACATTTCTAAGGTTGGTGCTGCTATAAAGAGCAATATACAAATTGAACCATATAAATACCGCACACATTCACAAAAAATGGTTGCGTTTCAAATATTGCAAGGCTACTTAAAAACGCCTGCTCTGCATAGTTCCTTCCATTCACAGTGACAATGGGGCACTATTCCTCCCAGTGACACCAAAGATTGCACACTATTCTTCACCATGACACCAAAAGATGGCACACTATTCCTCCCCTGACACCAAAGATAGCACGCCATTCCTCCCCGTAACACCAATAATGGCACACTATTCCTCCCACTGACTCCAATAAAGGGGGACTATTCCTCCCACTGACACCAACGATGGGGCATTATTCCTCCCAATAATACCAACAATGTGGGACTATGCCTCAAAATGATGGGACACTATGCCTCACACTTACACCAATGATGGGGCACCATTACTCTCCCTAATGCCAATGATGGGGTATTATTTACTCCCAATGATGCCAAGACGTTTTCTACTCCTACTGGCCACAATCTGGCCCCCCTACCGTTTGAAGGACAGTAAACTGGCCCCTTGTTGAGAATGTTTGAAGACCCCTGGTATATATGTAGCTACTATGATGGTCCATGTTGGACTATGCAAAAAGAGCCATAGCTGGATTAATCAAGAGCTATGCAGTTATAAAAAGGGGGTTCTAGGAGGATGCCGCCATATTAAAGACGCGACACTTAAGTCCCCACTATACAAGCACAAACCTAAATACAGGAGCATTAGAGAAAGTCGGAGCAGGTATGTTAGATCATGATGTTAGTTTGTATATTCTAGACGCAGCGGAGGGAAATGCTGAAAACAATGCAGGCTAAAATTAGAAACTGCCTATCTGCTTCAACTTCTCAGACACCAACTGTACAGGGAAGAGGGTTCCACATCCTGTAAGCAGATTTGTAGCACCAGAACACGAGCACACAGATAACCAGATCACTTTCCTTTACAAATCAGCAAGGCCAGACGCTGCGAACCAGAAAAGAAAAACAAAGCATTGCACTCGAATATAAAGCAATCCTTAAAATACCAAAGTTTAACGTCGACTATACGTGAAATCATAATTATGGATTGATCTGAAAGAGCCAAATCTTTCCTCAAAATGATTGTTAGATTTAAAAAGACATTTTTATAGCTATGGCCCATAAATGAGTGTACTTAAAGGGTCACTAAAAGGGAAAAAAAATGTTTTGCTGAAATGACTGTTTACAGGGTATAGAGACATAAAAGTTAACTGATTCTTTTTAAAAATGATTAAAAATAGATAACAATCAATCATATAATGTGCCTGCAGGTAAGTTTCACTTTTGAACTGGCTTCATGTTTCTGTGAAGTAGAAATAGACACACATAACAAAAACAAACAAATCCAGGGCAGCGTTTTGTTTTTAAAATGAATCCGATTAGTTCTGGGAAGTTTTAGACACACAGTAATGACAGCTTAGACCACTGAGAAAGCTCCCAGTATGGTGGTTATAAGGAAACAGACAAGCAGGAAGTGTGGAGATCAGAGCAGGATTACAGCAACTTCAAAGCAAAAATGAACAATAAGGACATGAAACCAGTACTGCAGTAAGGTAAAAGGAAGCTATTTAGCTAAAAAAAAAAGTGATCCTTTAATGGCATCTACACCCAAACAACAACAATTATATAGCATCTTACCCGTTTTTAGATGGAGGAGCAGCTTTCCTTCCCCCCCCCCCCCCCCCCCCCAACTTAAAGCACACTCCCTGTCCTAGGGTAGCTACACTCACTCCAGAAGTATACATAGAGGGAGTCGTTGTTATCCAGGCTGGATTTCAAACATGCTTCCTTTGTTCATCTCCATCACAAGACTAGGGATGATGGGAGTAGTAATTTATAGAAAGAAAATCACTGCCCATTGCTTTCAGTTCACTTCACAATGACCATGGACACTACATGTATTTTATGTACTTGCTGAAAATGATCTTAGATTCAAATATTAAAACCAATGCAGCCAATATATCCAATGCCTCGTACACACAATCAGTTTTCCCATCGGAAAAAAGTTGGATGGTTTTTCCCAGCGGAATTCCTCTCAAGCCTGCCTTGCATACACACGGTCACACTGAACTTTTGACTGCCAAGAACGCGGCGCAGAGCCGTTAAAAAAGCGGACAAATGTTTATCAACATTCCTCGGCGCTGGGAGATGAAGAGAAATAAAGGGATTTTTAAATACAGCTTACCTGTAAAATCCTTTTCTTGGAGTACATCACGGGACACAGAGCGGCATATTCATTACTATATGGGTTATATGGAGTACCTTCAGGTGTGGACACTGGCAATCTCAAACAGGAAGTCCCCTCCCTATATAACCCCCTCCCCTAGAGGGAGTCCCTCAGTTTTGTAGCAAGCAGTATGCCTCCCAAAATGTTTCCCCAAAAGAGGGGTGGGAGCTCTGTGTCCCGTGATGTACTCCAAGAAAAGGATTTTACAGGTAAGCTGTATTTAAAAATCCCTTTTTCTTTCTCGTACATCACGGGACACAGAGCGGCATATTCATTACTATATGGGATGTCCGAAAGCAATGCTTTAATGAGGGGAGGGAGACATCTTCCAAAGAAGGATTCAATTTAGGAGGTATACTCAAATAATAATAATTCCAACTTAGTCAAGAAAAAACTTTTTTTTTTCCTTTTTTACAACCAAGGGTGCCTCTGATCCCGAGGATCTTAAACTGCAGCCTGTAGTACTGCCTGTCCAAAGGCAGAATCCGCATTCCTTCTCACGTCTAGTTGATAAAACTTTGTAAACGTGTGGACTGATGACCACGTCGCCGCCTTGCATATCTGAGCCATAGAGATCTGATGGTGTGCTGCCCAGGAGGCGCCCATGGCCCTGGTAGAATGGGCCTTTACCGACAAAGGAGGAGGCAACCTCTTCAAACCGTAGGCTTGAATGATTGTCTAATCCATCTCGAGATGGTGGATTTTGCAGCTGCCTGCCCCTTCTTGGGGCCATCTGGTAGAACGAACAACACATCTGTTTTCCGGATCTTTTCTGTAGCTTTAAGATAGGCCTTCATGGCCCGGACAATATCCAAGGTATGCAGCAACCCCTCCTTTCTAGATGTGGGTTTTGGAAAGAAGGATGGAAGTACCAAATCCTGGTTCAAGTGAAAATTGGATATAACCTTTGGTAGAAAGGAAGGATGGGGCCGGAGAACTGCCCTGTCCTTATGTAGAACGAGATATGGTTCCTTACACGATAAGGCTGCTAATTCTGACACTCTCCTGGCCGAAACTATGGCGACCAAGAAAACCAACTTTCTTGTCAGTAAGACTAAAGGAATCTCAGCCAACGGCTCAAAGGGTTGTTTCTGTAGAGTGGACAGGACAAGATTTAAGTCCCATGGACAAATTGGTGACTTGACAGGAGGATTAATACGCAAGACCCCCTGTATGAAGGTCTTTACCAGCGAGTGGGTGGCCAGCGGCCTCTGAAACCACACTGACAGAGCTAAAATCTGTCCCTTGATTGTGCTTAATGCCAGGCCTTTATCCACTCCTAGCTGGAGAAAACTTAACACCTTATCAATGGTATATTTGCGGGAATTCCATCTTTTGGATTCACACCAGCCTACGTAGTTCCTCCACACCCTGTAATAAATCACCCTGGAGGCCGGCTTTCTAGCCCTAATCAGGGTAGGAATTACCTGCCTAGACAGACCTCTACCCCTGAGAATCAGGGATTCAGCCTCCAGGCCGTCAAATTTAGACGTTGTAATGTAGGGTGGAGGATCGGGCCTTGTGAGAGTAGGTCTGGTCGTAGAGGAAGAGTCCAAGGGTCTCCCACTGCCATCTTCAGGACTAGTGAGTACCATGTCCTCCGGGGCCAAGCTGGAGCTACTAGAATGACCGGCTTGTGCTCCACTCTGATCCTGCGCAACAGGCGAGGAAGTAACTGTAGCGGAGGGAATGCATATAGAAGTTTGAATTGATGCCAAGGGCAAACCAACGCATCGGTTCCGCAGGCCATAGGGTCCCTCGCTCGAGACACGAACCTGTCTAGTTTCTTGTTGAACCTGGATGCCATTATATCTACGTCTGGCATTCCCCACCTCTGGCAGATTGTCTGAAAGACCTGGGGATGCAGAGACCACTCCCCTGGCAACAGACTCTGGTGACTTAAGAAGTCTGCCTGCAGGTTGTCCACTCCGGGAATGAATATCGCCGAAATGCAGGGTACATGAACCTCTGCCCACTGAAAAATCAAGCTCACCTCCCTCTGAGCGGCCTGACTCCTGGTTCCCCCTTGGTGGTTTATGTATGCCACCGCTGTGGCATTGTCTGACTGGATTCTCACCGGGAACCCCTGTAATCTGGAGGTCCATGCCAGAAGGGCTAGGCGAGCAGCTCTGATCTCCAAGATATTGATGGGGAGCTGCCTCTCTGTTTTCACCCAAGTTCCCTGGCGAGAGAACCCCTCGAAGACCGCCCCCCAGCCTGCCAGGCTGGCGTCTGTGGTAACTACCTTCCAGACAACAGGGCTGAAGGATTTTCCCTTTAGAAGATTCTGAGGGTTCAACCACCAGGCCAGGCTTTGTCGGACCCTTGATGATAGCGTCAAAGGGGACTCTAAGGCATGTGCTCTCTTGCCCCAGGCCGCTAGAATGGCTGCCTGTAGGACGCGAGTGTGGATCTGAGCGTATGGTACTGCCTCGAACGTGGCCACTAGCTTGCCTAGTAATCGCATACACAGGCGAATAGTTTTTTTTTTTTTTTTTCTTGCTTAGAACCAACTGAACCAACCCCTTGATAGCCTCGATCTTTACAAGGGGCAGGAACACCCTTTGCTGTTCTGTGTCTAACCTCATGCCGAGGTATTCCAACTGCTTTGTAGGCTGGAACGCTGACTTTCCCCGGTTTAGGACCCAGCCGAATCCTTCGAGGTACCGAACCGTGAGGTTTACTGCCTGTTGCAGACACGGCCGTGAGTGATCTATGATTAAAAGGTCGTCCAAGTATGCTAGGACTGTGACCCCTTGGATCCTTAAATTGGCCAGAACTGGGGCTAGGATCTTCGTGAATACCCGGGGGGCCGTGGCCAGCCCGAAGGGGAGCGCCCTGAATTGGAAGTGTCGCTGCCCCACCGCGAAGCGTAAAAATCTTTGATGCGACTGAAAGATTGGTACATGAAGGTAAGCATCCTTTATGTCTATGGAGGCCAGAAAATCGTCCCTCTGAAGCGCGGCGGCTGCTGACCGGATGGATTCCATCCGGAAGGAACGAACCCTTAGGTAACCGTTTAACCTCTTTAGGTCCAAGATTGGCCTGTTGGGCTTTGGTATGACAAAGAGATTGGAATAGAAACCTAGCCCTTGCTCTTGGGCTGGCACCTCTATTATTACGTCCTGGCAAAGCAGGTGATCCAAAGCTGCCAGCATTGAGGCCTTCCTTGCTGGATCCTTTGGTAGCCTTGACTCTTGAAAATGAGGCGGAGGACACTTTAGAAACGCCAGTCTGTAGCCTGTGGTTACAGATGCCCGGACCCATTTGTCGGGGATCTTGGCTTCCCAAACTTCTGAGAAGAAACGAAGCCTTCCCCCCACCCGCGAGAGTGGGGGCGCCCCTTCATAAGGCAGACTTAGGGGCTGTCTTTGTCGGCTTGCGATACCATGGCCTCTTACCCCCAGGGGCCTGTCCCTGCGATCTACTGTTAACGTTGGATCGTGCAGGCGGCCGTCGATACTGCCTGGAATTTGAGGGCCCCGAGACAGGAAAGAGCTGCCTTTTAAATGTAGGACCCCGGAATGTCTTTTTGACCGGTAAAAGGGTACTTTTGCCACTTGAAATAGTCTGAATGTATTTATCCAGATCCTCCCCGAAGAGTCGTCCTCCATGGAAGGGAAACCCTGCCAGAAGCTTTTTGCATGGGGGCTCCGCCGCCCAGTTCTTCAACCATAAGAGCCTTCTCATGTGCACCAAAAATAGTGATAAACGAGAGGCCTGCTGGATGGAATCTTTTATAGCATCTACAGCAAAACACAGAGCTCTGGGAATGTCAGAAAACTCTTCTGCTTGTTGGGTAGGCATGTATCTTAACATTTCTTTTGTCTGGTCCTTTAACGCCTGACAAACTCCAATTGCAGCCACAGCTGGCTGTACCACTGCTCCTGCCGTAGCAAAGGATGCTTTTAAAAGTGTCTCTAACCGTTTATCAACCGGATCTTTAAACATATGTATGTTTTCCACCGGGCAAGTTAGTGATTTATTCACACATGAGATGGCTGCATCCACTACTGGGAGCCTCCACCTCTTGGAGAATTTTTACTCCATGGGGTAAATGACCGCAAATCTCTTCGGTGGCAGAAAAATCCTGTCCGGCCGTACCCAATCCCGAAAGATCAATTCCTCCAAGAGAGGATGGACCGGAAAAACTGCGTTGCTTAACGGAGCTTTCAAAGAGCCCAGAGAGGATACCGGAGGAACCTGAGGCTCTGGCAATGGTAAACTAAATGCCGAGCGGACCATGTCCGTCAAAGACTGCACCCACAGTCTCTCTGTCTGGGAGTCTGAAAATGGTTCCTCAGAGGTAGATCCCTCAATCCCTGAACCCTCTTGGTTCAGGTCTAGTTGATCCTCCTGCGATTCCAATTCCTCCGGAGAGAGAATCTCAGCATCTGAGGATACACCTCTTGGTGATGGGGATCTAACCCGTTTCTTACCAGGAATAGCTCTAGCGATCAATGCTGCTATTCTCTCTTCTAGCCCCCCTAGGGATACGGCTAGCATCTCCTCTGTGATAAACACAGGGCTGGGCTGATCTGGGCCAGCCTCCGCACCAGATCCCCCTAATGGCTCATCCAAGGCGCCCTTTATGGGAATAAGTTGCGGGGAAAGTATCGGCATATCATCAGAATCAGAGGGGGAACCCCTTTGTTTTTTGGTCTTTTTTGTACCCTTTGACCCCGAACCTTTGGAAGCCATAATACAAAATCGAGGGACTCCGCCAACAACAACAGACTGTAGTGGCCAGGAGTACAAAACTAGAGCTTAGGGGACAATAGATCACTAATGCCCAAAAACTGATGGGGCCCCGTATGTTTTTTTTTTTTTTTTTTTTAAATCTATATAAGTCTTTCTTTTTTTTTTTTTTTTTCAAACATACAGTGACCCCAAACTTAGTTTGCCAGCCTCCAACCTGCTGCAAAAAGGGGAATTTCTTGGCTTAACAAAAAAGGCATTGGAACAAAGTCCAGCATGTACTACCCCTCTTCCGCCACCGGGAGTCACTGTTCTGCCGCTCTGCGTCCTCTCCCTCTGAGATCAGCCTCAGACTGAGCACTGACAATGCCTGCTGATCTATAACAGCACAAGGCGCGCCCCTGTATGACGCTGCAGGCACGCCCCCCCCCCCTCCTCTCTGAACGGCGCGAAAAACGTCTATAAGACGTGCGCGCGCACGCGCGCGCGCGCGCGCGTATGCCGGAACAGGAGGACCATGGAGGAGCCGCGCTGCTGGAGACCCAGGACTGCAGTATCAGGCGGCAGATTCAAACCCCCGGCCAGGTAGGACTCTCCAAAAGGCCCCATAGGGATCCTTACCAGTCCTAGGAAGAAAGCAGCAGGTTAGCTAGCAACACCATTCTTAGACAGGGGAACCTAGTGATGGGGGAAAAGGGATCATCCTGTCTTTCTCAGACATAGTGAGCAAGGTTGCCAATGCAGAGCATACTTAGGCTACCCCCCTTTTAGGTTACCCCGGAGAGCCTGCTGTCGAACCAAGTCCCGCAGGCTCCCCCTTACCTGCTCCATGCTGCAGGATGTTTGTCCAGCAAAACGATCCAATCTTCTCCCATCTCCGTGGGTAGCGTAGTAGACCTTCAGGCCCTGGGGTCCTATGAAGGTACCCACTGTCCTGGACCTATATAGCACCCTGGCAAACAGGAACTTATGGTTTTTACAAACTCCAAGTCCTGGGCCCAGGGTCCAGCCCTCCAAAGAGGAGCATTATAGGCAAAACCCCACGGTTTGGGGCCCGGGTACTGTCCACTTTGGCACTGAGGCTCCTTGGACAGATCCGGTTAGCCCGCCCTTAATCCCAAGGATGTGGAGCAAAGCTATTCCGTGACCAACACCTAAGACACTGGCGAAAAAACTGAGGGACTCCCTCTAGGGGAGGGGGTTATATAGGGAGGGGACTTCCTGTTTGAGATTGCCAGTGTCCACACCTGAAGGTACTCCATATAACCCATATAGTAATGAATATGCCGCTCTGTGTCCCGTGATGTACGAGAAAGAAATTGTAACATTTGGTTCTTTTAGATCAAAAGGTAAGAACTTCGGTCTGTAAAGGAGGTCAGTGTAACCACTTAAAGACCAAACCTTTTTTTGACACTTGTTGCTTACAAGTAAAAATCTGTATTTTCTTCTAGAAAATAACTTGGGACACCCAATTCCATAGTAAACTTGGGACACCCAATTCCATAGTAAAGTGAAAACCTATTTGTCTTTAGTAAACAACCCAATTATATATGTAATGCGCTGCGTAAATTGATGGTGCGATATAAGTACCTAAATAATAATAATAATAATAATAAAGTGTTTTAGTATAGTATCCCATTTTAGAAAGAGCAGAATTTTTCCCATCCATGATATCAAACATACAAAACAAATGGTAAGTGCAGCACAAAAAATATTGGGAAAAAAGTCCATTCAACAAAAAGAAAAAGGTCAGTTTTGGAGATCCAGCATACCCGATTGGAGTCACTGTAATTGTGCTGGACACCATTCTTATCCCTTTGTGAATACACGCGTTAATGACCTTATGTTGCACAGAGGTCCACCTTATCTGGTAAGCGCAACTGGTTTCTGTGGTGGAGGGCCCTTACACACTTATACAATCCGAGGACCATACCTCACCTTTCTTCATGAGGGATCTTGCCATTCATCCTTGGGACTTTTTGTTGCTGAGAAGGACCTTTGATCACTGTTTGGAAGCAGCGATCTCACTTCAGAGGTCTGATACACCCATTGCTGAATGCAACCTATAGCTCTGCAATTAGAAAAGCTCATGTTCCCCCATTGACTGAAGAGTCACATGAAGCTCTGACTTAGCAGGGAGTGTGTTGGCCCTATGCAGAGAGACCACTGCTTTCACACAGAGAGCAGAGGTGTATTTCAGCATGCTGGTAGGGAACAGCCATTTCTATTCTGGCCAAGTCTGCCTTCCAAAGAAACAGAACTGGAAGGGGTTGTAAAGGTACAATTTTTTTTTTCCTAAATAGCTTCCTTTACCTTTGTGCAGTCCTCCTTCACTTACCTCATCCTTCCATTTTGCTTTCAAATGTCCTTATTTCTTCTGAGAAATCCTCACTTCCTGTTCTTCTGTCTAACTCCACACAGTAATGAGAGGCTTTCTCCCTGGTGTGGAGTGTCATGCTCGCCCCCTCCCTTGGGCTACAGGAGAGTCAGGACGCTCTTTACATTGCAGATAGAGAAAGGAGTTGTGTTCGTGGGCGTCCCGACTCTTCTGTAGTTCAAGGGAGGGGGCGAGCACGACACTCCACACCAGGAAGAAAGCCTCACATTACTGTGTGGAGTTACAGACAAAAGAACAGGAAGTGAGGATTTCTCAGAAGAAATAGACATTTAAAAGCAAAATGGAAGAATGAGGTAAGTGAAGGAGGACTGCACTAAGGTAAAGGAAGCTATTTAGGAAAACAAAATTGTACCTTTACAACCCCTTTAAGACACCTTTATCATGTATCTAGCTAATTAGGCACTCCTGGATGTAAAGGTGGGGTGGGGGTGGGCTGAGCTGGGCAGGGCACTCCTGGATGTAAAGGGGGGGGGCACACAATGTGGCTCTAATGCTGAAAGGTTCGGACACTACTATATTAGTGAAAGAAAATGCTAATCTCCGTTATACAATGACGGAAATCTGATGTAGAAAGTTTGTAAAGGAGGCAACATTGCATTACAAAAAAGGACTAAAGGAAAACCTTAGAAAATAAAAGCGGAAAATATTCGCTCATAGAAAGTTCCTATTCGCCCCTAACTGCGGCACTGAGAAGTTTAGAAATAAATGGACCTAACCAAAGCTTATATGTGCGTGGCCTGTACCTGTGCACAGGATGAAGATTTTAAAATACAATTTTAATGTGGTTTTTATGACGTGAACAGACCTTTAGACAAATATTAAAATGATGACACTTGAAATGACAAGGTTCAAACAGTCTAACTGGGACTTTTAGAAAAACTGCAGACCGTTTAGCGTGTAAAAAGGGGAACTCCAAACCCCTTGGCTCTTGCTTTTTAGCAGTTTGTCAATATTGAAATCTAGCACGATTTTAATATTCAAAGCATATAAAAAATTAAATGGGGAAATAAAAAAAATGTAGATGAAAAAAAAATTATGAAAACTAAAATGACCAAATTGCCTTTTGACATGGCCTGTAAAAGCTATGTCAATCAGGGTGAATTTCTGTCCCGCAGCAGATCCTCCTAACCCACTGCTGACTCACCGACAGTCCCTTTCACTTAATGGGACAGCTGGTGATGTGGCAGTTACACAATAAGCTGAGGCGATTCAGTTCGCATGTGTCGCGCTATACAAGTTTTCATTCATTCATTCATTCATTCATTCAGGGACGTGGTGGCAACAGGTAAGTGGATGCTTGCTAATAGACACTGCCATGATGGATCTGAAATGATAGGTGCTCTTTAAATGAAAAATTAAGGTTTCCCATTTAGCATACTAAGCTGTCAGGTTGGTAAAACAATAATAATGCGAACTGATTCAGTCATACAGTTTGTAGTGTACATAGATTTGCATAACAATGGGATAAAGGAATATTTCTGAACTTTGTTTTATCTCATGGTTACTGTGACATTGTGTGACTGCATCAATGCAGTGCATGTTATCTCAGCTTGCAGAGCTTGGATTCATTGAATGATTTACCAACAATGTAAATATTGCAGAATATGCAGCCTCATGCTACATAACCAAGCTCCATTTCATGCTGAATAAACTAAAATTATTAATGTATCTTAAACAGAAAACTGTCTGTCTTTAGATAGATTTTTTTACTCCAAAAGCATTTTATTGAAATAAAATGAAAGAAAAAAAAAAATAAAAATTTTTTTTTCCCAAACAAAATCATTGATTTTATATCTACCCTGATATCAACAGACATAGTGTATACTGTACCTAATGGTGGCAGGGCACACTTCAATAAATGAACAATTTCCCGATCGATCTTGTCGAATAGGAATAATCGATCTATAGTTGACAACCTATTTGATGGATATGCCACACATGTAAAAGAAGGAGGAAGAAAGAAGAATTAACCTGTATTAACCTATTGGCCCGTCTAAATGAAGACGCCACCACAAGGAAAATTTTACCTAGGGGGCCCAAGACCAATTTTCAGTCGCCTTTTAGGCCAATAGCAGGTGCTGATATTCTGCACATCACCTGCCACCCAGATGCAGCGTGTCACTTGCCACCAAGATGCAGCATGTCATCTGCCACCCATATGCAGCTTGTCACTACTTACACTATTTCTGGAAGCCTCTCCCCAGCGGCGTCCGAGTGGGTAAACTTCCACATGCCGGCCGGCGGTGAGAGATGATGTAACCATCTCTCTGCTCCCCCACAGCTGCAGATCTGTCAAGGGCAGGCTTCATGGCCCTGCTGTAGGGGCAGGACAGCGGGATGCGAGGCAGGCAGTGAAAGATGATCTCTCTGCTGCCCGCCGCACCACTGACATTGATTGGCAGAGACTGTTGTGAGCGCTGCGTGGGGACAGGGGGAGGAGGTCTGACAAATATCGGTACATTTCTGGACCGATAAGTTGAAAAAATTTGAATATCGGCCCAAAAAAAAAAATTGGTCGACCCCTAATAAGAAAGTGTGAGTAGTCCATAGAAAATCCCAGAAAATGGTATGTGTATTTACACGGCTAACAATTTGCAGGCAAAAGCTGTATACCACAGGAGGCCAAAAAACTTGACTGTAATGGATCTCTCTTTCAAAATGTATACTTTTCTGCATACGAAAGGGTACATTAGTCACGCTTCCATTCCAGTACACTCCACTGTGCACCACGATTAATTAATTAATTTGGGCCTCGTATAAACAGGAATTGGTTCATCTAGCTGGTAAAACTGAAGTCTCTGAACACTCGCAACTCTATAAGCAGTGTTATTGCCCACCCATTAGAATCCTCCATAGGAATATATGAACACCACTTTAGAGAGGGGTAAAAAACGTTTAACAGCTATGCCCTGGAGATTGCCAGGACTGGAAACGAGGGGAGAGCAGTCAAACTGTAAATCTTCCGTTTTGGATAAAATATATTGGATAGAGAGATATAGATATAGATATAGATATATAAAAAGTGACTTTTACCAATACCAGAGAGTGCGAAATCTGGTGCAGACCATGGTAGCCAATCGGCTTTAAAATTCAGCTTGTTCAATTAAGCTTGATTGGTAGCCGATTGGTTTCTATGCAGAGCTGTACCAGATACTGCACTATTCACTTTTAGTAAACCTCCCCCAATGTTTCACAGACAGATGTGATAGATCACTGGCAGTTAAAAGGCAGGCAAAGCATGAAGCAGTCACTTCCTGTCTACATGCATACACTTCAGTGATGGCTCAATGGCATTTGTCAGGGCTAAATTTCCTGTAAGTGACAACAATGGATTATTCCTGTGTAATGTGTGTTTAAAACAGACACTTATACTTCTGCACCAGACAAGGTGACGTGACAACACAGGAGCATAATTGGGAGAAAGGCACACAGTTGTCACCCCATAATAAAAAGTGAGCTAGAGCCTGAACTAGGACCTTCATGGCAGGATATTATTTAATGAAAGATGCAGTTTTCAAAATATTGAAAATGACTTGACAGTACACCAACTTGGCAAAAGGAATTTGTGCATATTTCAACTATATAGCTTGCATCTATAGACTTTGGAGAGGGTCGTACCAACTTCTGCTCCTTTATTTTTAAGCAGAGCTGCAGTTCTGCTGTGAGAAACAGCGAGAAGGCGGGCTTTTATTGCAGAATGAGATATGCAATAAAATGCTGTATAACATTCTATTCATACTCAGTCACTGAGGCATGGTTCACACCTATGTGAATTGAAAACGCGTTTCTCCGCATCCAATTTGCATAGCAGGAGAATGTGACTGACTCTCTATGGAGCTGGTTCACCTATCTCCGCAGCGTGCTGGAAAAACGCGTGCCTTTTAGGTTCGATTTCAGCCCAAAATTCAGGCTGAAATCGGACCTGAAACTGAACCAGCACGCACAGAACCCCTGCTGTGAAGCACGTTAAAGAAATTCCTTTTCTGTATTCTGCAAAAAACCTGGTTGATCCTGCTTTTCTCTATCTCCACCTTTTGTTCATGTCCCCAATTCAGCTTGGGATTTTGCAGAGCAGCGCTGGTAGCTTGGCACATGCTCCGTTTTCATTGAATTTCTATGCTGAGCATTTCCTCCCCATCACACCTAAGCAGCCCATGTGACTATAGCATCACACATGTTTGCGTATACACAGTGGTAAATTATAGCCCACGCCATCACTTCTCCTCCATGCCCATAACCAGCTAAATACAATGGTGTGGGATATTACATTTATATTGATGGAGGCTTCACCTCCCTCTTATTCTAATGCCACGTACACGCGACCATTTTTCATGACGAGAAAAATGCAATTTTAATTACTCGTTAACGGTCGTGTCTAGGCTCCAGAGAATTTGTCTCGACGAAAAAAAATGGGCATTACATTTTTTTATAACATGCTCTATTGAGGAGGCTTGAGAGGAATCAGGTTGAGAAAAACTTTTTACCATGACATGAAAAATGGTCGTGTGTACGCGGCTTTAGACACAAGCTGGAGGGGGCGTGATACAGCCTGTTACTGGCAGAAATCCACCCACGCCATGTTATTGCCATAAACTAGAAGATTTGATTTTGAATATATATATTTATATGACAATTTAAAACCATTAGTTGAAATTATAACATTTTTTTACACTGTAATTGGCTGTTTTTTTTTTTTTAGTTTGTTTTTTTGTTGACCAGGAGCAGAGGACTAAAAGCTCCCCCTGCAAAGCTCCTCCTACTTAGGTTTCCCTGCAGACAGGCTTGGAAAGATATGGGTCTTGTGACAGCTGTATATTGATTAGGATAAAAGTACTTAGGTTTTTTTTTTTATTATTAAAATAAATACAGTGCCATCATCCACATATAGAAATAAGAGAGAATGTAAAATTAAACAGTGTGTGTTTAGTATCACATATAAACGTGAATAGAATTTTTTAAACCAAAGTTAAAGGTCACTTTTAGGGGCCAAATAGAATAGCGCAAAGTTAAAGGGTCACTAAAAGAAAAACATTTTTTTGCTGAAATGACTGTTTACAGGGTATAGAGACATAAAAGTTAACTGATTCCTTTTAAAAATCAATCATATGTGCCTGCAGTTTAGTTTCACTTTTAAACTGGTTTCATGTTTCTGTGAAGTAGAGAGACACACAAAACAAATACAAACAAATCCAGGGCAGTGTTTTGTTTTTAAAATGAATCGGATTGGTTCTGAGGAGTTTTAGACACACAGTAATGACAGCTTGGACCACAGTGAAAAGCTGCCATGAGACTTTTCATAAGGAGCCAGACAAGCAGGAAGTGTGGAGATCAGAGCAGAATTACAGCAACATCAAAGCAAAAAAACGAACAATGAGGACATGAAACCAGGAGTGCAGTAAGGTAAAGGAAGCTATTTAGGTAAAAAAAAAAATCCTTTAGGTGATCCTTTAAGAGATGGGTTGCTTTTGTTTGCTTATGCTAATTTGGGTTTGCATGCTATGTGCACAATGATCGGCTCACAAGGACTGGATTTTTCCCTTGAAATAGGTTAGAGTACTTTGTGCCACCACACCACAGATAAGCATGTAACAGCTTTAAGTAAGTGAAGTGATGTAATCGTTGATGTCTGTTCTGTAAAGGTCACTTGGTGCTGACTCCCGAGCATATTATCAAAGCTGACTGTAATATCTTCACATCCTGCAGAGCTTGGCATGCCGATCAGTGCACCACCTTACCAGGCTTCCAGAAGTATAAAAAGGTGTTGTCATTACATAAGTGCACTCTCACTTCTACAACACTTGCTAAGCAAGGTCTTACTTTTAGCACTTGACATGAAAAAGGGGAGTAGAAAAAACGTGGTACTTGATCCTTTCCTAATGTTAGCGACAGACATTGCCTGCAGAAATAAAATAAAATAAGTCTGGCAAAGTATTAACCTCTGCTGCCAGGCACGATATAATACAGGGACAATCCAGGAGTCTGGGATCGTCTTGTAGTATCTGTTACGCAACCCAAAAGGCAGGATGATTTATAAGGTTAAAACGCGTGGCTTGGCTGGGCCAACATTAAATTCCACCCAAACCGCAAACTAAACAGTCCCTCTAATTAGCCATTTCCTTTTCTTAACTGGAATCACAGCAGTGGGAAGTATGAAATACAAACACGTAAAACCTGTCCAAGTACCTTACACCTATATCCTCAGCAAAAACCACCAAACCCCACCAAAGCATGAGCTATCACAGCAACCAAGACTATGCCTGCAGGAACAATTACCTCCACTTAGCAAGCGATCTTACAACATCACCTTATTAGAAGCACACTCTCACTGCTCATTTTAACACCATGAGCATTGCAAAACTACCATACAAAAATAAATAGGTGCTTTTCCTGTTCAACACAACCGCATAGCGTGCCAAACTCGCACTCTTTTACGTAGAAGTGCATTTATAATAATTCTGCAGTGCTATTGGACGATTCAAAGAAAAAAAAAAGAACCACTCGTCTAGACACTAAATCGCCCCTTATCCTCCTGTGAAAACGCCAGGGACCCCATCTTAGCTCCTAATGCCATAACTGCAATAAATCAGAGGCCACACACCAATGACATCACTTCTGAAGAAAAAAAAACTGTCTGTAGTGTAAAATCTTCTATGGTTGACAAGGCTGCTCCTCCACAGATTTTGCAAGTCGCCTCTGAAGTCATCTTCAGGTCACCTTGCCGAGTCACCCCCAAAGTCGTGCCGCCACTGTGTGAATGGGCTCTTACTCCCAAATCCAAACCCCCCCCCCCATCTCTCCCCTCTGAGATTCAGGGGTGGGAAATACCATACAGATATGGTGTGTGTCTTTAGGCATATTTTGTTTCTATATTGTCCCACCCCTGGGCGGACTAAGCCCAAGGGAGGTTTTACTTCCCGCTACATTTACTGGAAAATCCCAAATCAAGTTACTCCATGCTACCATTTGTTTTATGATCCAGTTTTTAGTTCGTCCTTCAAGCATTGATGCTTCGGCCATGTATATAAAATATTTGGTAGTTATCCCAGCGTGATGCACTGAGCAATATCTCTGCAACTGTCATTGCCAAGTCCGCATATTCCGTGCAGCGTTGGGTCCATTTTCCAACTTTTAAGTGCCTAAATGTTATTCAATTGAAATTCTGTAAACTGGTTTCTACGACTGTCACATGTAACTTTCTTTGGTTAATAAAAGGAATTATAAAAAAATAAAAAAAGGAAGGAAGTCGAAAATACAAACACGCATGCTCGGAATCAATGCTCACCAAACACAAAATTAGCAGAGGGGGCCCAAAGGGTGGGGCACAAGAGCTGAAATTTCTCGTAGTACGTCACTACGTTCGTGTTTGTTGGCTGACAATTGTGTGCCATTGCATGACAAGATCCTGGCACACGCCCTTTGGACCAAAAAATCAGACGCTCGGTTGGCCAACAATCGGATCGGGTGTATGAGGCTTAAGAGCTTCTCACAGCATACATTAAAATCTGCAATTTAGATGGAGCCCATCTCATTTACTGTCTGGAGTACATCAAGTAGCCCTTCCCCAGCCTGACTGTGCATGATGGGTCTCTTCTATTAATGGGATTTCAGTGCTTTCAATCATGGAGGCTCATCGTCACTTCTATCATAACCAGAGAATTTATATGCAAATATTGTTTGTATATTATTGTTCAATATGCAATTCCTCATTTTTTTCCCCTGACCATTTACAATGGTTTATCAATTGTTTACATCTGTGCTGGTCTTTGGGATCACGGCAGCGGCTATGTTAGGTGGCTGCCATGATAACTGACAGTCCATATTTCCATCGCACACATTTCTGGAATAAGCTCTTTTACACTGGGGCGGCGTCGGCAGTAAAGCGCTGCTATTTTTAGCGGCACTTTACCATCAATTACTCGGCACTATTCGACCGCTAGCGGGGCACATTTACCCCCCGCTAGTGGCTGCGAAAGTGTTGAAACCACTGCAAAGCGCTTTGTCGGCGGTGGCCATTGATTTTAATGGGCAGGAGAGGTGGAGGAGCGGTATACACACTGCTCCAAAAATGCTGCTAGCAGGACTTTTTTATTTTTTAAGTTAAAAGGTAAAACCCATGTTTGGATGAAAATGGATGATCCTTTGTCTGCTGGTGAATCTCTATGTGATGGTAATCCCATTTAGAGCACAATACCGATTACTGAGCCTTTGAGAAAGCCGTTTGAGTGCAACGCATCAGGGTGCGGTGAGGTCATCACGTGGGGCGGAGCTCTGGACGTCATATACGAGATATGCTGTTTAGCTTTTGACATGCGAGTCGTTTTTTTAAATAGGTTAATAAACTTGTTAAGCGATCCACACTGTTGAACTTTTTTTTGCTTTCTATATGCATCATTTAACATGAATGATCCAGGCATTGAGTGGGGCAGTGTCCTTGCAATAGAAAAACCGCATTTGACCTCTTGTGAGGTACTGTGGACCATGTGAGGGGACAACCATGAGGTGAGGGGGTAAAGATTACTGTGGTTATTAAATGAAGAGCACTTTCTGAGAAGAGACATACAGTATATTTTTTCTGGGACTGCACATTCACTGAATGGTGTATGGGATCTTTGGATGAACTGTCTACTACCTGAATTTTTACTTTATTTGGACTTTTTTGAATATTACTTTATTATTACACACACACACACACACACACACACACACACACACACACACACACACACACGCGTATGTATGCATGCATGCATGTCTATAAAAATGCACAAAGAGGATTGGAATACAGGTATATTAACCACTTCCTTACTGAGCATGTATACCCCCTTCCTGACCAGGTGAAATTTCAGCTTGCGGCACTGCGTCGCTTTAACTGACATATGCGCGGTCGTGCGATTAGGCTCCCAAACAAAATTGGCGTCCTTTTTTCCCCACAAATAGAGCTTTCTTTTGGTGGTATTTGGTCACCTCTGCGGTTTTTATTTTTTGCGCTATAAACAAAAAAGGACGACAATTTAGAAAAAAAAAAAATATATATTTTTTACTTGTTGCTTTAAAAAATAGCCCAATTTAAAAAAGAATATTCAGTTTAGGCCGATACGCATTCTACATATTTTTTGGTTAAAAAAAAAAAAAAAAAAAAAAATCGCAATAAGCGACTGGTTTGCGCAAAAGTTATAGCGCCTACAAAATAAGGGACAGAATTATTTTTTATTATTTCTTTTTTTATTAGTAATGGCGGCGATCTGCGATTTTTATTGCGACATCATTGCGGACACATCGGACACATTTTTGGCACCATTCACATTTATACTGCAATCAGTGCTATAAATATGCACCAATTACTGTATAAAATGTGACTGGCAGGGAAGGGGTTAACACTAGGGGGTGAGGAAGGGGTTAATGTGTATCCTGCATTGTGTTCTAACTGTGGGGGGAGTGGGGGTGACTGATCTGTGACCCCATGTACAAGAGACACAGATCAGTCTCCTCTCTCTATGACAGGACGCTGTCATTGTGAGAGCTGGCAATGAGAAATGATCTCATATGTTTACATATGAGATCATCTCTCATTCGCCGCACAGATCGCATAGCAAACGGCCACTCTGATTTGCCGTTTGCGGCGATCTGTGATTGGCTGTGTCCAAGGGACACGGCCAGTACAGAAGTTCCCCGCTGCGCGCTCTGGAGCACGCGCTGGGAATGAAGAAAGGGGCCGCCGTGAAAACACGGCGGTCCGGAGAATTAGAACCACCCTGCGGCCGCATATAGTCATACGGCCGTAGGGAAGTGGTTAATGTATTACTTTTGATTTATATCATCTGGTAGTGCTGCACTATTAAGAGGTTATAAATACACTAGAAGTGACCCAGCAACCTTTGACGCAACCATACCTGAGCACTTACAAAACATGGTGGCGTTTCAGTACCATTTAGAAAAATGACGCAGGCAACCAAGTTTTGGCATTAATATGCATCTCTTTCTCCAGTCGTCTTATTTCCTAAAGGTAGGGTTTTATTGAAATCATTTCTAACATTCTCAGAACAGAGCGGTAAGCATTCATGACAAAACCTCTGACTCATCTGAGGTATGATTCAAACCAGTCAGAAACCTAGACAAACCTGCACGCAGTGTGTATGGCTGGATTTCATGTCCTGTCACTGAAAAATATTCAGCCTGACATGTCAACCCCATAATCAAGGCGAGAAAGTTAACACCTAGGCTTCAAGCCAGTCACAGGCATTGTGACATATTTCATGACTATAGAGGAGAAGAAAAATATTCTGCTATCATAAGACGTCCATGGTCCCGCCTGTGGGGAGCCAACATGACAAGCTTTGGGAGCTCACCCTTTTCTAAAAAGTGACAGAAATGTTTCCATTACTCAATTGTCCAACACACCCAGCACTACATCTACACGTAGGAAGCAGACTGTATCGTACGTGCCATGCCCAATAGCCATTTCAAATTTATAAGAACTAAAGAAAAGGGAACTCGGGTGACAAAGAAACACATCAGTTCAGGTCACAAAGGAGATAAGCAAATAAGTAATGACTTGTTACTAAATAAAAAACTAAAAAATGCGTCACATGGACAAGTCTGACCAAGACTACCTTAAAATTGGTTTAATACCTCATTCAATCTATTAAAGGGGTGTTCCAGCCCTAAGTTGTGTTTATTAAAAGTCAGCAGCTACAAAAAGTGTAGCTGCTGGCTTTTAATAAACACTCACTTACCTGCTCCTGCGTTCCAGCGACGCGCCGACCGGGGCTCCGCTCCTCTCCCCCCCTCCCCGGCCGGCGTCTCCATCCTGACTGTGGGCACCCAGCCGTGACAGCCTTCGGCTTCACGGCCGGGCACCCACTGCGCATGCGCGAGCCGTACTGCGCATGCGTGCGCGGCGCGGCTCGCCGCTGATTGGAGAGGCGATCGCATGGGACCTGTCAGTGTCCCATGTGATCGCCTACAGGGAGGGGCTGGTGTAGGCGATTAAGGCTTAATCGCCTAACCAGCCCCTCGGCGGAAGCAGGAAGTGGGACAGGAAGTCCCACTCCTACTGAAGCCCCCACTCCCCCCCCAAAAAAATTACATGCCAAATGTGGCATTTATGGGGGTGAGGAGTGGAGTAAGCAAAGGTATTTTTTTTGGGTGGAACACCCCTTTAAGGCTAGGTACACATCTATGTGTTTATAGTGTGTTTGCAGATCCACAAAAATGCACTACTGTCCATTTAACCCCATTTCCTATGAGCCACATTCACATCTATGCAGTTTCCTGCAACACAGTTTTTGGAAAGCTGCAGGAACGTAGCTTTTTTTTTTTTTTTGCACGTTTTGGTTCCGTAGACTTCAATTGAATCACATAAAAAATATTTTATATATATATATTATATTATATTATATTATATATATAATTATACAGTGCAGAAAATAAGTATTTGAACACCCTGCTATTTTGCAAGTTCTCCCACTTGGAAATCATGGAGGGGTCTGAAATTGTCATCGTAGGTGCATGTCCACTGTGAGAGACATAATAAAAAAAAAAAAATCCAGAAATCACAATGTATGATTTTTTTAACTATTTATTTGTATGATACAGCTGCAAATAAGTATTTGAACACCTGAGAAAATCAATGTTAATATTTGGTACAGTAGCCTTTGTTTGCAATTACAGAGGTCAAACGTTTCTTGTAGTTTTTCACCAGGTTTGCACACACTGGAGGAGGGATTTTGGCCCACTCCTCCACACAGATCTTCTCTAGATCAGTCAGGTTTCTGGGCTGTCGCTGAGAAACACGGAGTTTGAGCTCCCTCCAAAGATTCTCTATTGGGTTTAGGTCTGGAGACTGGCTAGGCCACGCCAGAACCTTGATATGCTTCTTACAGAGCCACTCATTGGTTATCCTGGCTGTGTGCTTCGGGTCATTGTCATGTTGGAAGACCCAGCCTCGACCCATCTTCAAAGCTCTAACTGAGGGAAGGAGGTTGTTGCCCAAAATCTCGCAATACATGGCCCCGGTCATCCTCTCCTTAATACAGTGCAGTCGCCCTGTCCCATGTGCAGAAAAACACCCCCAAAGCATGATGCTACCACCCCCATGCTTCACAGTAGGTATGGTGTTCTTGGGATGGTACTCATCATTCTTCTTCCTCCAAACACGGTTAGTGGAATTATGACCAAAAAGTTTTATTTTGGTCTCATCTGACCACATGACTTTCTCCCATGACTCCTCTGGATCATCCAAATGGTCATTGGCAAACTTAAGACGGGCCTTGACATGTGCTGGTTTAAGCAGGGGAACCTTCTGTGCCATGCATGATTTCAAACCATGACGTCTTAGTGTATTACCAACAGTAACCTTGGAAACGGTTGTCCCAGCTTTTTTCAGGTCATTGACCAGCTCCTCCCGTGTAGTCCTGGGCTGATTTCTCACCTTTCTTAGGATCATTGAGACCCCACGAGGTGAGATTTTGCATGGAGCCCCAGTCCGAGGGAGATTGACAGTCATGTTTAGCTTCTTCCATTTTCTAATGATTGCTCCAACAGTGGACCTTTTTTCACCAAGCTGCTTGGCAATTTCCCCGTAGCCCTTTCCAGCCTCGTGGAGGTGTACAATTTTGTCTCTAGTGTCTTTGGACAGCTCTTTGGTCTTGGCCATGTTAGTAGTTGGATTCTTACTGATTGTATGGGGTGGACAGGTGTCTTTATGCAGCTAATGACCTCAAACAGGTGCATCTAATTTAGGATAATAAATGGAGTGGAGGTGGACATTTTAAAGGCAGACTAACATGTCTTTGAGGGTCAGAATTCTAGCTGATAGACAGGTGTTCAAATACTTCTTTGCAGCTGTATCATACAAATAAATAGTTAAAAAAAAATCATACATTGTGATTTCTAGATTTTTTTTTTTGATTATGTCTCTCACAGTGGACATGCACCTACGATGACAATTTCAGACCCCTCCATGATTTCCAAGTGGGAGAACTTGCAAAATAGCAGGGTGTTCAAATACTTATTTTCTGCACTGTAATATATATATATATATATATATATATATATATATATATATATATATATATATATATATATATATATATATATATATATATATATATATATATATATATATATATATATATATGAAATCGCATCTCAAACCAAACGAAATCGTACCCAGTGTGAACCTGGGCTTAGGGCCCTTTCACACTGGTGGGTTTTTGCGGTAAAAATATCGCTATTAAAACGCTCATAAAACGCTCCCCATGCCCCTCTCCATTGAAATGAATTAAAAAACGCAGTAAAATCTGTGTTTTGCCGCGATTTCAATCGCGGAAAAACACCAAGATTTTGCCGCGTTTTTAATTCATTTTAATGGAGGGGGGCGTTTTAATAGCACTATTTTTACTGTGAAAACGCAGCAAAAACGCACCAGTGTGAAAGGGCCTTAAATGCAGGATCTTGCTGTCAGTGCAAAAATATGCCTGTATGTTGTATACATGTAACATTTGTTTTAAAATTAACACATCATAAATGGACCCTATTGGCTGACGCCAATCACAGCCGACATGTAAATATCAGCAATGTGTAAGCAGTGCTGCCTCTGCCAGTTAAACACTTGATGTTTGATAGATAGAGTCTCTCTCTTATATATATATATATATATATATATATATATATATATATATATATATATATATATATATATATATATACCTTTTCTGAAGTCATGTGGTTACTTTTCTGGATTTTGTGTGTATATATATATATATATATATATATATATATATATATATATATATATATATATATACACACACAAAATCCAGAAAAGTAACCACATGACTTCAGAAAAGGAGTGGGGGTGGGAATTAAAAAAATAATGCCTGTATCAGGCTAGTGCATAAGATATGTAAATAACCTGTCATTCACAGCAAGGGGGAAGAACAGACAAAAGTTCTCTCCTGTTTGTCCGTTTATCTCACACAAAAAAAAAAATAAGAAAAAATAAAGGAGGATTGCTCAGAGCTGGATTAACTCTTTATGGCAAGACTTGGCACAGATGATAGGAAATCTTAGACTCTACATTGTGATGGCAACTGTGCTGTGTATTGATGCACACAGCATAGGGAGACACAACTCTAGTCCCTGCATGCAAAGGTGCCTCCATAGAATGATGTAATGAGCCACTGGTGCAGGGTCACAAGGTTAAAGTGATTTGGGGGGGGGTACGTAGTTTTGACAGGTACCTACTTCTCATTTTCGCTCTGGTCACCTGAACTACTCAAGCGGATGTTCTCCTCTCCCGCTACCTCCCAGCAATACTCTGGGACACGTCACAGGTCCCAGAAGATTGCCCAGGCCATTTAGGGGGCACAGCGCGACTCGGAAATGTGCAGTGCGCACTCGGCTGTGAAGCCGCAAGCTGGGTGCCCACACTTGTAAAGCTGGCGCTGGAGAGAGGCGAGGGAGAAAACCGAGGGTTTGGGCGGCCGCATCGCTGGATCATGGGACATGCAAGTGTGTGTTTAAAAGTCAGCAGCTACACTGTTTATACCTGCTGACTTTTAATAAACATAACAACTGCAACGCTGCTTTAATGCAGTAAAGTAAAAAAATGTTTAGGTATCAATTTGGCCCCCCTCAGCCCTCTTATGCTTATCTGAAACCTCACTTGATCCAGTTCTGTGCTTCTCTACGGCTTCTCTCCCCACTCTCATAGGCTGCCATTGGTTCCTACTGCTGTCAGTCAAATCGTGTGATGAAGGATCAGCCGAGTCTATGGACACAGGCAGCGTGGCTCCAAATCAAGTCCACAGGTGTGCCACAATAGGAAGAGGAAAAGCCACAAGAGCAGACGGAGACCTCAGAAGAGGAGGATCGGTGCCATGCTGTGCATTAGAATTCTTGCAGGCAAGTAAAACATGTTGGTTACTTTAAACAATAAAAAAAGAAAATATCACTTAACAATTACTTTAAACTGGACAGAGGATTAAAAGATAAAGAAGCTGCATACTCTAAGTAAATAAAACCTCTGAAACTGGAGGCTTCTCTAAGGCCCCTTTCACACCGGGGCAGAAGGTGCTATACCGTCAGAATTGCGGCGTTTCCGGCCGCTAACGGCGCGGTTTTAACCCCCGCTAGCGGCCGAAAGGGGGTTAATGCCGCTGGCAATACGCCTCTGCAGAGGCACATTACCGGCGGTATAGCCTCAGTGTCCGATTGTTTTCAATAGGAAGGAGGGATAAACACACCTCTCCAAAGATGCTGCTGGCAGGTCTTTTGGAGCGGTCCCGCCAGCACATTGCCTCAGTGTGAAAAGGGGTCTTAAAGTGTTACTAAACCCAGTAAGGTAAACTAGCACTTTAAAGCGGAGGTCCACCCAAAAATGTTTTAAAAAAATAAAAAAAAGCCAGCAGCTACAAATACTGCAGCTGCCGACTTTAAGAAAAAAAAAAAAAAAAGGACACTTACCTGTCCGGCGCCATCCTCAGTGAGGGAATCAGGAAGTAAAGCGTTGCAGGCTTCACTGCCTGGTTCTCTACTGTGCATGCGCAAATAGCGGGGCGCGCCCTCACTGGTCCCCGCTCTCTCCTAAAGGTGCCAAAATTTGACAGTGAAGGGGGGGGGGGCGTGGTTCCGAAAAGCGGCAGTGGTAGTCAACTCGTGTCGTCCGGATTCCACGAACAGGCCAGATTTGAAGTATTACCTTGGGGAGGTGCAGACTAGAATGATGCAATCGCTGAATGATGTCATCTGTGATGTCTATCAGTTATCTTGCAAACCTGGCCTACTAACAGGCCAGGTTTGCAAGATAACAGAAATACATAACAGGTGATATCGTTTGCTTCTCAGTGATTGCAGTATTCTAGTCTGCATCTCCCCAAGATAATACATAAAACCTGACCCGTTGGTGGGCCCTGAGGACAGGAGGTGAAAACCACCGTGTTAGTGGGTCCTGAGGACAGGAGTTGAGAACCACTGCTGTAAAGCAATCCTTATGTTGTTCACCATGTGCACGGCTGTCTAGGCAGCCTAAAAAAAAAATATATATATATATATATAATTATTACATGAATAGCTCAGTCATCGCAGGTGCCTCATCCCCTGCGCCATGCCTATCTAGCGATCCCTCATAGTATTACACAGATATAAGAGCATAGGCACAGGTCAATAGCTGCTTTTTAATGATCAACATAATGATACTGACGCCATGGCTACATTTCATTTTACTTTCTTCCATCTCAGCTAAAGAAGACAAACCTCCAGAGGCCCCAGAGCACTTTCAAAGTAACTCGTTTGTCATAAAACGAGAATTTCCACTTTTTTTTTTAAAGCAGTAAGCTCCTAGATCTTGGTTTGCTTCAAAAACACAGCCCAGACGCATAATTAAAACCATAACACCTGTTACATAACATCCCCCCCTTTGCGGTACAACCAATTCTGCTAAAAACTAGCTGCCATTATTTGTTAACTAGCAATAACACATTAGCCATGGTCTTGTGCTCTTCGGCACTGCTCTGGGAAGGGAGCCTAAGGGAAAATATCATCAAGTCAGTCATGTCCAAAGTTGTAAGGCTCCCATTCGTTCTGGCTTTCTCATGACAGACTCCTTTTTTTTCCCCTGTGTATACAATGGATATTTTCCTACATCATCTAAACCCATGCCCGAGGAACAAGAATTATTCTGGTCATCATGGTGGACCAGTTTTTTTTAAATTATTATTGATAGAAAGAACAGGATTTCACTACCTCAGACCTCCATGCTGGATAGATCATTGACCACTTAAGAGTCTAGTATAGTCAAATATAGAAGACGCCCTGAGCCTTTTCACAAACAAAAAATTAAATGCATTTAAAAAAAAAAAAAAAGTGAACTCCAAGATTTCCTAGCTGCTTCCCTGGACTCCACTGCCCATAGCAGCCATGGTGACCCATGCTGCTGGTGTAGCAATCCATACACCACCCCATGTGAGTATCCATCATAATGTTCACAATGGCAAGCACTCTTTGGCCAGTGCGACCATGCTGATCAATAAGAATCGATTGAGTGCTTTGCAAGGATGCCAACTAGGGTTTCCACCTCATCCCTTTAAACCCAAACACATATGAATTACACAGGTTCTGAGGCAATTTAATGCAGGCGAGTTTAATTACCATCTTAATCAGCCACAAAACTTGTGCAATTCATATGTGTTCAGGTTTAAGGGATGAGGTGGCACCCCCAATGCCAACACACTATTCCCAACGCACATGTTCCTGTAGAAATGGCTGGGTATGCAAGTGAGTGCTGCAGCGACCACTAGCTGGAGCTGTAATTAGTCAGAGCGAGAGAACGTCACCAGCACATTGTGGATCTCCAGAATAAGTTCAAAACTTTATTCAGTAATCGCATTGTTACAGCAGAAGCAATGTTTCGGAGCCTAGCAGGACCCCCGTCATCAGGAATGCGACACATAAGCAGTAATTAAATACATTTTAGCCCGTCATAGATCTTGACAGGAGGCTAGAAGTGGGGCTGGACGTTGCATCCGTGGTGCCCGAAAAGTTCAAGATTTGACGTAGACGGGCCAAACCTGTGTGCACAAGGCCTTAAAACCCATGTATCAGGACTCACAAGGACAGCACCTTAGACAGTCTATAGCAGTTATAGCACTTATTTAAAGCCTAAATGTCCATCACATGTTACTATAATTCTGACCGTTCAGAATAATATCACTAGGCAATGAGATGTTCGTCAAAGAGATGGATGAGCTCTCTCGGCTGCCATAAAGACACAAGTTTCTGCGTTTTCCACAATTCTTACAAAAATTAAAACCATACCAGGTAAATCAAAAACATCCTAACCATATTGCAACATGCTATTCCACAACTGCTTGCTTGTTTAAAAATATTTATAACATGTGTCTCATAAGATTGTAATAAAAGACAAATTGTCCAAACACTGTTAAAGCGGAGTTCCACCCTTAAAACCACTTTGTTTCATCCCATTCAGAATACTGGCGTCAGCATGCTGTTTTTTTTTTTTTTAATCCATGTACTTACTTTATAATAAATCATTAATTTTGTGCGCACCGTGGTATGTCGCCGCTATAAGGCGTCACGCCTTCCGGAAACAGCCGATTAGCGTTCGGCTCTTCTCGGCGCCTGCGCACAGACCCAGAAGCTGACTGCGCAGGCGCCGTATATAGCCGCGCCACGCCCTCCGAAAAAAGCCGAACTAGGACCGGCTATTTACGGCGCCTGCGCAGTCAGCTCCTGGGTCTGTGCGCAGGCGCTGAGAAGAGCCGAACGCTAATCGGCTGTTTCCGGAAGGCGTGACGGCTTAGAGCGGCGACATACCGCGGTGCGCCCGAAATTAAATGATTATAAAGTAGGTACATGGATTAAAAAAAAAAAAACAACAGCATACTGGCGCTGACGCCAGTATGCTGGATGGGATGAAACAAAGTGGTTTTAAGGGTGGAACTCCGCTTTAAGGCCCCTTTCACATTGAGGCGTGGAGCCGCGGTGACGGTATAGCCGCGCTATTTGTAGCGCCGCTATACCGTCGTGTTTACCGCGATATTCGGGCGCTAGCGGTGAGGTTTTAACCCCCGCTAGCGGCCGAAAAAGGGTTAATACCGCCCGCGTTGCGGGCGGTATTACCGCGCTATTGCCGCGGTTTCCCATTGTTTCCAATGGGAAGGCGCGCTATAGGAGCGGTGAACACACCGCTCCTATACCGCGGTAAAGATGCGGCTAGCAGGACTTTTGGAGCGTTCCTGCTAGCGCACCGCTTCAGTGTGAAAGCCTTCGGGCTTTCACATTGAACACTACAGGGCATGATTTTTCATGCGGTATAGCAGCGCTATTTTTAGCGCTGTACCGCATGAAAAACGCCTCAATGTGAAAGGGGCCTAAGTACTAAACCCAGTAAAAAATGTTACATCACTCATCTGGCATTTTAAATAAGCAGACAACCCTAGCTAGTGACTTGTTATTTAAACATAATAATATCACAATATGATGGGCAATCAAGGCCCACAACCAATGATCTCTCTAAGCGTGTCACCCAGTTATGCTGAAGGGCTCATTCACATCACATGCATTGTCATGAATGTTATTGGAGTCTCCCATGGCCATAGATTTGATTGCACTGGGGAATGCATGGTTTCCATTGCAACAAGTTAGCAAGTGCACAAATTGTGCATTGTTCCTGTTTGTTCTTGCTGGAGGCTGCCATATTGCTGAAGCCTAGAGCCCCTTAGCAGGAGTAAATCTTTGGTTTGTCAGCAGATTGACCTCTACAAATTCAGCACAGTGGCTAAAAATAGAGGACAACTGAGCATGTGCAGGGCGAGTTACATTCATTTTTATACATTTATTTTTAATGTGTTACAAAGCTATACCTACAAAAAGCAGTAAAGCATGACTTAAACTTTCTGACTAAAGTTCCACTATAATGACAACATTTAAAACTGCCAAATATGAGACAAGCAGATGTCAACAGCTGTGACACTAGCAACTGTACAAGAGCTGGACAATAAAGATGGTGAGACACATGATTTAGTAAGGCTGCCCAATGCTCTAAGCAGATAACAGAAACCCATATCCAATAGAAGTCTTTTCACTTTCCCAAGTTAAAGTCCCAATTAAGCTAAATTGGGTGCCGAACATATGCTCATTATGAATATGCCCAAAAAGTGATCATTTTAGTATTAGACATTTTTCTACCCGATGTGCTAGGGCACAGGTGTCAAAACACAAGGCCTGTGGGCCGAATCCAGGCCCTCCAGGCTATTTCATGTGGCCCTCGCACCTCTTCTGCAACTGCCACTGTAAGAGGGCATTCTTTTCACTGACACACCATCAATGACAGGGGCATTTTCCCAATGACCCGAAAGGGACTAATGTTTCCTGAGACCACAAAATTATTCTGAATGTTTCAGGTTAAAAAGTGAGAGAAAGCATACTTTGACCCAGCTATTCTCAACCAGGGTTCCTCCAGAGTTGGCTAGGTGGCTAGGGGGTTCCTTCAGATTGAGAAAGGTTGTTTTAACCCTGCCATTTATAACCAAGGTTCAGGGGAAACCAACAGTACTTCCAGAGCTGGCTACAGGTTCCCTGGGCAGTGGTCAACTGACCCCCAAAATGTCTGCATAGTTAAAAGGTCCAATGCCACTTTGAAAAGCCGGAAGTATGACTGCCACCCATATATGTGACAATTTAACCCCTTTGCAGGGTGCCTCTCAGCCCTTTAAGAGGTTTCAGATGCCGGAAGGCGGGGTTTATGATCATGTGAGCGTCTTGATTGGCTGTCACGGCAATCACATGATCTAAAAGCTCCTGATCGCAAGCAGTGATCGGGAGCTTTCCATTAGCTGTCGGACACGTGCTCTCGGCCCAGCTGTGCTAGATAATTGGTACGCAAATATGCGGCCACTCGGCGCCAAGACCCACCTGCCGAGAGAACACATATAGAAAAAGGTTTCCCTAGTACAACCATTCTCAGCCAGGGCTCTTTCTGAGGTGGTTATCATGAGCTGTGGCTAACTGACCTACCATCTGATGATGCCTGCATAGTTCCAGATCCAATGGCACTTCACAGAGCCAATGGCATCACTGCAAGGGTAGCATTCTTTACACTGACCAGTGACCACCACCAATGTAAGGGCCATTTTAGCAAAAGACCTCCAATTATTTATTAGAAGGTTCCTTCTGGGTAAAGAGATTGAAAAAGAAGGTCATTCTCAATAAAGGTTCATTCGAATTCTAACGTTCCTGCAGAGATGGCTAGGGGTTCCTTGAGCAGTAGCCAACTGACCATCCGATGGTGCCTGCATAGTTCCTGGTCCAAATCCACTTGGCTTAACCAGCAGCATATCTGCAAGAGTGCCTTCATCCCACTGACCATCACCGATGTAAGGGCCATTTTTCCAAAGACCTCCAATAGACTAATCTTAACAGGGCTTCCTTGAGACCTGAAAACGACTTAAAGGAAAAATAAGCTGCTTTAAAAGGAGTTTGTAAACCTCCGAAAAAACAAACAAAAAACCTGCAAGACAAAGGCAAAATGAGCTAGTATGCTTTGCATACTAGCTCATTATGAAATACTTAGAACGATGCCCTGCAGTGCCGTCTGCACTCCGCTCCCACGGCTGACATCTTTTCCGGAGTTGATTCCGGGTTTACAGGCTACAGTGCTGCGATTTGCTGGAGCCGCAATGACGTCACTCCCCGTGGATGCTGAAGAAACTGCACGAGCTTGCTGTCCCTTCAGTACGCATGTGCTGATGACGTTGGTGACAGCCATATAGTAATATCTCCAAAATGGTGCGCATTAGGAGATATTTACAGTACCTACAGACAAGCCTTAAAGCGGATGGTTCAGCTAAAAAAAAATATTAAAAGCCAGCAGCAACAAATACTGCAGCTGCTGACTTTTAATATTAGGACACTTACCTGTCCTGGAGTCCAGCGCCGTCCGCAGCAGAGGATGAGCGATCGCTCGTCACCCTGCTGCTCCCCCCTCCATCCACGGTGAGGGAACCAGGAAGTGAAGCGCTGCGGCTTCACTGCCCGGTTCCCTACAGGGCATGCGCGAGTCGCGCTGCGCCCGCGAATTGGCTCCAGCTGTGTGCTGGGAGCCGAGTGTTCCCAGCACACAACGGGCGGGAGACGGGATGTGATGTAATGCCCGTCTTTTGCCCGTGAATGCTGGGCCGGAAGTGGGTGCAGATACGTGTCTATCTGCACCCCCCTCCCCCCTGAAAGGTGTCAATTGTGACACCGGAGGGGGGGAGTGTTCGGATCAGCGGATCTTCACTTTAGGGTGGAGATCCGCTTTAAGAGGTTGTAAAGGTTTGTTGTCGTTTTTTTAAATAAACATGTCATACTTAGCTCCTCTGTGCAAGGGTTTTGCACAAAGGGGCCCTGATCCCCCTCTTCTGGGGTCCCCCAGTGGCGCCCCTGTCTCCTCTTTGAGTGCCCCCACAGAGACCCACATTCCCTGGGGGCACTGATGCGGGCGTGCTCCCGAGTTCTGCTGCCGAGTCCCTTGACACAGACAGCAGGACTCGGCCTCGCCCTTTGGCTTCTACATTACTGGCTTTGATTGACAGCCCTGGGAACCAATGCTCCTGCTGCTATTATTCCAGCCAATGAAGACCTGAGACAGTGGCTATAGCTGCTCTGCTTGCCCCCAAGTAAAAGGGGGTCTGCTGCGCTACAAAGGGGTTTTCACCTTAATACATAGAATGCATTAAGGTGAAATGCCTCAAGGGTTTACAACCCCTTTACTATAGGCTTACCTGTAGGTACAATTAAAGAGGAGGACTGAACTTCCTATTTAAAAAGTGGTTGTAAACTCTGTACAACCACCTTTACAATCGTGCCATTTCTAAAGTGCGCATCGGCGCATGCAAATATTGTAAATATCCATGGTTTAGGAGATATTACCAGCCCCTACAGGTAATCCTTAATATAGGCTTACCTGTAGGGGCTGGTAATATCTCCTAAACCATGGATATTTACAATATTTGCGTGCGCCGATGCGCACTTTAGAAATGGCACGATTGTGCGGTTTCTGAAGGGCTCATGCCATAACTGGTGGCACACGCGGGAGTGATGTCACGCAAATTCAGCCAGTCACAGAACCGGAGTCCATGGCCCCAGAAGGAAGAGAGGTGAAGATGGACGCTTCCAGCCAGTGGGGACAGCGGTGACATTGCAGGCTTCGTTTTCAGGTAAGTGATGCATAATGGGCTACTATGCGATGCATAGTAGCCCATTATGGTTTACCTTCCCAGGGAGACAAAGAGGAAGTAAAACCCATCAGGGTTTACTTCCTCTTTAAAGTCGGAGGTTCACACAAAAATGGAACCTCTGCTTTTTGGATCCCTCCGGTGTCACATTTTGGCACCTTTCAGGGGGAAGGGGGTGCAGATACCTGTCTCAGACAGGTATTTGCACCACTTCCGGGTTCCGACTCCCGCGGGAGTCCAGGCTCGTTACGTCACAACCCCCCCCCCCCCCCCGCACTGTTCCCAGGAGAGAGCGGGTTCCAGTGACGGTGTGCATGCACAGTAGGGAATCGGGCAGAGAAGCCGCAAAAGCGGAAGTTCCATTATTGGGTGGAACTCCGCTTTAACTGGTATGCCGTTCCTTCAGAGAGCATGCCCCGGTGACGCCACCAGCAGCTTTGGAAGTAAAACGACGCACATTTAGGAAATATTCACTGTACCTAGAGTTAAGCCTTAGGTAACCTATAGGTAAAAATCAACCAACCCACTTTAAGAAAATGCTCCAACATACATTGATTCCTTGAGTCAGCAACCCTAAAAGGTTTCCCAATAAAAGGCAGGATGTATGAGGAACCAACAATGGACCCTTTTGGCTGCTTTTACACAGACTGACAACCTCTGGCCTACCTCAGTGGCCAATCTCATCAGAGTGGTTAGGTGCAAGGACCCAGGTGAGGCTACTAACCTCCTTTCTACCCCCACCATAGCATAATGCCAGGGATTGCACCCTTCTCACATACCAGACACATTAACCCCTTCAGCCCTGCTCCAGGTCTGTGCTGTCAGATGCCAGGGCTGCAAGAAAAACAAAAGAGCACACAGGCCTTGGGAGGGCTACACCAAGTCCCAGTGTGTGCCAGGCTATGAGGGTTAATCACCCACCTCCAGGGTCCGGATCTCCTGCTGAGCGAGGTCATTGGAGGCGGCGCACTGTGTGCGGAGTCCCCGCAGGTTGGACATGGAGATGTCGATCATATTCTGGATGAGTTCGCAGTGCTGCCTGGCGGACAGGGCCGGTCCGCTCTCTCTCTCCATCCCATATAGCCCCGGCTTCTTCTCTAGCATCTTCTGAGCGTCCATCTCCTCGGCATCGGGAACCCGAGCCACCCAGGGGCCAGGCTCTTCTTCTCCCTACAAATATCACCGATCCCACCCGTGCAATCACAATCACACTGCAAAAGTGGCGATCCCACGGCAACAATAACGAGGGATCACGGCGACCACTACACACCGATGTCAATGGAAGGAGCCGAGCAAAGTAAGAGTCTGACAGCAGCGCCTCTCTGCACTCACTGCTGCCTCTCCCCCGCCCCTCTCCAATGGTGTCACTGCTCGGGTCATCCGCAAAGGATGCTGGGGCTTGTAGTCTGCGCATCACCGGCCTCCCATCTCCCACAGCTTCTTTCACTTTTACATTGCGATCAGGCTGCAGGAGAACACGCCCACATATATCATCGATCTCTTCCTATATAGTCAGCAAGCAACTCATGCCACCGATATGTCACACGTTGGGAGAGAGCATTTCGATTGAGAGCAAAGACCATACACACTCCATAAGTGATCAATGTCGAATAATCGATCTATAGGCGACAACCTATTCGATCAATACGCCACACATGGAAAAAGTGGATTTCGATCAATAGAAAGATAGGATCGTAATGATGATTATACATATTTTATTAAATGATCAATTTATTTTCTGATCAGAATAATCAAACTATAGTCGGTAGCCCATTTGACCTTTATGTCACACTACTTGGAAAAGTAGATTACGATCGACAGAGAAGATACGAGCATAATGGTGACCATACATGCTCCGATAGATCAATATGACTCGGTATACAGCGCTAAATTGTCTCAATCCCCATTTATTAATGACAATTGAGATATTAAAGAGGGGGTTCACCCTTAAAACCACTTTCTCCCATCCCATCCAGCATACTGGCGTCAGCGCCAGTATGCTGCCTTTTTTTGTTTTGTTGTTGTACTTAGCTCTTAATAGATAATTTAATTTTCGTCCTACCGCGGGGTATGGCGCCGCTATATAGCGTCATGCCTTCCGAAAACAGCCGACTAGCACTCGGCTGTTCTCGGCGCCTGCGCACAGACCCAGGAGCTGACTGCGCAGACGCCGTATATAGCCGCGTCCTATTTCGGCTTTTTTCGGAGAGCGTGACGCGGCTATATACGGTGCCTGCGCAGTCAGCTCCTGGGTCCGTGCGCAGGCGCCGAGAACAGCCGAGTGCTAGTCGGCTGTTTTCGGAAGGCGTGACGCTATATAGAGGCGCCATACCCCACGGTAGGACGAAAATTAAATTATCTATTAAGAGCTAAGTACAACAAAAAACAAAAAAAAAAGACAGCATACTGGCGCTGACGCCAGTATGCTGGATGGGATGGGAGAAAGTGGTTTTAAGGGTGAACCCCCTCTTTAAGTTCTGTACACTGAAGCATATTGATTATATAAACACTTAAAGCGGAGTTCTGGACACATTTTTTTATTTCTTTTTGTTAATTGATCTGAGCATGATGCATTGTTAAATAAAGAAACTATTATAAAATGTTAAGAGTAGATGTCGCTAAAATATATATTTTATACTCACAAGTTTGTCCCTCCTGTTCTGGCTGTTGCCATCCTGATTGTGGGCATGTGAGGACCAATCGATAACTCTTAAAGAGGTGCAGCACCTCTCGGTCTTGCGCATGCGCGATTGACTGGCGGCGACGTAGCGTAGATTGTTTCTAAAGTTGCCATAACAACGGGCGGTGACGGAGGAAGGTCACGCACTGTTGTTTTGACTACAGACTTAAATCGTGTAATTTCCTGTCAGGAAATAACACAATTTTTGATCACAGTACTGCCCACAGACTCCTGGGAAATGGTGACACATCATTTCCCAGGAGCACAGGTGAGGGAGGAAGTGACGAGGAGCGACACAGACCAGGAAGTGTCCGATTAGGAGGACTACAACATACCGGTACAACCACTTTTACCTACAGGTAAGCGTAGATTAAGGCTTACCTGTAGGTGAATCGAAATATCTCCCAAACCTCCACGGTTTATGAGATATTTACAAATGAGATGGGCGGACATCTTTGTCATTCTGAAGCTTCCCTCCAACCACTTTGCATATTCATTTTATATCTACTGCAATTCTGTACTTGCCAAATATGCTGCAGAAATCTCCTTCCTCTAAGTCTGGCTGCATCCATTTTAACTGTGGGCAGCTGAAGCTGCTGCCTGTTCATTTCCTGGATTTACACAGACACACACCTCCAGCTCTGCAGCTCTCATTGACCCTTTTATGACTCACCCCCTCCTGGCAAACACTCACAAGAGTGACAGAGAGAGCTATGCATGATGTCACTAGCCTAATCTTATTACCAGACAAGAAACAGGAAGTGGGCTGTATAAGATATATATATATATATATAAAATATATAATGTGTGTGTTTATACATGTATATACAATGTGTGTGTGTGTATACATATATATATTATGTAGGAGGACTCGTTATTTTAATTAGATTACCCACGCTGTCTGTCAGTGTACTGAGCGGTGGTAATTTATCACTGCTCAATGAACTAACATCTCAGTGTTTCAGTGAATTTCTGATACGGTAATCTCGTAAAGTCTCACGAGATTCCAGTATCAGGGGCCGTTCTCCACTGTTTGAAGCATTGGTAGATCACTTCACTCCTCCAAGGGTGAAGCGATCTACTCCGCTTAATAAACAGTCACACAAAGGAGAAAAATCTCCTCCCTGAATGCCGGGGAACGAAGCAGTGAATAGATTTCACTGCTTCATAAAAGGACACCTCACCTTGATAATTGTATATTTCTACCTTTTGTTATTCCGAAGAAATAGCTGTTTGTTTGTCTGTGTCCATATGTGGAGTGAACCTGTATGGGAGTGGTTTTATAATTATCAATTATCTGCTGCACCTGCAGGGCTCTAATGAAGAAAGTGGCAGGGTCTGCATCACTTTAAACATGATTTGCCTTTGGGGGAATCCCAAGATGTAAATTTTGCTTCAGGACTTGTCCAAAATAAATGTTCATGCATCGATAGTAAATATCTCCTAAACAGTGCAACGACGCAGAAAAGGCTTTCCATCTATTAAATCTTCTGTCCTTGTTGTTTTAACTTTGGATAGTAAAACATTTTTTTTCTGTCAGTAAATATATATATATATATATATATATATATATATATATATATATATACAGTACAGACCAAAAGTTTGGACACACCTTCTCATTCAAAGAGTTTTCTTTATTTTCATGACTATGAAAATTGTAGAGTCACACTGAATGCATCAAAACTATGAATTAACACATGTGGAATTATATACATAACAAAAAGTGTGAAACAACTGAAAATATATGTCATATTCTAGGTTCTTCAAAGTAGCCACCTTTTGCAGCAGACACATTTCTAGAACAACTGTTAAGAGGAGACTGTGTAAATCAGGCCTTCATGGTAGAATATCTGCTAGGAAACCACTGCTAAAGAAAGGCAACAAGCAGAAGAGACTTGTTTGGGCTAAAGAACACAAGGAATGGACATTAGACCAGTGGAAATCTGTGCTTTGGTCTGATGAGTCCAAATCTGAGATCTTTGGTTCCAACCACTGTGTCTTTGTGCGACGCAGAAAAGGTGAACGGATGGACTCTACATGCCTGGTTCCCACTGTGAAGCATGGAGGAGGAGGTGTGATGGTGTGGGGGTGCTTTGCTGTGACCAGGGCCGGCGCAACCACCAGGCGGACCAAGCGGCCGCTTGGGGCGGGCAGGTCCGCAGCCTGGGATGGGGCGAAAAAATGACATTAGAATCGCGGCTGTACGATTTTTTTAAAAGCCGCGCATCCGACGTCTTCTGTTCCGTGATAGGCGGAACATTCAGCTTCCCATGAGGCACTGTGTTCAGTGTCCGCCTATCACGGAGGCCCTCTCGTCCTGTGTTTGGTGTCCGCCTATCACGGAGGCCCTCTCGTCCTGTGTTTGGTGTCCGCCTATCACGGAGGCCCTCTCGTCCTGTGTTTGGTGTCCGCCTATCACGGAGGCCCTCTCGTCCTCGGACGAGAGGGCCTCCGTGATAGGCGGACACTGAACACAGTGCCTCATGGGAAGCTGAATGTTCCGCCTATCACGGAACAGAAGACTTAGGAGGCGCGGCTTTTGAAAAATCGTACAGCCGCGATTCTGGTAAGGTAAGCTGTTACTGTTAGGTTACACAGCCGCGATTCGCATGGGATAAGGTAAGGGCACAGTCTGGTCATGTAATGGGGCACAGTCTGGTCATGTAATGGGGCAGGTCTGGTCATGTAATGGGGCAGGTCTGGTCATGTAATGGGGCAGGTCTGGCATGTAATGGGGCAGGTCTGGTCATGTAATGGGGCAGGTCTGGTCATGTAATGGGGCAGGTCTGGTCATGTAATGGGGCACAGTCTGGTCATGTAATGGGGCACAGTCTGGTCATGTAATGGGGCACAGTCTGGTCATGTAATGGGGCACAGTCTGGTCATGTAATGGGGCAGGTCTGGCATGTAATGGGGCAGGTCTGGCATGTAATTGGGCAGGTCTGGCATTGTAATGGGGCACAGTCTGGTCATGTAATGGGGCAGGGTTGGCATGTAATGGGGCACAGTCTGGTCATGTAATGGGACAGGTCTGGGATGTAATGGGGCAGGTCTGGCATGTAATGGGGCACAGTCTGGTCATGTAATGGGGCAGGTCTGGCATGTAATGGGGCAGGTCTGGCATGTAATGGGGCAGGCCTGGCATGTAATGGGGCACAGTCTGGTCATGTAATGGGGCAGGTCTGGCATGTAATGGGGCAGGTCTGGCATGTAATGGGGCAGGTCTGGCATGTAATGGGGCACAGTCTGGTCATGTAATGGGGCACAGTCTGGTCAGGTAATGGGCCAGGTCTGGCATGTAATGGGGCAGGTCTGACATGTAATGGGGCAGGTCTGGTCATGTAATGGGGCAGGTCTGGTCATGTAATGGGGCAGGTCTGGTCATGTAATGGGGCACAGTCTGGTCATGTAATGGGGCACAGTCTGGTCATGTAATGGGGAACAGTCTGGTCATGTAATGGGGCACAGTCTGGTCATGTAATGGGGCAGGTCTGGCATGTAATGGGGCACAGTCTGGTCATGTAATGGGGCAGGTCTGGCATGTAATGGGGCAGGTCTGGCATGTAATTGGGCAGGTCTGGCATTGTAATGGGGCACAGTCTGGTCATGTAATGGGGCAGGTTTGGTATGTAATGGGGCACAGTCTGGTCATGTAATGGGACAGGTCTGGGATGTAATGGGGCAGGTCTGGCATGTAATGGGGCACAGTCTGGTCATGTAATGGGGCAGGTCTGGCATGTAATGGGGCAGGTCTGGCATGTAATGGGGCAGGCCTGGCATGTAATGGGGCACAGTCTGGTCATGTAATGGGGCAGGTCTGGCATGTAATGGGGCAGGTCTGGCATGTAATGGGGCACAGTCTGGTCATGTAATGGGGCACAGTCTGGTCAGGTAATGGGGCAGGTCTGGCATGTAATGGGGCAGGTCTGACATGTAATGGGGCAGGTCTGGTCATGTAATGGGGCAGATCTGGCATGTAATGGGGCAGGTCTGGTCATGTAATGGGGCACAGTCTGGTCATGTAATGGGGCACAGTCTGGTCATGTAATGGGGAACAGTCTGGTCATATAATGGGGCACAGTCTGGTCATGTAATGGGGCAGGTCTGGCATGTAATGGGGCACAGTCTGGTCATGTAATGGGGCAGGTCTGGCATGTAATGGGGCAGGTCTGGCATGTAATTGGGCAGGTCTGGCATTGTAATGGGGCACAGTCTGGTCATGTAATGGGGCAGGTTTGGCATGTAATGGGGCACAGTCTGGTCATGTAATGGGACAGGTCTGGGATGTAATGGGGCAGGTCTGGCATGTAATGGGGTACAGTCTGGTCATGTAATGGGGCAGGTCTGGCATGTAATGGGGCAGGTCTGGCATGTAATGGGGGCAGGCCTGGCATGTAATGGGGCACAGTCTGGTCATGTAATGGGGCAGGTCTGGCATGTAATGGGGCAGGTCTGGCATGTAATGGGGCACAGTCTGGTCATGTAATGGGGCACAGTCTGGTCAGGTAATGGGGCAGGTCTGGCATGTAATGGGGCAGGTCTGACATGTAATGGGGCAGGTCTGGCATGTAATGGGGGCAGGTCTGGCATGTAATGGGGGCACAGTCTGGTCATGTAATGGGGCACAGTCTGGTCATGTAATGGGGCACAGTCTGGTCATGTAATGGGGCACAGTCTGGTCATGTAATGGGGCACAGTCTGGTCATGTAATGGGGCAGGTCTGGCATGTAATGGGGCACAGTCTGGTCATATAATGGGGCAGGTCTGGCATGTAATGGGGCAGGTCTGGCATGTAATTGGGCAGGTCTGGCATGTAATGGGGCACAGTCTGGTCATGTAATGGGGCAGGTCTGGCATGTAATGGAGCACAGTCTGGTCATGTAATGGGGCAGGTCTGGCATGTAATGGGGCAGGTCTGGTCATGTAATGGGGCACAGTCTGGTCATGTAATGGGGCACAGTCTGGTCATGTAATGGGGCACAGTCTGGTCATGTAATGGGGCACAGTCTGGTCATGTAATGGGGCAGGTCTGGCATGTAATGGGGCAGGTCTGGTCATGTAATGGGACAGGTCTGGCATGTAATGGGGCACAGTCTGGTCATGTAATGGGGCACAGTCTGGTCATGTAATGGGGCACAGTCTGGTCATGTAATGGGGCAGGTCTGGCATGTAATGGGGCACAGTCTGGTCATGTAATGGGGCAGGTCTGGCATGTAATGTGGCAGGTCTGGCATGTAATTGGGCAGGTCTGGCATGTAATTGGGCACAGTCTGGTCATGTAATGGGGCAGGTCTGGCATGTAATGGGGCAGGTCTGGTCATGTAATGGGGCAGGTCTGGGATGTAATGGGGCACAGTCTGGTCATGTAATGGGGCTGGTCTGGTCATGTAATGGGGCAGGTCTGGCATGTAATGGGGCAGGTCTGGCATGTAATGGGGCAGGTCTGGCATGTAATGGGGCAGGTCTGGCATGTAATGGGGGCAGGTCTGGCATGTAATGGGGCACAGTCTGGTCATGTAATGGGGCAGGTCTGGCATGTAATGGGGCAGGTCTGGCATGTAATGGGGCACAGTCTGGTCATGTAATGGGGCAGGTCTGGCATGTAATGGGGCACAGTCTGGTCATGTAATGGGGCACAGTCTGGTCATGTAATGGGGCACAGTCTGGTCATGTAATTGGGCACAGTCTGGTCATGTAATGGGGCTCAGT
Source organism: Rana kukunoris (assembly GCA_029574335.1). Lineage (NCBI taxonomy): Eukaryota > Metazoa > Chordata > Amphibia > Anura > Ranidae > Rana > Rana kukunoris. Next base: position 277,207,227 of record CM056050.1, on the reverse strand, counting down.
CTGGTCATGTAATGGGGCAGGTCTGGCATGTAATGGGGCACAGTCTGGTCATGTAATGGGGCACAGTCTGGTCATGTAATGGGGCACAGTCTGGTCATGTAATGGGGCAGGTCTGGCATGTAATGGGGCACAGTCTGGTCATGTAATGGGGCACAGTCTGGTCATGTAATGGGGCACAGTCTGGTCATGTAATGGGGCAGGTCTGGCATGTAATGGGGCACAGTCTGGTCATGTAATGGGGCACAGTCTGGTCATGTAATGGGGCACAGTCTGGTCATGTAATGGGGCAGGTCTGGCATGTAATGGGGCACAGTCTGGTCATGTAATGGGGTAGGTCTGGCATGTTAGTGTGTTTTTTTATATAAAAAAATTATTGAAAGAAACATTTTTGCAAGGGAGGTGGGTGGCCGTTGGGGGGGCGCCAAAATGGAGCTTCGCTTGTGTAGGCAGAAATCCTTGCACCGGCCCTGGCTGTGACACTGTTGGGGATTTATTCACATAAATATTACATGGGGACATAGTTACAGTGTTGGGGGGTCTGAATGAGGTAGAAGGAAGTTAAAAATCTTCCTCCTTCCTCCTCAGAACCCCCTGGGATTCCCTCTTCACTCCCCGCTTCACCAGCTCTGAGATGGTGAATCGGGGAGTGTGAATTCTGACACAGATCACCAGTGAAGTGCTCAGATCACAGCTTCATAAACTGCCTGTTACTGTGTCAGTCTATAAGGATTCCCTGTGTGTGGAGATAATTGGGCGGGAGAACAAGTTCAAACACTTCTCCCCCGATTTTCTCTGTTTCATAAACGTTCCTTGGGATCACCGCTGATCACTGCTTCATAAACGGACACTTGAGTTGCAGTAAACTCCCTTGGTTGATTTTTACCTATAGGTAAAGCTTACCTATACATACAGTAAATATCTCCTAAACGTTCGCTGTTTAGGAGATATTTACTTAGGATCATCACAGAATGCGCTCTGAAGGAACAATATACCTGTGCCATTCCTTCAGAGTCCTGTGCCGTGAACAGCAGCTCCCAAGCCAGTGGTATATCATGGGCAGAATCACGGCAATTCTGCCAGCGATCAGAAATCACAAGCTGCAAACTAAAGGGGCTTACTATCACTAACCTTCATATGTATTTGATATATTTGTATATATATATTGTAATTGTTTCTATTTTCCATGACCTTTTTTGCAACATTCTGTACAGTATACTCTGCAGAAGTTACAATGTAATCCCTTCCAATAGCAACATTCGGTATCATGATAAAGATTTAAAAAACACACAGCACTGTCAGTACAAGACTCCTTACATGTTGAGGCTCAGCCTTTTGTTTGCTCAGTCACTGGAAAACATTTGACAGCTGCTGGGCACTAGGTCAAGACAGCTGGGGCCTGCAACAGAAAACCAGCACAGTTTTTCTTATATTTTTTGCCATATGCACAAATTGTACAGTTTTCCAAATATAGGAAACATATAGCAAAGTACAATAAATGTCACTACTATACATTACAACCATTCCGATCAGATAGCATCAAATGCACCAGCACAGTTTATAAAGGATTCTGTCCTTTCCTTCTGAAAACACTACTGTCCTGGCGGTCATTTGGGTCCAATGCCTTTAGTGCTGTTTGATTTTGGTCTAACTTTATTTTCCACATACATGTTCCAGGTCAGTGATTTATAGCCCGTTCACACCAGAATGCAGTTCTGGTGCTGATATCAATGTATTCCTAATGACACCCAAAACGCAGATTGCAAATGCAGTGTTTGCCTGCATTACAGTGCATCTGGTTACAGTACATTTTTTTAAAAGTAGTGCATGCAGTACTTTTGGTGCAATTTCATAGGCTGAAAATTGCCCATGCACATATAAACTGTCAGAGGCCTTTGGAGGCATAAGCGTTTAAGGGCATTAAACAGCCTGTGCTTCCAGGAGCAGTAAAAACGAGCTGTAAAGCCTGGTACACACGATCGGATTTTCCGCGGACAAAGTGTAGGACTTTTGTCCGAAGGGTGTTGGTCGTAAAAACTGTCTTGCATACAAATAGCAAAGAATTGTTGGCAAACAAACACAAAACTACGTGTTTTTTCAGCTCTTTAGCACCACCCTTTGGGCAATTTCTGCTAGTGTCGTGTTATGGTTAGTATTGCTTCTGAGCATGCGTGTTTGTACTTTGGAGTTTTGTCTCCCTACAGCATGCTATCCAACATTTGTTGTCGTAAAATCCAACAATTGTCTGATGGAGCATACAAATAGTGGGATCACACAATTCCCGATCGTGTGTGTACGGGCCTTAAAGAGGAAGTAAATCCATACATAAAACAGTTTCATTTACAGGCACGTGCCAGAAATGTAACACTTCCATTGGTTGTGCTCTCCACCAAACTGTCAAACCATCCAATGGCTGGTGTCATAACTGATCACATGTGCTGCATCATGGCAGTTGTAGATTAAACAACGGCAAAAATGCCAGCTTCCTTGGCTGAAAACGATAGTGGGGGTTACTTACACTTTATGGCTTCATGTACACGGGACGTTTCACAACCTGTCCTGAATGTTTTAACTTGACAGATAATAACCGATGTTTAAAAACCTCAGTTTTGCCAGGTTTACATGCCGCGTTTTGCCGCGTTTGCGTTTAGAAGCGTTTTTTCTTAAATGGTCAAAAAATAAAAACTCCTGTAAACGAAACGCGGCTGAACAAATTTTTTTTCCCCAAAAAATGCTTCTGAACTCAACTGCCTACAAAACTACTATAAACGACCCTGTGCACATGTACTGATAAGATCACATAGAGGAAAGCTCAGGGGCAGTTTCTAAACGTCCATTTACCAGCAGCAGTGTACATAAAGCCTTAAAACGAAAAACGACAAAAAACACATTTAGCCGCGTTTGATGTTTTTATATTTCAATATTTTTTAATGGAAAAAAAAAAAAGAAGGAAACTAGTCTCGAAATGAACAGACATAATAATAAAACAAAGTCGGCAGATATTCAATATCACAATACAAAAATATAAAAAGTATTATCACTGAGCATATCTGTCCTTAATCATTACAGCAAAATGTAAAATTAGTAATACGTATCCAAATACCAATGGGACTGAATAACAAATCCTCCCCATGAGTCTGGATCCTACCATAATCAGTGAGTGGCAGAGACCCAAAACCACAAGGAATCCTTGCAGTGGACCCTGAGATTATCCCAGGGCCCACTACCGCGTAAGCCCCACATGGGATCATCTTTAGTAATCAAATAAAAACCAGAAAGAGGAGAAAGTAAAAGAGCAAAGAAAGAAAGAGAGAGAAAGAAAAGAAAAAAAAAAGGGGGGGGGGAAGGAGGAAGGGAAAGATATAAATAAAGAGAGAGAGAGAGGGTCAACCTGGAGCTCCCTAAGGAGTCGAAAGGTAGTCAATCCATGGATCCCATACCGTATTAAATTTCTTGGAGTTGTTACAGAGTATATAGGTAAGCTTATCGTTAATCATAATCCAATTAAGTTTACTTTTAACCTGATCAAGAGGAATTGTCGACTGTCTCCAATGCCTATCAATTATAATTCTCGCCGCCAGCAAAATATAAGTAATCAATTTTATTGATTTTTTAGGCGTTTCATCAGGTATTTTGTGAAAAAAAGCGACTTCTGGGGATCTACGAATGTTTAACCCCATTACTGAATTTATAAAATTGAAAATCCTAATCCAAAACCGAGTTACGAGGGGACACTTCCATTAAAAATGGAGCATCGTCCCCAACTGTCCACATCGTCAGAAGCAAGTAGGTGAGATAGAAGGATGCATTTTAGCTACCCTAGTTGGTACCAAGTACCAACGCAAGAGCGTTTTATAGTTGGCCTCTATAAGGGTAGTGTTATTAGAAATTTTGGATAGCTTATACGCAATGTCCTGCCATTCATTCAGATCAAAGATAAAGTTAAAGTCCCTCTCCCACTGGTTCATATAAGCAAGTTTTAAATCCGGTTCGGTAAGAGAAGAGTATATCGCAGATATCCGCCCCCTTTGTAAACCTCTGGCTTGACATGACAATTCAAATATCGTGAGCGTAAGGGGTCCCACTCGTAGATTAAGTTTAGATCTGGAGAAGGATAGAATTTGGTTATATCGGAATATTTCACTAGGAGGCATTGGAAACGGTGTCTTTAAAATATTGGATAGAGTATATCTGACCTCCATTAATTACAGTAAATCGCCAATTCTTAATAACCCCTTATTAAGCCACCATTGGAATAGTCGTGGAGTCAAGCCAGGTGGAAACTCCGGGTTACAAAAGATAGGAGCTAGTGGCGTATGCGGGGATGATGAAGGGCTGCGGTGCGTTTGATGTTTTTACATTATAAAGTGTGATTTTAATGAAAAAACACAGGAAAAATTGATGGCACAGTGGCGAAAATTGATGGCATGGCACAGTGGCACAGTGGCGACAATTGATGGCATGGCACAGTGGTGACAATTGATGGGCACAGTGGTGAAAATTGATGTCACAGTGGTGACAATTGATGGCACAGTGGCTGTGTTTGATGGCATGGCACAGTGGCTGCGTTTGATAGCATGGCACAGCGGCTGCGTTTGATGGCATGGCACAGTGGCGACAATTGATGGCACAGTGGCGACAATTGATGGGCACAGTGGTGACAATTGATGGCACAGTGGCTGCCTTTGATGACATGGCACAGTGGCTGAATTTGATGGCATGGCACAGTGGCTGTGTTTGATGGCAGGGCACAGTGGCTGCAATTGATGGCACAGTGGTGACAATTGATGGTACAGTGGTTTTTAATCTATTGAAAAAAAAAATGAAAAAACGCTAACGCTAAAAAACTCTATAGCAAAAATGTTGAAAAATTTAGAAAAACTCGCTGCGAGGCTACTAGAGTTTATATAACATTATAATAACATCCATAGTGCATGTGCCTCCCATCAATGTTTTTAGAAAGGATGTAATTTATCGGATCGGGAAATATTTCAAGTCACTTGTACACCAAGCACACCTGTTAGGAAAAGAGGGAATATACTTATGGTAGCTTTCCAGCAGCTCATGTCATGACTTGAAATGCTACTACTTCATTGGTCCCTGGCTGCTTCAGGTTTTTAAGACTTCCAGGTGTAAATACCTGCTCCTCCACTATAAGGTGTATTCTGAAAAAAAAAACTTTAACTCCTTTTTTATTTGTACTTTATTTTACCTCTCGCTGACTGCCAATAGTGCTCTCAATGCTGGCCGGCGACAGCTCCAGGCAGCACCATGTACCTGTATGTTGCATTGTACTTCCTGGTTTAGAGGCGTGCATGCGCGACCCCCTGTTGACCTATGCTCTGATTGGATACAGCAGGAGTTTGTTACCAGGTTACAGACAATAATTTTGGCTGTATACCTGCTGATCGGCTGTGACCAATCACAGCACAGAAATCTGTGTGTTGGTAAATACAACATACAGATCTGGGTGGATTTCCCCCTGCTATCAGTTATCGTTCAGAACTGAAAGCATGGAGAGACCCAGCTAGATGATCAGTAAATAAAATCAGCATACGTACACTTGCATACATTTGTTAGGCACACAATGACTTGATTGCCCTCCTGATCTCTCCTGTCACCCAGCCAGTGTCAGTAGTACAATGTACAGTATTATCATTGATCACTGTATAGCCTAATACACATGATCGAACTTCCATCTGACTTTTCCGTGGATTTTGGTCCTAATGGGCGTTGGCCGTGAACTTGGTATGCATACACACCGCAGGACATTTTCAGCCAACTTTCACCAAATCCCATGGCTTTTCAACTCTATACCGCCACCCTTTGGGGAACTTCTGCTATTGTTGTCTGATGTTTAGCATTCTGAGAATACGTGTATATACTTTGGACTTGTGTACACACAATCGGATTATCCTCCATCGGACATTTGTTGCTGAAAAGTTTGAGAGCATTCACAGCGAACATTTGTCAGATAAAAAACCTAAAACAATTGTCCGATGGAGCATACACACGGTTGCATTGTCCGATAAAACGCGTTCGTCGGACAATTGTTGTCAAAAAGTCAGATCGTGTGTATGGGCCTTATTAGTGTCTCTAGCGACATCAGTGTCCCTCCCAACCAAGGTCAGTTAGCGCCAGATTGCCTACCACACTTTAAGTCACTGATTACCACCATTACTAGTATAGTGTCTGTACAAGTAAGTATCTTGATCACAAACAGAACTATACTAGTGTCACCACTAGTATAGTGACCCCAAAAACAGGATCAGCCCCAATCACTGCCAGCACTTGTGACATGTAGCCATGAATACTTTACATTTATGAAGACATTAGATTTTATTGGTTATGTTTTATAACAGAAAGTGAAAAAAATAGAACATACAGCTGCTTGAGGTCTTAAACATACTGCAGCAAAAAAAAAAAATATATATATAAATATATATATATATATATATATCCCATGTCATGTTTGGTAGATAGTACTACCACCAAATTCAACCCATTCAAGTAATCGGTTTGTGGTTGCAGCATTGACATAGATTATCCCTATCCTGATGTCAAAAAAGGGCATTCAGAGATGGCAGTTTTACTTCCTGAATGTCTGACAGCTGCTGCTCTACTGCCCTCTCAAAAGAGATCCACCACATATTACCTTTTAGAAGTAGCAATAAAGGGCCAGATTCTCAGAGGCGCTACGCCTGCGTAAATGTATATGCGCGGCGTAATAGTAAATGTTTGCCTGCGTATCGATGCGCGGTAAACACAGAACCACATACGCGCGAAATTTGTTTCCGTCTGGCCGGCGAAAATGCATTAAGCTAGCACGGCGTAGGCGCATAGTTACGCATGAAAAATATTCAGTTCCCATTGAATTAGCATGCAAATATGCAAATGAGGGAGATGCGCGTATTCCCGAAACTACGCGCGTCCGGCGTTGGCTACTCGTGGTGCGCGTAACTCGAAAGCCTTGAGTAAACATACCCCTCATAAAAGCACGGGTAACTTTGCTCAAGGCCGTGTGCAAGTCAGCTGGAGAGCAACTACAGCAGCACCGTAACGGACTAGCTGAGCAATCACACTTACTGGACAAGACATTCGTATGCCAATGATGCCAGGGCCAGCCATGGTCTTATCACTACTAAGGTATGCAGAGGAAGAGGCGCATAGAAGGAGGAGTAGGAGGAGGGGGGCACGTGAGAGGATCTACCGAGCGCGCATGAGGCTCTTTGGCATGGGTGATGAGGAGGTGTATCGCATCTTCAGATTCAGCCCTGCTGCCATCCTGGAAATAACCACAGCCCTGCAGGATGACATCACCAGCCAGACATACCGCTCACGTGCACTGCAGCCACTGGTGAAGGTACTGGCAACACTGCATTTCCTGGCCAGTGGATCATTCCAGCGTACAAGTGGAGTGGTGGCTGGGATGTCACAAACCAGCATAAGCAGATGTCTGCACCAGGTTGTCCCTGCAATCCTCAGACGCATGTCCAACCAGTTCATCAGACCCACCACTGAGCACCTGCGGCAGAAGGCAATGACAGATTTCTACAGAATTGACGGATTCCCACGCACCATCGGGGCCATTGATTGCACACATGTGGCACTCCAGCCCCCCAGTGCCACAGAGCACATATACCGCAATCGGAAGCATTGGCATTCCATCAACGTACAGGTGATAGCCGATGCCAAATACCTCATATGGCACGTCCGTGCCAAAGACCCCGGGTCCAGCCATGACAGCTACATCTACCGTCAAAGCAACATCCCAGAAGATTTTGAGCAGGACATGTATGGGGACAGCTGGCTGGTTGGTGAGTGACATGGGTGGCAGCCATGACTATCCCCTCCCATGATGCACAACAGAAGTGGCACATGCATGACTACCATCCTCCTGTCTTTTCCCTTACAGGTGACTCTGCATATACACTGGGACCCCATCTCATGACTCCTTTCCGGAACCCCCAAACCAGAGGAGAGAGAAGATACAATGAAGCACACATCAAAACCCGTGCAGTGGTGGAGCGCACATTTGGCCTCCTGAAGTCCCGTTTCCGATGCCTGGATAAGTCTGGGGGGGCCCTATTGTATTCCCCCAACTTTGTGGGTCAGATCATTGGTGCATGTTGTATTCTGCACAACTTTGCCATGCGAAAGGGCCTGCACATTGCCCTACGTGATGACCTGACCCCCCAACCACACAGCCCCCCCCCGCCAGAGGAGACCCCGTCAGCTGATGGAAGAGCAGTCAGGAGGGTCCTCGTGTTACGAATCTTTGACCGTTAAACACACACATACAGCATGGCACACAGACAATGCACGCGTGTACACCACTGATGTCCCTAGATCACACACACCACATGCACATCGCATTGGATTAGCCCAAGTCCAGCATGTAGGAGTTGGGAGCAGCAACGCCACGTCAAGGCCCCAATGATGTTGCTGTCCATTCATACACCTTTCACACATCATTCATACAGCCGTGGGGTTAACTTCACCTCCACGGCCGAGGGTGACACCCCTTACTGTCAGGAGTGCCACCCTCTCACATTCACACACCATTCACACTGCACCGTGTGCAGTATCCAAAAATAAATAAAAAAAGCTCTTATCCAGAGCACAAAAATAAATAAAAAAAGCTCTTATCCAGAGCACAAAAATAAATAAAAAAAGCTCTTATCCAGAGCATAACCAAAAAAAAAAAAAGCTCTTATCCAGAGCATAACCAAAAAAAAAAAAAGCTCTTATCCAGAGCATAACCAAAAAAAAAAAAAAGCTCTTATCCAGAGCATAATAATAAAGAAAAATAAAATTAATGGGCCTGGCGGGGGCTCTGCCTGGTGCCACGGGTCCTGCCCCTCACTTGCCTGGGGGCAGCCACAGATGGGGGGGGGCAGCAGGTTGAGGAGGAGCATCCCCACGTCCCTCCCTGGCTGCCTGCATGCCCTCCAGGGCAACCGCTATGCGGGTCTGCACAGCAGTCTGCGCCTCGACAGCAAGGCGCAGGGCATGAACCTCCCCCACAAGTTCCGAGGTGTTTTCCTGCAGCTCCCCCAAGCTGGTCAGCGTTGCTGCGCTGTTAACAGCAACATCCTGGATGGCATCTGTTATATTGTCCGAGGATGCCAGGCTGTCGGCCAGGCGCCTCATCTCCTCCACGACCTCGGCCAGGTGCTGATTTTGCTGGTCCTGCTGTCTGACCAGCTCTTCCGGCAGGACCTTATGAACACCCCTGGTCTTGCACGTCGCCTTGCGGGGAGTGGCAGGGGACCGGGCATAAGGGGAGGATGTTGAGGGGCCGGAGATGAGGGGGGGGGAAAGAGAGGGACTGGAGAGGTTGGAGGGGGACACTGAGGGGTTCGCTACAGGTAGAGGAATAGCCTGGGCTGGTCCGGCCAACCCACCATCCTCCTCCACAACAACATAGAGGGCCTGGTCCTGGACTACCACACCCTCCTCAACCACCTCCTCCGTTGAGGTGTGCCCACTTCCCTCCAAGTCCTGTTCCAGGGGGGCAGCCAGAGGGACTGGATCTTCAGGGGATGGATCCTGATGGGCCCTGGCATCAACAGATGGCCCCGCTCCCTCCTGCACATCTGTGGATGACACAAAAGATGCCCATGTTGGTGGACCCACACACTTGGCACATGTTCCCTTCCACCCCCATACATGTACACAACAGATAGAATATAAAACACACTTACCTGTCCTCACGGCTGGCTTCTGGGACTCATAGCCCCCAACTCCCTCTACCTGCTCCGTCTGTAGGCAGCGGGCAACCACCTTCTCCTCCTCAGTCAGGCGGACAGGGCAGGGTGGGCCCCCTCCAGTGCCCTTGGCATGCCGAGCTATGGCAGCCAGCTTGCCCTTCACATGACGCCGCAGGTCATTCATTTTCTTCTGAATGTCCTGCGGTGTCCGTACCTCATGAGAGAGGGCATTGACCTGGCACGCGACCCTCATTAAAATCTGATCCCTCCGGGACTTGCTGGTCCGGGCACTGTCAGCACCATGGAGCCGCGAATCAAACTTCTCCATGGCCCTGACGACAATGGCCCTCTCCTCTGGGGAGAAATTCTTCTTCCTCCTCTCCTTAACCACGGTTGTCATCTTGTCCAGCACAAACTTTGGCCGTCACTATCCAAAAAATGGGAGACGTTTGCGCTGCACGGGCGCATGTGTGGGCGCATTATATACCCTGCGCCGGCGCATCGTAGGGAGGCTTTGCGCATGCGCAGAAGGCATCCACGTCACGGCGCGGGTCAACCACGTCATGGCGCGGGTCATCCATGTCACGGCGCATGCTCCGTTCGTCCCGGCCTGCATTTGCATGGGGTCACGCTTCATTATAATGCAACACGCCCACTTCCCTCCTACTTTGGAGTTGCGCCGGATTACGCCCATGTTTTTACGCGACGCAGGCGCATCTTGGAGCGCATTTACTTAGGGAATACGGTACTTGCCACTCCGTGTTACGTCGGCGTAGTGCATCTGAGATGCGCAACGCCTGCATAATTAGGCGCGCATCTACGAGAATCTGGCCCAAAGACTGCTGTATGTGTGAAGAAGGCCAAACTTTTTTGAAAGCTACAATCATTTTAAGTAGGTCAACACACCTTTGATCATAAATGCATTAAAGGATCAGTATGTATATATGCATGTTTGTATGTAAATACACTGTTAGCATTCCTGGAATGCGGTTATAGATAAGGCTTTATATTGTGCAATATGTCTCCAAGGTTTTGTGATCATAACATGTGTATAATATTTATATATATATATATATATATATACACATATATATATATATATATATATATATATATATATATATATATACACAGTATATATATATATATATATATATATATATATATATATATATAGTGAGAATTAGGGAGCAAATATATGTATACTGTATATGCAGTTTCAGGCCAGGGAATGCCTCCTCAGCAACTAATGATTGGTAAGTACATTGACAGCTTCCTGGCAGGATCACTCACACTAACACACCTGAGCTCATACCTACCTTCAGCATGAGAGGAGCACTGGCTGGTCAGAATGACTGCCCTTTTGTGGGGAAAACGCTCAATTCAACCCATATATATTTACATATGTGCAGTACTATAGGCATTTGCAAAAAAAAAATGGTGTAAACATAATGAAATGCATAATTTTTATAGATTTTAGAAACTTTAAAATAGCATCAGTTCGCTCAGTGTACACAGTAAAAATTGCCAATTTAGGCTGGCTTCACACTGGGGTGGTTTTCAGGCTTTAAGAAACGCAGCCTCTAAATAACACCTCCTCATTTATTTCAGTGTGACTTTTCACTCCGGGGGCGGTGCGCTTGCAGAACGTTAGGAAAAGTCCTGCAAGCACCACCTTTGGGGTGGTTTGGAAGCGCTGTATACAGCGCTCCCAAAACATCCTGCTCATTGAAATGAATGGGCATCGCTTCCAAAGCACTTTGGAAGCGCCGCAACACAAACGCTTTTAACCCCTTTTTGTATGTATACCGCTCCTTTACTGCTCCTTCCCATTTAAAACAATGGGAAACCGTGGTAATACCGCCTGCAATGCGCCTCCGCAGAGGCGCATTGCGGGCGGTATTAACCCTTCATCGGCCGCTAGCGGGGGTTAATACCACACCACTAGTGGCCGAATCCTGTGGCAATTCCAACGGTATATCGCCGCAAATCTTCTTCCCCTATAGATAAGTAAAAACACACATTTTTTCTTAAAGCAGAACCATTACGCCTTCTCCGCAGGTCCTGTAGCAGACCATGTGGTTGCATTTAGTCTCTGCATGAAATCCACATTGAGCTACAGTGCCTTGAAAAAGTATTCATACCCCTTGAAATTTTCCAAATTTTGTCATGTTACAACCAAAAACTTAAATGCATTTTATCGGGATTTTATGTGATAGACCGACACATAATTGTGAAGTGGAAGAAAAATTATTAATTGTTTTAATTTTTTTTACAAATAAATATCTGAAAAGTGTGATACAGTACATCCAGAAAGTATTCATATCTCTTCACCTTTTCCACATTTTGTTATGTTACAGACTTATTCCAAAATTGATTAAATTTATTATTTTCCAAATGTAGCGCCCCCTTTACTTTCAGTGCGGGCACTAGTCTAAATTTAGAAAGAATGGCAGAGTTACCTTGCTCCCATTCACACAATTGTACAGATGGTGACCCCTATTATTTCAGAAGCGTCCTCTGGGCCAGTCTGCATTCTAGGGATTTGGTATCATCTCTGGTCAGCAGTTGACGGCAGAGGGGGTTCTGACAGAGCAAGCTTTCCCCAGCAGCCAATTGGAGGAGTTTTCCCTTGCGGGGCATGCTGGAGAGGGATATATCTGGGACAGGTGTCATGTGCTCGGGCAGTTCCCGGTTCCAGGTACGGCATCCACCTTCAGGGTGCGTGAATCCATGGACCCCGCCAGTGTGGCCCACCTGGCCAAACTCACAGGCTATGCCAGACCTCAACCGGATGTCAAAGGGGACCCCAGTACTCTACTGGGTTCCCAGTTCTTTTGAGGAGATCCCAGGCTGGGTGCCGTACGATTGGGGGATCGGCTTGAGTTGGACCCGGAGGCAGGTTGTCCAACAGGGCTTGAACGAACCAAATGGGGATCTGGTGACCGGGATGCTGACAGGTACACTTTGCTGTCACCCGGTGACCTATGCTAAAGAAAATCTACTGGGAGGATTCGCTCCGTTCACTCATCTAACTTACTGAAGCAATTGGCCGGTTACAAGGGCCTTAGAGCCAGATCTGAGATAGAGAGATCTGTTCCTCCCAGCGATCCGAAGTGATACCTCGGCTGCCAGGTTAGTGTGGGGAACCTGACCGTAGGCACTTTACCCACTCCATTCGGGAGTGGTGACGAGTTCAACTGTTGCTATTGTCGAGGGCAAGTCTGTCCTGTTCACATCCAGGCCTGATACCACAAGGTTCTTTTATCCTTCCTTCATCAGCTTTCCTCTCCTTAAACTGAAGATGATGTTTGCCTTGTTGACTGCAAAATAAAAAGACATTGAAGGAAACTTTATTGACTGTCTGGACATTCGCTTACTGCTCCGCTACTGTTATTTCACCCCTAGACATCACCAGGGTAACTTGGTGTGCCAATCCCACTATTTAACCAGCGGCTCCTTCGGGGGTAGCGATACACAAAAAAAATTCTACAAACAATACCCCATAATGACGTGAAATCTTTGCAACATTATATATAAAAAAAAAATTAAAAAACAAACAAAAAAATAACATGTACATAAGTATTCACAGCCTTTGCTCAATACTTTATTGAGTATGATGCTACAAGACTGGCACACCTATTTTTGGGCAGTTTCTCCCATTCTTCCTTGCAGGACCTCTCAAGCTCCATCAGGTTGGATGGGGAGCGGCGGTGCACAGCCATTTTCATATCTCTCCATAGATGTTCAAGTTTGGGCTCTGGCTAAGCCAATTTAAGGATATTCACAGAGTTGTCCCGTAGCCACTCCCTTTTTATCTTGGCTGTGTACTTAGGGTCGTTGTCTTATTGCAAGATGAACCTTTACCCCAGTCTGAGGTCCAGAGTGCTCTGGAGCAGGTTTTCCTCAATGTCTGTGTACATTGCTGCATTCATCTTTGCCTCGATCCTGACTAGTCTCCCAGTTCCTGCTGCTGAAAAACATCCCCACAGCATGATGCTGCCACCAACATTGGTATTGGCCAGGTGATGAGCGGTGCCTGTTTTTCTCCAGACATGACGCTTACCATTCAGGCCAAAAGGTTTAGTCTTTGTTTCATCAGAACAGAGAATTATGTTTCTCGTGGCCTTAGATTTCTTCCGGGAACCCTTTTGGAAAACTTCAGGTGGGCTGTCATGTGCCTTTTACTGAGGAGTGTCTTCCGCCTGGCCACTCTACCATACAGGCCTGATTGGTAGAGTGCTGCAGAAATGGTTGTTCTTCTGGATGGTTCTCCCCTCTCCTCAGAGAAACACTGGGGCTCTGTCAGAGTGACCATCAGGTTTTTGGTGACCTTCCTGACTAAGGCCCTTCTCCCGATCACTCAGTTTGGCCAGGCAGCACGCTATAGGAAGAGTCCTGGTGTTTCCAAACTTCTTCCATTTATGGATGATGGAGGCCACTATGCTCATTGTGACCTTCCATGCTGCAGAAATTTTCCTGTACCCTTCCCCAGATCTGTGCCTCCATACAATCCTGTCATGGAGGTCCAAAGACAATTCCTTGGACTTCATGACTTGATTTGGGCTTTGACATGCACTGTTAACTGTGGGACCTTTATATAGACAGGTGTGTGCTTTTCCAAATCATGTCCAATCAACTGAATTTATCACAGATGGACTCCAATCAAGTTGTCAAAACATCTGAAGGATGGTCAATGGAAACAGAATGCACCTGAGCTCTATTTGTGAAGCGCTGTGAATACTTTCCGGATCCACTATATGTGTGTTATGTGCATTTATGTGCCTGAAGTACTCCTTTCCTCCAATATGAAATGTTCTTCTCCCCTTTCTCAGCTCAGGAAGCAAATGTCTGAAGCTTGATACACATGCAAAATCGCCTGCAGAACACTTGTAGGCCTGAAATCTTTATTTAACCACTTCCCTACCCGCCCATGGTGGCCGCGATGTCCGCCGGGCACTCGCGATTGCCCGCAATCACAGCAGGACCGTGGATCTGTGTGTGTAAATACACAGATCCACGTCCTGTCAGAGGTGAGAAGACCTATGTGTGTTCTCAGTACAGAGGAAACACAAATCGGTCTCCCCCTTGTGAATCCCCTACAGTAAGAATCACTCACTAGGGAACATATTTAACCCCTTCAGCGCCCCCTAGTGTTAACCCCTTCCCTGCCAGTCACATTTATAGAGTAATCAGTGCAGTTTTATAGCACTAATCGCTGTATAACTGAATGGTCCCAAAAAGTGTCCAATATGTCCGTCGCAATGTCACGGTCACAATAAAAATTGCAGATCGCCGTCATTACTAGTAAAAAAAATTCAAATAAATAAAAATGCAATAAATCTATACCCTATTTTGTAGACGCTATAACTTTTGCGCAAACCAATCAATATATGCTTATTGCGATTTTTTACCAAAAATATGTAGTAGAATACGTATCGGCCTAAACTGTGCAAAGATTTTTTGGGGATATTTATTATAGCAAAAAGTAAAAAATATTGAATTTTTTTCAAAATTGTTGCTCTATCTTTGTTTATAGCCCAAAAATTTAAAACCACAGAGGTGATTAAATGCCACCAAAAGTACGCTCGATTTGTGGGAAAAAAAGGATGTCAATTTTGTTTGGGAGCCACGTCGCACGACCGCGCAATTGTCAATTAAAGCAACGCAGTGCCAAATCGCAAAAAGTGCTCTGGTAAGGAAGGGGGTAAATTCTTCCGGGGCTGAAGTGGTTAGAGACTGATTGCAGTCAACTCTGAGTTTAGGTTTTTAATAGGACTTGTTGTGGAACAATCCACATAAAGTAGCCATACACGATTCAAATCTCAACTGGTTCAGCAGGAACCGGCCAAGATTCAAACCATTATTGGTCAGGCTAAATTTACCAAGTTGATCGATCATTTAGCTTGGGTACAACCAGCTTTCTGGATTTGCTTGCGATTATTGCTACTATAGCCACTAGCGATAATCACTTCTTTCTCCCGGCGGGGGGGAGACAATGGCCCACCTGGAGGGATTTCCACATCAACACTGTCTGTGTTGATGGGGCAATCTAGCAAATTTCTTTCCTGCCATTCCTGGTTGTAGGAAATAATTTTGAAAGGTGTATGGTCAGCCTTATTTCCCTCTAAATTTCCTGAAAATTTACATTGTTTTGTAATGGGATCATAGGCATTATGCTATCGTAAAGAAAACATGCATAGAGAAAGTAGAAACAACCAAAACACCACATTGAGTTATGAAAATAACTTTATTTAAAGATTCAATTTAACATTTGTCATAAATGTATTCATTTAGTTTGGATGGTATTGGCCACGGCCTGATTCATTGGTTTCAAATCATAAAATATCATATTAACTTTTATGTATCTCAACCAATTTAAACCAAATTTTTCAACAAAACACCAAATTCAACCCAGCCACTTAGACTCGGGTTGATACCTTATTTTAAACCATTTTAACTTAAAGCGGAGCTCCAGCCGCAAATTTTTTTTTTTTTAAAGTCAGCAGCTACTAACAGTGTAGCTGCTGACTTTAAATAAGGACACTTACCTGTCCTAGGCGCCCGCGCTGATGGCCCCCCCGATGCCGGTCCCGCGATCGCTCCGAGTCCCGCGCCGCCATTCACACTATGGGAAACAGGCAGTGAAGCCGTACGGCTTCACTGCCCGTTTCCTACTGTGCCTGCGCGAGTCTCACGCTGGCTTGTGAATGGGCGCGCTGCTCTCTGAGAACACACACAGTTCCCAGAAAGCAGCGCGCCCATTCACAAGGAGAAGGAGAAGAAGAAATCGGACCGCGGTGCAGGTGAGGCAGATTACGGACTTCCGCATAGCAACAGCTATTTCGGGTGAGTATTTTTTTTTTTTTTTCAGGTTTTTTTTTTTTTTTTTTTTTTTAAACAACATGGCAAAATGTTGTTTATATGGGTGGAGCTCCGCTTTAAACCTCCTCTTCAGTTGTACCCGAAGGGAGCCACCACATGAACAGGCCGCGACAAAAAAAGGGGGGGGTAGGGCGGGGAGTCCTCCTGCACTCTTCAGGATGGAATGGTGCTGCCCCAGACTTCAGTGGCCCTTAAATAGGCTGGTACCAGGTTCTGGAAAATTCTCCCAGAACCACCTGATCCCTCTAACCAATCCCTGCGGACCCAAAGCCTTCTCCAGAACCTTCTAAAAACACCTGACCCCACTGACCAATCCTAACAGCTCACCTGCAGCTCACCTTTATATTAACCTTAAATAACCCTATGAACCAATACCCCCAGCACCACCTGACCTTCTGAAATCACTCCTGGCCCAACACTAAACCTGAGCTAAACCAGACCCAATGCCATGATCCCATGAGGAAAGGGGAGCCTAAATGGCTTTCCCTTTCAATTCCCATTCTAGCATAATGCAAGAGTAACAACCCATGTTATAATTTCTCCATCACTGAGCAGTGTAACCTACCACATTCCACCCAGCTTTGGAATTCAGTACATGGCTTTACTCTTTGACTTTAACCTATTACCACCACTACGTCTATACAGTTGATTCATTCTCATTATACTTTAGTCTTTAACATCTAAGGGATAATTACACTGAAACATTGCTAAGGATAATTCCAGCTTGTAAACCACTCTGTACCACTCACAGCTCAATGATAACTTCCAAATTCCATAGATAAGTGCTTCTTACACCACAAGCTTCAGCAACTATTGTAAGATTGATTGTTTTGTTTTCTTTAACCTTTTGAGTTGCTAGTAGTGATGAGTTCACAAATTTGTAGACTTTAATGTGGGCTGTGTCTGCCTCCATCTCTAACATGACAAGGAAGCCTTTGTTTAGACAGACCAATATATACACATTACACACATACCACAAACACTGGTTATAAGCTTCTGTGCCCTGTGCTTCCAACACTTTACTGTGTTGTATTTCCAGTGTCATGCTTATGAACATTACATTATATGAGCAAGCAATATTACCTTCAACTAAATCATTAGATAAAATGCATATTCTGTATTATGTCTGAAGCCTCACCACTGACTTGAACTGTTGTCTGGAATAATCAGCAAGTTTTATTTACAAATGCATTACACAGGGTTTAATTTCTTCACAAATAAAATAATTGAATAAATTGAACTGAATGAATTTGCCTTTGTACCATATAAGATGAAGATTTCACCTTTTGTAATTCATGTACATGCACAAACACACAAGCACACAAAGGGATTGTGTGTGGCTTATCCGTCCTTCGTAGTCACATGCAGGGGGGCACATAGGTATGTGCAGCCTATTGCATTAGTGTATGCACCCCAAAACTCAAACAGACATGTGTGTGTATACATATATACACAGGGCCAGGTTCTCAAAAGGATTACGGCGGCGTATCTCCAGATACGCCACCGTAATTCCAAATCTGGGGCGGTGTATGTTTACGCCGATTCTCTAATGCAGATACGCAAAAAAAAAATAGGCTTCCTCCCTGATGTAACTTGTCTACGCCTGCGTATAATTGTGTGCAAAGGTCCGGCGTATGCAATGTTAAGTATGGACGTCGGGACAGCGTAGTTTTTTTCTGTCGTTTACGTCGTTTGCGTAACTCGTTAACGAATAGGGCTTTGCGTAAGTTACGTTCACGTTGAAACCAATGTATTTGCGGCGTAATTTGGAGCATGCGCACTGGGATACGTCCACGGACGGCGCATGCGCAGTTAAAAAAAACGTCAAAAACGTGGGGTCATGATTGATTTACATGAAACACGCCCACCTCATCCACATTTAAATTACCCGGGCTTACACTGGGCCATTTACGCTACGCCGCCGCAACTCTGGACGCAAGTGCTTTGAGAATACGGCACTTGCGTCTCTAAGTTGCAGCGGCGTAGCGTAAATAGGATACGCTACGCCCCGCTCGTAGATGCGCTCATCTACAAGAATCTGGCCCACACACTCTTAACCACTTCCATACCAGGCACTTACGCACCTTCCCGCCCAAGCCAATTTTCAGCTTTCAGCGCTGTCGCACTTTGAATGACAATTGCGCGGTCATGCTGCATTGTACCCAAACAAAATTGGTGTCCTTTTTTCCCCACAAATAGAGCTTTATTTTGGTGGTATTTGATCACCTCTGCGTTTTTTATTTTTTGCGCAACAACTAATAAAAGACAAAAAAAATAGAAAAAAAAAATACATTTTTATTTTTTTCTGTTAACTTTTTGTAAATAAGTACGTTTTCTCTGTAAATTGCGGGCACTGATAAGGCGGCACTGATGGGCACTGATGAGGTGCCACTGATGGACACCAATGAGTTGGTACTGATGGGCACCGATGAGGTGGCGCTGATGGGCACTGATAGGCGGCGCTGGTATGCGGCACTGATGGGGACTCATAGGTGGCACTGATGGGCACTCATAGGGGGCACTGATGGGCACTCATAGGCGGCACTGATGGGCACTCATAGGCGGCACTGGGCACTCATAGGCGGCACAGATGGGCACTCATGGGTGGCACTTATGGGTGGCATTGATGGGTACTGATAGGTGGGCACTGGGCATGGATTGGCACTGAGGGTGGCACTGATACACTGTGGGGTGGCACTGATGGACACTGAGGGTTGGCACTGATGAATCTATGTTTCCAGTCAGTGCCCATGTGTGGGCACTGACTGGCACCCTTATTTTTTTTTTTACTGGCATGTTTTAAAAAAAAAAAAATCCTTACTTTTGCCCTGCCAGTGTGGGCATTTCCTGGTGGTCTAGTGTGGGCATCTGAGGGGGGGGCTGCGCTGATAAACAATCAGCACGAACCCCCCGTCAGGAGAGCCGCCGATCGGCTCTCCTGTACTCGCGTCTGTCAGACGCGAGTGAGGAAGAGCCGTCGACGGCTCTTCCTGTTTACATCGTGATCAGCCGTGATTGGACACGGCTGATCACGTGGTAGCGAGCCTCCGCCGGAGACTTGTTACCGAGATCGGAGGTGCAGGGTGTCAGACTGACACCCCGCATCACCGATCGCCGCGCTGCCCGCCCCCAGGGGCGCGCGGCATGAAAACGTGTAGGGCGTTGGCCAACGTCCAGTCACGATTTCATAACCACTTCCCGGCCGTCAATCTCCTATTGACCGGGCGGAAAGTGGTTAATAAATGTAAAGATTTAAAAATGTAGTAGGGTAGTGTATGGTGTTAGTAGAGCAGTGGACGTGTCAATAGAGCAGGTCTATAAAGACATGGATGAGCGAGTTTGGGATGGAGGAACTTGACTTCCCTGCACAGTTCTTACCTTAACCCAATAGAACACCTTTTGGGATGAACTAGAGCAGAGACTGTGAGGCCTTCAGAGTTAAAGGTTCTATAGCTGCAAAGGGTGGGCCAACTCAATATTGAAGCCTACGGACTTCGTCTACTGCTGCAGGCACTGTACTCAGATGTTGTATTCCTTTTGTTTTGCCTAATCACATGCCCCTTCAGTCTGCAGAAGAGAAGTTTTCTCCCCACTCTTTTACAGAGATCTGCTGTGCCAAAAATGTGCCTTTTTACCTTTACTTGCTTGCAACTATACGATCACATCCTCCCTTATCCTATAAAGCAGCTCTTTACCTCATTCCAGCCTAGAACCTCAACACCCCTATATGATATATGGTCTCCCTAACCTCAAAGCAGAGCTCTACCCAAACAGGACAGCTACGCCCATCTGCCCCCCCCCCCCTCTAATGCCACATTTGGCACCTTTTGGGAGGGGAGCGTGTACCTGGATTTGAAATGTTACCCATTCTGACTTCCACAGAAAAATTAGTTAGAAGTTCCGCCCTCCCTTCTCCTGCAGCCTTCTGGAACTTTTCACAGGTCCCACAAGACTGCAGGCCATTCACAAAGTCGCACCCAGGGGCGGACTGACAACTCATGGGGCCCCCGGGCAATAGAAGATTATGGGGCCCCTGGGCTTACAGATGGCCACCACGCCAGGAGGCAGTGCAGAGGCAGGGCAGCTAAAATCTCTGGATTTTCACATCAAAAGCATGTCGGTTTCGGACATATCAGGGACAGATGTAAAAAAAACATTGATTTTTACATACTGTCCCTGGTTTTACTGAGCCTGGCAACCCTGATGGGGCCCCCTAGTGGAATGGGGCCCTCGGGCAGTGCCCAAGTGACTCAATGGTCAATCCGCCCCTGGTCGCACCACTTTTGTGAAACCGGCAGGAAACCGTCTGTGAAGCTGCAAGGCTTTAATGATGTTTTCCCTTAGTCAAGATGGTGGTGCCAGTACCTGACAGCTGATTGAGGTGAGGACACCACTAGATGACTGAACAGGTAAGTGACCTAATATTAAACGTCAGCAGCTACAGTGTTTGTAGCTGTTGCCTTTTAATTTTTTTGAGGGATCCTGAAACTCATCTTTAAATAGAATTTAGCAATGTCCAATGTGTCCCAAAAATGTACGCACCAGACCAATTTACAGCCAGCATTCATTCATCCTCATTCCAGCCATTTACCAAAGCAACACAGCCCCAGGTCAAGGAGAGCTTATTTCTGTGCCTACTTCCTCTCAGAGAAAGAAAAAAATCTTCCCCAGAACTTAGTGAACATGGTGGCAGTGGCGTCACTAGGGTTGGTGTCACCCGGTGCAGTAAAACTTGGTGTCACCCCCCCCCACCCCCCACCGTATTAGACCAGCTTAGGGTGGGCCACTTGGCTACTATATAAACAAAATTTCAAGTCCTGAGCTACTAGCCAGGCCTCAAGGGTTGCCCCACTCAACCCCTACCCTGCCACGCCCCTAATTCCGCTTCTAAAAACGCCCTCATAAACTATCTCATGAAATTACACTTAAATGTTTTATGCAGAATTAAGCAACTTTACCTGTGTCCACCAATGCAGCTTGCCCATGTCCACCAATGCAGCTTGCCCATGTTCACTAATGCAGCCTGACCAATGTCCACCAATGCAGCCTGACCAATGCAGCCTGCCCGTGTCCACCAATGCAGCCTACCTGTGTCCATAATGCAGGAGAGCATAGGAAAGGAAGAGCATTGCCGGTCGGATGATAAATGCGCAGAGGGACATCACTGGAACAGCTTTCATTTCAATTCCCCACCGACACATACAGCCCCGCCCCCTGGCCGGGGAACTTTGATACGTGTCACTCGTCCCGGGATTGGACGGGTGATCTGTCTATCACATTCCCCAGGACCAGGGGCGGGGCTGTGTGTGACAGCGAGTACAGGGAACACTTGACTATTGAAATAAAAGCCACTAGTGATGTCCCCCGCGCTCTGATTATCTAGCAGGCTCTCTCCTCTCTCTTCCCCTCTGCGAGCATTGGGAGAAGGACTCCCATACAACCAGCGGTGCTCGCCCCCTCTCAACCAGGCAGCTCTTCCTCGTCAGCCCACAAAATTCACTTGCAAAACTAGTGGATTTTTTGAGGGCTGTGTGTGTGTGTAATATATATATATATATATATATATATATATATATATATATACATATATATATGTGTGACTAACAGCACCCCCCAGTTATGAGACCAGCTCAGCTAATATATATATATATATATATATATAAAATACAGATGTGTCCAACTCCCCCACCCACCCCTGCAGTCATCAGATCAGCTACTAATATATAGGCATGTGCAAAAGTGAAAAATTTGTTTCGTTTCGTTTCAATTCGTCATTTAATAAATTTCGTTAAGTTAGGTTCGTTACATGTGTTGAATTCGTTTTCGGAATTCGTTCGTTTTCGACCGAATTTCGAAAAATCCGGTCGAAATCGAAAATATTTCGACCGTTTTTCGAATTTGTTCGTTTTCGACCGAATTTCGAAAAAAAAACGGTCGAAATCAAAAATATTTCAACCAGATTAGAAAACAAATAGTCTCTTTTCGAATAGAATTTTTTTCGAATTAAATTCGAAAATATTTTTTTTTTTTTCGAATTCCGATCGAATTTAGTCCGCGGGTATTCGATTCGGAATTCGAAAAAAAAATTTTTTCGATTTCGACCATTTTTCTTTCGAAATTCGGTCGAAAACGAACGAATTCCGAAAACGGTCGAAATTTTTCGCTAATATAGCAATTCGGGAATTCGTATGCATCCGAATGTCCGAATAATGGAAAATTCGTCCGAATTTCGATTCGGAACGAAACGAAATGCACATGCCTACTAATA
Source organism: Rana kukunoris (assembly GCA_029574335.1). Lineage (NCBI taxonomy): Eukaryota > Metazoa > Chordata > Amphibia > Anura > Ranidae > Rana > Rana kukunoris. Next base: position 277,184,364 of record CM056050.1, on the reverse strand, counting down.
TATAACAAAAACTGTGTCCAGCAGTACACCTACACCTACATATATATGAATACACAGCTTTGTCCAGCAGCAGCGACCCCCCCCCCCCCCCCATCCGCTGAGCTGTAACTCTGCGCACAACAGCTCACCTTAGCACCTCGGGCGGTTGCAATCTGACATCCCCGGGCCCCGCTCATTACCGCACATCTCAGAGCGGCTCTCAGTCTCTGCGTGACGTCTTCCCCAGCTGCCGCTTACTGGTGTAAAGTGGTGGCCGTGCCGCTCGGGTGGAGAATAGATAGCTCTGCTGACTCTATTCTCCACCCGAGCGGCACGGCCACCACTTTACACCAGTAAGTAGTGCGAGAGGAGAAGGAGGTGCTAGGAGGCCAGGACTACACTTGCGATGGTGTCACCCCTCCGACGGGTGTCACCCCTCCAACGGGTGTCACCCGGGTGCGGGCCTCATCCCCCGCACCCCCCTAGTGACGCTTCTGCATGGTGGGATTTCACTTTGCAATGAATACCCAATCACATGCAAGTAAAACTAAAGAAACCCCCCAAAAAAAAGGTTGCTTGCACATGATTGGAAGTCAGCAAAGCTTCTCCACATTCACTAAGCTTTGGGGATAATTACTTTGCAAAGTTCAACTTCCCTTGCAAAGTAAACAAACTTTTTGCCTGTAGTAAATCATCCCCCATATCTTTCACCTAGTGCATATTGTGCATTTTTTCAAATAGGCAACACAGTGACTAAGTGGTTAGTACTTCTGCCTAACTGCACTAAATTCGCTGGTTTGAATCCCAACCACAACACAACCTTCTTGTAGTTTACATGTTGTTTCTGTGCCTGTGTGTGTTTCCTCTGGGTATTCTGGTTTCCTCCCACTTTCCAAAGATGTGCTGGTAAATTAATTGACCCCTGTCTATACTGGCTGTCGTAAGTGTATGAATGTGAGACAGGGACCTTATATCGTAAACTCCTTAAGGGCAGGGACCGATGTGAATGCACAATATACAGTATCTCACAAAAGTGAGTACACACCTCACATTTTTGTAAATATTTTATTGTATCTTTTCATGTGACAACACTAAAGAAATTATACTTTGCTGCAATGTAAAGTAGTGAGTGTACAGCTTGTATAACAGTGTAAGACCAGTTTCATCTGTTCAAACCGATCGTGTGTGTACGGCCCATCGGACCCTCGTCCGTCGGACGATGGACGCCTGACTATCGGGCCAAACCGATGGTTAGTACGCAAAAGCATCGGTCCAAAAACCTGCGCATGCTCAGAATCAAGTCCACGCATGCTTGGAAGCATTGAACTTCATTTTTTCAGCACGTCGTTGTGTTCTACGTCACCGCGTTCTGACCCGATCGGATTTTGGACTGATGGTGTGTACACACATCAGACCATCAGGCCATTTCAGCGGTGAACCGATGAAAACGGTCTGTCGGACCATTCTTATCAGGTTGGACCAATCGTGTCTTAGTGTTACAAGGTCTCAGATGTGAATGGGGAGTATGTGTGTTAAATTTGGTGTTATCGCTTTACATAAAGATGGCATAGGCTATAAGGAGATTGCCAAGACCCTAAAACTAAGCTGCAGCACGGTGGCCAAGACCATACAGCAGTTTAACAGGACAGGTTCCACTCAGAGAAGGCGTCACCATGGTCGACCAAAGAAGTTGAGTGCACGTGCTCAGCGTCATATCCAGAAGTTGTCTTTGAGGGCTACTAGCATTGCTGCAGAGGTTGAAGGGGTGGGGTCAGCCTGTCAGTGTTCAGACCATACGCCGCACACTGCATCAAATTGGTCTGCATGGTTGTCGTCCAAGAAGGAAGCTTCTTCAAAAGATGATGCACAAGAAAGCCCGCAAACAGATTGCTGGAGACAAGCAGACTAAGGACATGGATTACTGGAACCATGTCCTGTGGTCTGATGAGACCTAGATAAACTTATTTTGTTCAGATGGTGTCAAGCGTGTGTGGCGGCAACCAGGTGAGGAGTACAAAGACAAGTGTTATGCCTACAGTCAAGCATGGTAGTGGGAGTGTCATGGTCTTGGGCTGCATGAGTGCTGCCAGCACTGGGGAGCTACAGTTCATTGAGGGAACCATGAATGCCAACATGTACTGTGACATACTGAAGCAGAGCATGATCACCTCCCTTCGGAGACTGGCTGCAGGGCAGTATTCCAACATGATAGAGAGAAAGGAGTCACCGCTCCAGGTGGGATCACTAAATGGTTACAGGTGGTGCAGGATACCGAGGGTGCTGGCGGTGCACTAAGCAAAATGAAGACAAAGAAAAATGGATAGCCGCACTCCAAAACCTGATGGGTGGTCTTTTATTCAATAGACAGCATGTACAAAAATAGGGTCACAGCAGTGGAAACAAGGAACAGCCGACGCGTTTCGCACTGGATCAGTGCTTATTCATGGCTATTCATGGTTATTCCAACATGATAACGACCCCAAACACACCTCCAAGATGACCACTGCCTTGCTAAAGAAGCTAAGGGTAAAGGTAATGGAGTGGCCAAGCATGTCTCCAGACCTAAACCCTATTGAGCATCTGTGGGGAATCCTCAAATGGAAGGTGGAGGAGTGCAAGGTCTCTAACATCCACCAGCTCTGTGATGTCATCATGGAGGAGTGGAAGAGGACTCCAGTTGCAACCTGGGAAGCTCTGGTGAACTCCATGCCCAAGAGGGTTAAGGCAATGGCAGAAAATAATGGTGGCCACACAAAATATTGACACCTTGGGCCCCATTTGAACATTTTCACTTAGGGGTGTACTCACCAGTGGCTGGTGCTCAAAATTTTTGGGGGGGCGCAAACGAAAAAAAAAAAAAATTGCAGCCTCACTGTGCCCATCAAATGCAGCCACTGTGCCATTCCATCAAACGCAGCCACTGTGCCATCAAATGCGGCCACTGTGCCATGCCATCAAACGCAGCCACTGTGCCATGCCATCAAACGCAGTCACTGTGCCATCAAACGCAGCCACTGTGCCATGCCATCAAACTCAGCAACTGTGCCATCAATTGTCACCACTGTGCCATGCAACACAGCAACTGTGCCATCAATTGTCACCACTGTGCCATGCTATCAAATGCAGTTACTGTTCCATCAATTGTCACCACTGTGCCATGCCATCAAACACAGCAACTGTGCCATCAATTGTCACCACTGTGCCATGCCATCAAACGCAGCCACTGTGCCATGCCATCAAACGCAGCCACTGTACCATCAAACGCAGCCACTGTGCCATCAATTGTCACCACTGTGCCATGCCATCAAACGCAGCCACTGTGCCATGCCATCAAACGCAGCCACTGTGCCATCAAACGCAGCCACTGTGCCATGCCATCAAACGCAGCCACTGTGCCCCTCAATTGTTGCCACTGTGCCAATTGTCACCACTGTGGCCTTTAATTGTTACCACTCTGCCCATTGATGCCACTGTGCATGTCACTGTGCCCTTTAATTGTCACCACTGTGCCCCATAATGCCACTGTGACCATTGTCACCTCTGTGTCCCATGATGCCACTGTGCCCATTGTCACTGTGCCCCATGATGCCACTGTGCCCATTGTCACCACTGTGCCCCATGATGCCACTGTGCCCATTGTCACCACTGTGCCCCTTGCCATTGTGCCCATTGTCGCCTCTGTGCCTTTTGTCACCACTGTGCCCCATAATGCCACTGTGCCCATTGTCGCCTCTGTGCCCATTGTCGCCCCTTTCCCTGTAAAATGCACTTACCTGAAGCTTCCATGTCCTCCCTCAATGTCTTCTGCTGCCTTTGTGATGCTTCAGCCAATCAGGTTCCTGATAACCAGAATCCAGGAACCTGATTGGCTGAAACGGCCGTCAGTCTTATGCAAGGAACGCAGGGGGCTGTGTTCCGAGGATAGACATAGGAAAGGCTGTACTTGAAAAGCCTATCAGAGCCAGTGGCTCTGATAGGCACTTCCTCACAGCCAATCAGCTGCCGCTATTCAGGTAACCGGCACCCAAATGTCCGGTTATATGAATAGACCAGCGGCAGCTGGCAACAATAATAACACACATTCATGCAATGCAATGAATGTGTGTTAATTGCGGTAGGGGGTGGCGCTGCAGCGCCCTCTATTGACGGCCGCCAGAACTGCAGGTAAAACTAAAAATGACATTTTAAGCAAAAAAAAATGTCTTAAAGGGCCCATTTTTTTTACTACAGGAGGGTGGGTGGCGCCCGGGTGCCCCCTATGGACGGGCTGCCACTGGTACTCATTTTTGTTGCCAGTGATTTAGACATCAATAGATGTGTGATGAGTTATTTTGAGGGGACAGCAAATTTACAAGCTGTACACTCACTACTTTACATTGTAGCAGTGTCATTTCTTCAGTGTTGTCACATGAAAAGATATAATAAAATATTTACAAAAATGTGAGGGGTGTACTCACTTTTGTGAGATACTGTATATGTAAAGCATTGAGTAAATTTTTGGCACTATATAAGTACCTCTAATAAATAAATAAACTCATAGAGCCAGCCAATGCAAGTTCTTTTGGCCACTTGCATAGACTCGAGAGGTGGTGCTCAGTCTTGCAATAAGAATTATTTACAAAAACTTGGGACACAGGCCATTAGGGGTGTGCATCTTCACTTGTCTCATGATTGGTTTGGATTACGATTATCCTGTCCACGATTTGATTCGATTCCACAATGCATCACGATTACTGCGCAAATGCACATGGTTAAAAACTTTTTATCCAAAAATTTAAACATTCAGAAAAACTCAATTTTGCCTCTGTAAAAAATATAAAAATATAACAAAATACTGTGCTGTGTATACAATATATGTACAAAAATTAGCTGCCACACAACTGTAGGAAAAAGCAGTATTGTAGATATAGAAAAAAGCGTAGCGCTAATAATTGTATATAAACGTGAAATTATGCACATCTTTAAATGATTATAAACTGAATCTACATTTGTTTAACTCATCACTCATAATAGAGTATCACTATGTGGCCATATTCAGATAGATTTAACTAAATAAATTGAACATAAATGTAATTAGTGAAAAAAGTAAAAATCTGTCAATTCATAACTGAAAAATAATTTAAATTGTGAATAAAAAAAACAAAAAAGTGACTAAAGTCCATATAAATGAATGATGACGACTTTTCAGTTGAAACGTGTCGGGTAAAGACCTATCCACAACATCGTTTTTGTACCTGTACTTTATGACAAGCCTATGATGATCTTTTTTTTTAAGAAGGCTATTGTTACCCCTAGTTTGAAGAAGGTTGGCTCTGACCTGCTGGACCCCAATAAATCCAGGCCCATTGCAGGTCTTGCTTTCCAGGCTAAAATCGCCGAGAAGGCAGTCTGCGGTCAGCTTCAAGCCCATGTGGAGGAGTTTGACCTACTGGACCGATGTCAATCCGGGTTCTGTCCCAAACATGGAACGGAGAAGGCCTTGGACGATGTTCTAGACAACCTACTGGTGGATGCGGATGTTTTTTTTTAGATCTGGTCCTTTTAGATCTGTCCGCAACATTCAACGCGGTAGACCATCAAATCCTTCTTTCGAGACTACGGGAGGTGGCGAGGGTAAGTGATCCAGCCTTGGCTTGGTTCGCTTCGTTTTTGGAGGATAGGGAGTTTAGGGTGAAGATGGAGGATCACTATTCCGACCCTAAAAAGGTGACTTGTGGTGTTTCCCAAGGTTCTCCCCTTTCCCCCCTCCTATTTAACATCTACCTTCGCCCTCTCCTCGCCTTGATAGCGGGGATGGGACTCCGTTTTCAGTCGTATGCTGACGACACCCAACTCTTTTCCAGAATTTTGCCCGACTCTCCTGCAGCTGAGGCTAGATTGATTGAGGGATTGGACGCCATCAAAAGATGGATGGGGCTCAATTTCCTTCAGCTCAACCAGGCCAAAACGGAGGTGCTGCGGTCCGGCAACATTCTGGGAGAGCTTTGGGTTTTATTATGGCCTGACGAAGGTGGGGAGTTCCCTAAATCTTTATCTACAGTGAGGACGCTGGGTGTCCACATTGATGAGGGCCTAACCCTGGGACCACGCTTGGACTAGGTGGTCAAAACTTGCCACTTTAAATTGCGGCTGCTTTGCCTCTTTCTGCCCTATCTGACTGATCAGGCCAGGATCGCTGTGGTGCACATGTAGGTAGCTGTCAGTGATAGGGCAGTCTATGTATTCACACTGCAGTTGAGTTGTTATGTTTATGTATGTACTTATGTTTAACACTATTTACATCTGGAGTGTCTCCAACACCATTTTGGAGAACCCCCGTGTCCTGATAGGGCACACGAGATCTCGAGAGATCTGGGCGGCCATTTTGGTGGTGGTTTTCCTTATATAGAAAAGCTCTGGCACATTTAGGGGAGAACGTGGTTGCAGGCAGATTGAGACAGAGACCCTGCTGGAAGATTAGTGCAGGGTTCCTACGTAGGCCTGCGGTGTTGACTCTGTTCAGGTGAAAGACGCCAGCTGCTACCAGCCAAACTAGTATCTCGCTGTGAGTGCTGGAGGTGTGCCATTAAGCGGGAAGTGCCTGGGGAGCTGAGAAATCCACGTAGCTGTGTACCACAGAATCTGTTCTGCATATGTCTCCAGGTCTGGAAAGGAACTATTTGCCATTCGATTGCAATGACTGTTACTACTCCCGCTCCACGGTAATAAACGTTGTTTTTGTTCAGAGAACTTTACGTGTGTCTCCCTCTGTAAAAAACGCCGCACCCCATTCCCGCTTACATTTTGGCGTAGTCGGCAGGATGTCAGTACCATCGTCCTCAAGCGGGGGAGCGGCCTTAGCACTGATTCCAAAATTCAATGGTGCAAATATCCCCCTGACAGATTGGGTGGAGAGACTGGACAGCTTGGTCCGATTGTTCGAAATACCCGCAGCACACTTTGCAGATTTGGCGGTTAATGCGCTAGAAGGAGAAGCCGGCCTGGCTGTGATGGTTCTGCCCGAGAAGGAGAGAGATAACAGAGCCGCCATTGTGGCTCGCTTAGAAAGTTTGTATGGTGAGAGTACCTCCATAGCCGAACTCCGGAAGAATTTCTACAGTCGGGAGCAGTATGATCGAGAGACTATTCCTCAATTTGCAGTGGCATTGCAGGAGATCTGGTGCCAGTTAGAGGAGAATATGGCCCCCACAGGGACTGGAGTTGCTAACCCCGACCAGCTAATACGGGACCAGTTCCTCGCTGGTGTGTGGTCCTCTTCATTAAAAAGAGCCTTGAAGGATCGAGTAAGGGCTGATGGTACAGTGAAGTTTGCAGTGATCCTACAAGAGGGCATCGAGAGGGAACAGGAAGAGTCGGACCATGAACGGACTGGTGCCAGAAGCCAGGTTACCCACACTCAGGGAGCTGGGTGGCCGGTAGGGCGGGAAGAAGCAACTGCCCCATGTCCTGCCACAGTCGCGACGGTGGAGACGCCCTCGATGGAGAAGGTCGTACGAGACTTAGCTGAGATGGTCGCCTCCCTCAGCCAAGAGGTGGCAGCCTTGCGGAGAGGGTCAGAACAACCCCGAGCGCGAACCAACCCACTCTGGAGGGACCAAGATACTGACCGAAAATGCTGGCAGTGCGGACGGTTAGGCCACATCGCAAGGGACTGTATGAAACAGGGAGCCCAGAAGGTACAAAGGCATCCTTTAAACTAGTGATTCCTGTGGTAGAGGGGCGACCCATGGGAAATGTTGAGTCACCACCTCAATGTGACCCTACAATGATTTCTAGTTGCCCAGTGGGACAGTGATGTTCAACGGACAGCCGGTCAGATGTGTCTGGTGGACACTGGATCAGAAGTCACTACCATGGCCTATTGTTCTAACAGCAACATTTTGGGCCGACCCCAACGCTAGACCCCTCCTGGTTGAGACTAAAAGCTGCCAACAACCTTCCTATTCCAGTAGTAGGGGTCACTTGGATGTCCATGAATGTGTATGAGCAGACCCTCCCTAGGGTTGGGGTCATGGTGACGCGGAATGCCTCTTTCCCAGAGATCCCAGTAGTGTTGGGCATGAACGCCCTAAAGGAACTGGACTTAACACGCCTCCTTCGGGAGGCTTCAACACAAGCATCTGGGCAATCGGAACCACAGCTGCAGAATCTGATCAAAGCTTGTCGGAACGTTCAGACGCAGAGCCATAAACATACTGAGAAAGTGGGGCTCATCCGCCTCCCTGCCCGACATCGGGTTATTATACCCCCATGCCATGAGTTAGTGTGCCCCCTTCCTGTGGCGGCTAGAAGACATGCAAGAGGGGCCACTGTGATGGAAGAACCACAACGCAATCTGAAAACCAAAGGTGAATGGCTGGTAGCCAGAACTTTGTCTGTTTTCCATCAGGAACAGGTGTTGGTACAACTGGTTAACTTGGGGTCCACCCCTATCCAAGTGCCCATGGACGTGACCATTGCCGAGTTATATACAGTACCCAAAAGCTGCATTACTGACCCTTGCCCTGGGGTGGAAGCTGCCTGTGCTGCTTTGAAAACGGTTCAACCTGATTCAGCAGAAGCCCATCTTCCGAAATTGTTAGCACAGCTGGCACTTCCGGTGCCAGGAATGGTTCTTGACCAATGCAACAAGCTCCAGAAATTAGTTCACAGACATATGATGGCATTCTCTCAAGGCCCTGAGGACTACGGAGGTACTAATTCTTTGGATCATTCCATCCACACCGGGGACACAGCTCCTGTTCGGGAAAGATATCGTGATATACCCCCCGCTTTTTGTCAAGAGGTCGAAGACCTGTTGCGCGGTATGCTGAAAGGGGGGGTGAGTCGTAGTCCCTGGGCTGCGCCCATAGTTCTGGTGCGAAAAAAAGAGGGCAACTTGCGTTTTTGTGTGGACTATCACAGATTGAATGCCTGTACCCACCGGGATGCTTACCCACTGTCCCGGGTCGAAGAATCCCTAATGGCCTTGAGGCATGCACAATACTTCTCCACGCTCGACTTGGCCAGCGGATATTGGCAGGTCCCCGTAAAAGAGGAAGATCGTGAAAAAACGGCCTTTATCACCCCTCTGGGACTATTCGAGTTCAATTGGATGCCCTTTGGCCTGACCAATGCCCCCAGTACGTTCCAACGGTTGATGGAACTTTGCTTGGGAGACTTGAACTTTGAATCTGTCCTGATTTATTTAGATGACATTATCATCTTCTCTAGAACGTTTGAGGACCATTTGCTACACTTGGTTCAAGTCCTCCAGCGGCTGACCCAGTATGGCCTTTCGGCTCAAACCGGAAAAATGTCATCTCATGAGAACCAAAATCCAGTATTTGGGACATGTGTTCGAGGCCAAAGGGGTGTCCCCCGATCCAGATAAAATTCAGGCTGTACAGGCGTGGACAAGCCCTAAAACTGTAACAGAGCTACGCTCCTTCTTGGGGCTTGTGGGCTACTACCGCAGATTCATTCCAAACTTTGCTTTTATTGCAGCCCCCTTGACCCAGTTGCTGTGCGGTCAGCCTGCTCAATGCAAGGGTAAATCTTCCCCCAGTATCATAGGCAGTTGGGGGGCAACTGTCAGGAAAGGTTCCATTCGCTGGTGCTATTTATGATCTGTCTTGCAGTGCTGCGTTCCACCAGCAGGGGTCTCCTGGCAGTTTGGAGCTGTCAGGAGAACTTCCCCCTGCTGGTATATCACCTTTGGGACGCAGTACTGGCCTCCACCAGCAGATGGACCCTGGCAGTGTGGAGCGTTTGGCCCTTGCTGCGTTCAGGTGTGACCTGAATGTAATCAGCACACCTCCTATATATACCCGGTATGTGTAATCATACCTTGCCCTGGTATCTGCCTACTAACCCGATCCTGAGCCTGATATCTGGACCCTGAGCCTATTGTCTCCATCCTGAACTTCTGATCTGATCCGACCTGACCTGATCCCTCTCCTGGACTTTCCCTTCCTGCTTATTTCCTGTCCGCAGCCATTTTCTGATCCCCCGTGTATGACCTCGGCCTGGGCTGTTTATGATTCTGGTATTCCCCTTTACTGTACATATCGTCTTTAGTGTTGTTTTTGTCACTGTGGGTCATTGATTGTTTGCACTGAGCTTGTTGAAGGTGGTGGGGTGTTACCCCCTCTTCTTAAATAAATCACCATTTTTACCTATATCTGTTTTGAATTCCTCTTTTGCAATCACACAGTACTGGTCTATTTCTAATCCCTGACAGCAACACAGAGTGGGGCATTGGAGGCCCTCAAGGCGCAGCTGACTTCTGCACCCATATTGGCCTACGCGAACTACCGTAAACCCTTCCGGGTGTATACCGATGCCAGCCTTCAAGGATTGGGGGCTGTGCTTGCTCAGGAGCAAGATGGAACTGAGCGTGTCATCGCTTATGCAAGCCGGAGCTTGCGCCCCACGGAACATAATCCAGTAAACTACAACTGGAGTTGTTAGCGGTAGTCTGGGCCGTCACCGAAAAGTTTGCTGAATACTTGGTGAGTGGCCGGGTGGACATATATACTGACAACAATCCTCTCGCCTACCTAGAGACGGCGAAAATGGGCGCCTTGGAGCAATGCTGGGTGGCACGATTGGCCCGTTGAGCTATACCATTCACTACAAGCCAGGGCGATCCAATGGTAATGCTGACACCCTCTCGCGATTTCTCTTGGACCGGCCTCAGGATGATCCAGATCAACAACTCGAAGGGGAGGAGGTCAGCCCCGCCGGGGTCAACACGCAGGAGCAACTGGCTTCAACGACTCTGCAAAGTAATCAGGGCCTACCTGGTGGGTCAGAAATTCATACTCCTCGAGAATGGTTGCAACTCCAACGGAACGATCCTGACATGGATCAGCTCGTTAGATACTGGGACAGGAATCGGAAGCCAGAATCCAGGGAGCGAAGAAGGCTCTCACCGACGTTGTACCAACTTCTAAAACAGTGGGATCGGCTGGAAAGGTATAACAGTCTCTTATATCGACAAGCACGGGTTCCTGGAGACCCGCGAGTTATTCATCAGTTGGTTATCCCTCAATCGGAGGCCTTGGAGGTTTGTCGAATATTTCACCAGATTGGAGGACACTTCTGTGCGGAACGGACAAAGGCCCTTATTCGTAAGTACATATTTTGTCCGGGACTGTCCGAGAGTGGGTGCAAAGGGCATGTCAGGAGTGTCAGAGTTGTGCCATCCACAAGGGAAGAACAGAGCAAACTACCCCTCTGGTGGTGAGAATGGGAGAACCCTTTGAATTACTGACCATGGACTTCCTGACAGTGGCTGACACATCGTCAGGGTATTGCTATGCCTTGGTGTTTGTGGACCACTTCTCTAAGTTTGCCATCATAATGCAAACTAAAGATCAGACTGCCACCACCACATTTAAACTGTTCTGGACCCATGTAGTCCAGACCTATGGGTGCCCCAAAAGGATTCTGTCAGACCAAGGGCCGAACTTTGAGTCTAAGGTGTTTTCTGAACTGTGGCGCATTAGTGGTATGCGGAAGTCGCACACTACTCCTTACCACCCCCAAGGAAATGGGGCCTGCGAACGCTTTATTTGCACCTTGTTGGGATTAATTCGCACCTTAGAGCAAGAGCATCGTGAACGTTGGCCGCAGTATGTAGGAGATGTCGTTTGGGCTTACAATCAGACTGTGCATAGAGCCACTGGTTATACTCCGCATTTTCTGATGTTCGGGCATTATGGCCGGTTACCGGGGGATTTACTCCTAGAAACCCCAGAGCCTATTATGTCAAAGACCCCGGATGAGTGGGTCCAAGATCACTGGCACCGCCTGGATCAAGCCAAACAAATAGTGCTGGGAAAGCACCAGGATTTAGCCGAGGAAAGTGCTGTCCAATTGTTGCCATTTGCACCGGCGACAGAGTCTTGGTGAGGAATCCCAAACACCTGAGGGGCGGCAAGCTGGAGCCTAAGTGGGAGCCATGTCCGTATCGGGTTGAACTACAACCTTTTACAGGGCGGCCTGTGTATGATCTGGTCTCAGAGAAGCCAGATGGGCCTCGTAAAAGACTGTATCGTAATCTCCTTCCTCCTTGTGTGTTCAGTGCGGAGTCACGAATGGATAATCCTGTTTCTGTCTTCCCACCATCAGCTAGACGGGACTGCAGCCAGGAAATCCTCAACAGTTACTCTGCAACATGGCGTTTGCCTCCTCTGCCTGCAGTAGAGAGCTTATCCCCAGCTGAAGGAGCTACAGATAACCAAGCTACTGTAACTGAATGGGACTCGCTAGCAAGGGACCCCATCCCTGTGGAGGATGATCCTCTTAGGGACGAAGTAGCGCCTATTGACCCTGTCGTGGGAGATGGACACTTGGGGGATCTGGAGCCTCGCTTCCCAAGGTGTACGACACAGTGACTGAAACCTGTCCGCTATGCTGACTATACCTTGAACTGTTGTGTTGCTTATTGACTTGCTTGTTATCTTATCACACTGTGGTAATTGTCTCTCCCTAGGTAATGCAAGGGATTGCACTTCTTAAAGGGGGGGGGGGGGGAGAATGAAGGTAGCTGTCAGTGATAGGGCAGTCTAGTGGCTGCAAGAGCAAGTGGTAAAGTAATCATATGTATTCACACTGCAGTTGATTGGTGATGTTTATGTATGTACTTATGTTTAACACTATTTACCTCTGGAGTAGGATTTTGGAGAAGGCCGGTATCCTGATAGGGCACACAAGATCTCGAGAGATCTGGGCGGCCATTTTGGGGGAAGTTTTCCTTATATAGAAAAGCTCTGGCACATTTAGGGGAGAACGTGGTTGCAGGCAGATTGAGACAGAGACCCTGCTGGAAGATTAGTGCAGGGTTCCTACGTAGGCATGCGGTGTTGACCCTGTTCGGGTGAAAGACACCAGCTTCTACCAGCCAATCTGGTATCTCGCTGTGAGTGCGGGAGGTGTGCCATTAAGCGGGAAGTGCCTGGGGAGCTGAGAAATCCACGTAGCTGTGTACCACAGAATCTGTTCTGCATCTGTGCGTCTCCAGGTCTGGAAAATAACTATTTGCCATTTGATTGCAATGACTGTTACTACTCCCGCTCCACGGTAATAAACGTTGTTTTTGTTCAGAGAACTTTACGTGTGTCTCCCTCTGTGAAACGTCACACCCCATTCCCGCTTACACGCGCTCTCATCCGTCCGCATCTGGACTACTGTAACGGGCTGCTGGCTGGTTTACCTCACTACCAGATCAAACGACTACAGAAAGTCCAGAATCAAGCGGTAAGGTTAGCCCTCAATCTGAGAGGCCACTGCCCGGCCTCTGGGCACCAAGTTGCCCTTCATTGGCTGCCTGTGGGACAGCGGATCAGATTCAGGGTTTTAATATTATTTTTTAAGGCGTTCAATAACTTAGGTCCTACTTACCTTAAGGCGAAATTGACTAGACATCTCACTGGCCGTTCATTGAGAGCGGCCACTCAATTCCACCTGGAGGTCCCAAAGTTTAGATTAAAAAAATTTGGGGGGGGGGGGCAGAGCATTCTTGTGGTTGGGACCTAGAGAGTGGACCCTCCTGCCGTTGGCTCTCAGGCAGACCTCAAACCTGCTCCTGTTCCTGAGGGGACTGAAAACCCTTCTGTGGACTTGCTATCTCACTGGGTGTCATCTTTATTCTTGATTCTTTAGTCAAGGACTTTATTTGCGCTGCACTTTTATTATTATTTATCCTTTGTATTTTTTGAGTTTTTTTGTGATTGCCTCTGTTGGTGTTCAGCATGCAATCAATTTATTTTTATTTGTAACATTTGTGCGCTGATTGCTGTTTTTTCTACCTCTGTGGACTGAGGCTGGGTAGATGTGCAACAGAGGTTGAAAACTTACGGGGTGACGGGTTATTTTTCTTCTCGGGGCTCTTTTACTGTTTTTTCTATTGTTATCGGTCTTTGCTATTTTTATCTGATTTATGCTATTGCTTTTTTGTTTCTCTGTTTTAACGGCTTTGATGTCTGTGATTTTACAGTTGTTATTGTATGTACGGCGAATGGCACCTGGTCGCCAGGTAGCGTTTTGATACTTATGTGATTTAACGCTTAAAAAAAATATTCAATAAACAATGCACAATTAAATGTGAGTTTACTAATCTTTTAATTAAACACCACTTTGTTTAGGGTATCATGCTATGTGAGTTTTCTTTCATTACATTACACGTGGATAATATCGAGCCTCTGTCCCCAATATAATACTTGATATACTGGTACATTGTTGGTATACACTGAAGTTTTGGATTGCTAGTGTTGAGTATCTGATTGGATTCAGGATTCAGGACCAGCTGTACTGATCGAGTTAACCGACTATACAAGTTCTTTGTGACTTGGGCGGTATATGCCTCTCTGAGCCATTGGCATCCGGTAAGCCTCCTCCTGCTGTTGGTGGTGGTGCTTTTCGATAAATTGTCTTTTTCGTCCCGAGGGTCGCACCTGCGTTGGAGTCTTCACAATTTTTCCATTTATATGGACTTTAGTCACTTTTTGTTCTTTTTATTCACAATTTAAATTATTTTTCAGTTATTATTTCACATATTTTGACTTTTTTCACTAATTACATTTATGTTTAATTTTTTTAGATAAATCTATCTGAATATGGTCACATGGTGAAACTCTATTATGAGTGATGAATTACACAAATATAGATTCAGTTTATAATAATTAATAGATGTGAGTAATTTCACGTTTATATACAATTCTAATGCCGCGTACATCCGGTCGTTTTTTGCAATGAAAAAAAAACGTTGTTTTTTAAAACATCATTTAAATTGATCGTGTGTGGGCAAAACGTCGTTTTTTGTCTTTAAAAAAACGACCAAAAAAAATTCCAACATGCTTAAATTTTTTGTGTCGTTTTTCAAAACGTCGTTTTTTGTTTCACAAAAAGTCACCGTGTGTAGCAAAAACGTTGTTTAAAACTACGTTTTTCAACCCGCGCATGCCCAGAAGCTAGTTATGAAGTGAGCTTCAATGGAAAAGAGTGGTGAACGTAACCTCGCTTTTTGTGAAAAAAACGATGGTGTGTATGCAACATCGTCTTTGAAAAGTGACGTTTCAAAAACGTCGATTTTTACTTCACAGAAAACGTTGTTTTTTTTCATCACAAAAAATGATCGTGTGTACGTGGCATAAGTCTCTGCCTCTGTGTCAGTGTCGGGACCAGTGTTGTAACTAACGGCGTTAAAATAAACGCTGTTAGGTAAGGATACCCCTTTTGAGGGTAACGAGTAGTCTACCTGATTACTCTTGCCCTCTCGGCAACGCCGCTCCCATTACTGGGGCGGCGTTACCGCAATTACTTACCTGTGTCAGCAGCAGCCGTCGCCGTTCATTATCAAAAGCCGCGCCTCCTCCTCAGGCTGTTCCGTGATAGGCGGAACAGTAATTTTCCCAGCAGAGCCTCTGTTTAGTGTTCAGCCTATCACGGGTGCCTTCTCATCCTCAGCCTCGGCCTCGGACAAGAGGACATCCGTGATAGGCGGAACACTGAACAGAGGCTCTGCTGGGAAAATTACTGTTCCGCCTATCATGGAACAGCCTGAGGAGGAGGCGCGGATTTTGAATAATGGAGGATGGCCGCCGACGTCTGACATGTGGAGAACAGGAGAAGGTAGGAAGATCGTCGTCGAGGCATTTTACAGGCACAGTGAGGCATGTATGATGGCACAGTGGCTCACTGTGCCATCATACATGCCTCACTCACTGTGCCTGTAACATGCCTCACTGTGCCTGTAACATGCCTCACGCCTCACTGTGCCTGTAACATGCCTCATGCCTCACTGTGCTTGTAACATGCCTCACTGTACCTGTAACATGCCTCACTGTGCCTATAACATGCCTCACATGCCTCACTGTGCCTGTAACATGCCTCATGCCTCACTGTGCCTGTAACATGCCTTACTGTGCCTGTAACATGCCTCACATGCCTCACTGTGCCTATAACATGCCTCACATGCCTCACTGTGCCTGTAACATGCCTCATGCCTCACTGTGCCTGTAACATGCCTTACTGTGCCTGTAACATGTCTCACATGCCTCACTGTGCCTGTAACATGCCTCACTGTGCCTGTAACATGCCTCA
This sequence comes from Rana kukunoris, assembly GCA_029574335.1. Taxonomy (NCBI): domain Eukaryota; kingdom Metazoa; phylum Chordata; class Amphibia; order Anura; family Ranidae; genus Rana; species Rana kukunoris. Next base: position 277,168,296 of record CM056050.1, on the reverse strand, counting down.
CATGCAGGGCCGGATTTCCCACAAGGCCACCGAGGCCAGGCCTCAGGCGGCAGTGGGTAAAGGGCGGCGCCGCTCCTGCGGCGACTTTTCGACTTTCGCGGCCGCCCCCCCCGCAGGCGGCGGCACGGGCTACTTAGGCGTGTGTGTAAAAAATGTTTGCCGTCCGCCGCTGAGTACTTCTCCCCCTCTCCTCACAGGAAATTACACAGCGCCGCTCCGGGACTTCTTTGCTCCAGCCTGTCCCTCTGGAGCAGCGCTGTGACTGTGTGTGAGTGCAGCGGGGGCGGGGCTTGGTAAAGATCGGAGCATCGAGAGGTCAGCTGACCTCCCGGCCGGCGGGGACACCAATGGAGGCTAGATGGTGGCGCTGGTGCTGACACCATAGCAAGCTGTGTTTGGGGGAGGGGGGTGAGTAGTGCAGGTTTTTTTTAGGAGTCAGGTAGGTCAGTGTGTGTCATGTGTCAGGTTGGTAGGGCAGTGTGTGGGGTAGGTAGGTAAGTGTGTGTCAGGTAGGTGGGTCAGTGTGTTTGCATCAGGTAGGTGGGTCAGTGTGTGCGTCAGGTAGGTAGGTCAGTGTGTGTCATGGTCAGGTAGGTGGGTCAGTGTGTTTGCATCAGGTAGGTGGGTCAGTGTGTGTGTCAGGTAGGTGGGTCAGTGTGTGCGTCAGGTAGGTGGGTCAGAGTGTTTGCATCAGGTAGGTGGGTTAATGTGTTTGCATCAGGTAGGTGGGTCAGTGTGTGCGTCAGGTAGGTGTGTCAGTGTGTGCGTCAGGTAGGTGGGTCAGTATGTGCATCAGGTAGGTGGGTCAGTGTGTGGGTCAGGTAGGTAGGTCAGTGTGTGTAATGGTCAGGTAGGTGGGTCAGTGTGTTTGCATCAGGTAGGTGGGTCAGTGTGTGCGTCAGGTAGGTAGGTCAGTGTGTGTAATGGTCAGGTAGGTGGGTCAGTGTGTTTGCATCAGGTAGGTGGGTCAGTGTGTTTGCATCAGGTAGGTGGGTCAGTGTGTTTGCATCAGGTAGGTGGGTCAGTGTGTTTGCATCAGGTAGGTAGGTCAGTGTGTGTAATGGTCAGGTAGGTGGGTCAGTGTGTTTGCATCAGGTAGGTAGGTCAGTGTGTTTGCATCAGGTAGGTGGGTCAGTGTGTGCGTCAGGTAGGTAGGTCAGTGTGAGTAATGGTCAGGTAGGTGGGTCAGTGTGTTTGCATCAGGTAGGTAGGTCAGTGTGTTTGCATCAGGTAGGTGGGTCAGTGTGTGCGTCAGGTAGGTGGGTCAGTGTGTGCGTCAGGTAGGTGGGTCAGTGTGTGTAATGGTCAGGTAGGTGGGTCAGTGTGTCTGTGTAATGGTCAGGTATGTGGGTCAGTGTGTGTAATGGTCAGGTAGGTGGGTCAGTGTGTCTGTGTAATGGTCAGGTAGGTGGATCAGTGTGTGTAATGGTCAGGTAGGTGGGTCAGTATGTCTGTGTAATGGTCAGGTAGGTGGGTCAGTGTGTCTGTGTAATGGTCAGGTAGGTGGGTCAGTGTGTGTAATGGTCAGGTAGGTGGGTCAGTGTGTCTGTGTAATGGTCAGGTAGGTGGATCAATGTGTGTAATGGTCAGGTAGGTGGGTCAGTGTGTGTAATGATCAGATAGGTGGGTCAGTGTGTCTGTGTAACGGTCAGGTAGGTGGGTCAGTGTGTGTAATGGTCAGGTAGGTGGGTCAGCGTGTCTGTGTAATGGTCAGGTAGGTGGGTCAGTGTGTGTAATGGTCAGGTAGGTGGGTCAGTGGGTCTGTGTAATGGTCAGGTAGGTGGGTCAGTGTGTCTGTGTAATGGTCAGGTAGGTGGGTCAGTGTGTCTGTTTAATGGTCAGGTAGGTGGGTCAGTGTGTCTGTGTAATGGTCAGGTAGGTGGGTCAGTGTGTGTAATGGTCAGGTAGGTGGGTCAGTGTGTCTGTGTAATGGTCAGGTAGGTGGGTCAGTGTGTGTAATGGTCAGGTAGGTGGGTCAGTGTGTCTGTGTAATGGTCAGGTAGGTGGGTCAGTGTGTGTAATGGTCAGGTAGGTGGGTCAGTGTGTCTCTGTAATGGTCAGGTAGGTGGGTCAGTGTGTCTGTGTAATGGTCAGGTAGGTATGTCAGTGTGTGTAATGGTCAGGTAGGTTGGTCAGTGTGTCTGTGTAATGGTCAGGTAGGTAGGTCAGTGTGTCTGTGTAATGGTCAGGTAGGTGGGTCAGTGTGTGCAATGGTCAGGTAGGTGGGTCAGTGTGTCTGTGTAATGGTCAGGTAGGTGGGTCAGTGTGTCTGTGTAATGGTCAGGTAGGTGGGTCAGTGTGTCTGTGTAATGGTCAGGTAGGTGGGTCAGTGTGTCTGTGTAATGGTCAGGTAGGTGGGTCAGTGTGTGTAATGGTCAGGTAGGTGGGTCAGTGTGTCTGTGTAATTGGTCAGGTAGGTGGGTCAGGTAGGTCAGTGTGTCTGTGTAATGGTCAGGTAGGTGGGTCAGGTAGGTGGGTCAGTGTGTCTGTGTAATGGTCAGGTAGGTGGGTCAGTGTGTGTGTGTGTAATGGTCAGGTAGGTCAGTGTGTACGTGACAGGTGTGTAATGGTCAGGTGGGTCAGTGTATGTGACAGGTAGGTGGGTGATCAACAAAGTGTTAGTGGGCAACTTGACTGGACTTGCCCCGCAGGCCTAAGGCTGCCAGTTCTCCCCTGGCAGTGCTGCTGCTCAATTTATATTGTATCCACTCGGCAGGCTTCCTTCTTGTTTATAAGTCTGTGGTCTTCTGGAAAATGGTTGCCTCTAATTTGTTCTCCCTCAGCCTTCAGCAGACACACTGCTGCTGCCTGCTGGGATATAGAAGGGCTATAATGGGGACAGTGACACCTGAGATGTAAGGAAGCACCCTGCTGGGGACAGTGACCCCTGAGATGTAAGGAAGCACTCCGCTGGGGACAGTAACACCTGAGATGTAAGGAAGCACTCCGCTGGGGACAGTGATCCTGAGATGTAAGGAAGCACTCCGCTGGGGACAGTGATCCTGAGATGTAAGGAAGCACTCTGCTGGGGACAGTAACACCTGAGATGTAAGGAAGCACTCCGCTGGGGACAGTGATCCTGAGATGTAAGGAAGCACTCCGCTGGGGACAGTGATCCTGAGATGTAAGGAAGCACTCCGCTGGGGACAGTGATCCTGAGATGTAAGGAAGCACTCCGCTGGGGACAGTGATCCTGATATGTAAGGAAGCACTCCGCTGGGGACAGTGACACCTGAGATGTAAGGAAGCACTCCGCTGGGGACAGTGACACCTGAGATGTAAGGAAGCACTCCGCTGGGGACAGTGACACCTGAGATGTAAGGAAGCACTCCGCTGGGGACAGTAACACCTGAGATGTAAGGAAGCACTCTGCTGGGGACAGTGATCCTGAGATGTAAGGAAGCACTCCGCTGGGGACAGTGACACCTGAGATGTAAGGAAGCACTCCGCTGGGGACAGTGATCCTGATATGTAAGGAAGCACTCCGCTGGGGACAGTGACACCTGAGATGTAAGGAAGCACTCCGCTGGGGACAGTGATCCTGATATGTAAGGAAGCACTCCGCTGGGGACAGTGACACCTGAGATGTAAGGAAGCACTCCGCTGGGGACAGTGATCCTGAGATGTAAGGAAGCACTCCGCTGGGGACAGTAACACCTGAGATGTAAGGAAGCACTCCGCTGGGGACAGTGATCCTGAGATGTAAGGAAGCACTCCGCTGGGGACAGTGATCGTGATATGTAAGGAAGCACTCCGCTGGGGACAGTGACACCTGAGATGTAAGGAAGCACTCCGCTGGGGACAGTGACACCTGAGATGTAAGGAAGCACTCCGCTGGGGACAGTGACACCTGAGATGTAAGGAAGCACTCTGCTGGGGACAGTGATCCTGAGATGTAAGGAAGCACTCCGCTGGGGACAGTGATCCTGATATGTAAGGAAGCACTCCGCTGGGGACAGTGACACCTGAGATGTAAGGAAGCACTCCGCTGGGGACAGTAACACCTGAGATGTAAGGAAGCACTCTGCTGGGGACAGTGATCCTGAGATGTAAGGAAGCACTCCGCTGGGGACAGTGATCCTGATATGTAAGGAAGCACTCCGCTGGGGACAGTGACACCTGAGATGTAAGGAAGCACTCCGCTGGGGACAGTGACACCTGAGATGTAAGGAAGCACTCTGCTGGGGACAGTGATCCTGAGATGTAAGGAAGCACTCCGCTGGGGACAGTGATCCTGAGATGTAAGGAAGCACTCCGCTGGGGACAGTGACACCTGAGATGTAAGGAAGCACTCCGCTGGGGACAGTGACACCTGAGATGTAAGGAAACACTCTGCTGGGGACAGTGACACCTGAGATGTAAGGAAGCACTCCGCTGGGGACAGTGACACCTGAGATGTAAGGAAGCACTCCGCTGGGGACAGTGATCCTGAGATGTAAGGAAGAACTCCGCTGGGGACAGTGACACCTGAGATGTAAGGAAGCACTCCGCTGGGGACAGTGACACCTGAGATGTAAGGAAGCACTCCGCTGGGGACAGTGACACCTGAGATGTAAGGAAGCACTCCGCTGGGGACAGTGACACCTGAGATGTAAGGAAGCACTCCGCTGGGGACAGTGACACCTGAGATGTAAGGAAGCACTCCGCTGGGGACAGTGATACCTGAGATGTAAGGAAGCACTCTGCTGGGGACAGTGACACCTGAGATGTAAGGAAGCACTCTGCTGGGGACAGTAACACCTGAGATGTAAGGAAGCACTCCGCTGGGGACAGTGATCCTGAGATGTAAGGAAGCACTCCGCTGGGGACAGTGACACCTGAGATGTAAGGAAGCACTCCGCTGGCTGGGGACAGTGACACCTGAGATGTAAGGAAGCACTCCGCTGGCTGGGGACAGTGACACCTGAGATGTAAGGAAGCACTCCGCTGGGGACAGTGACACCTGAGATGTAAGGAAGCACTCAGCTGGGGACAGTGATCCTGAGATGTAAGGAAGCACTCCGCTGGGGACAGTGACACCTGAGATGTAAGGAAGCACTCTGCTGGGGACAGTGACACCTGAGATGTAAGGAAGCACTCCGCTGGGGACAGTGACACCTGAGATGTAAGGAAGCACTCAGCTGGGGACAGTGACACCTGAGATGTAAGGAAGCACTCCGCTGGGGACAGTGACACCTGAGATGTAAGGAAGCACTCCGCTGGGGACAGTGACACCTAAGATGTAAGGAAACACTCCGCTGGGGACAGTGACACCTGAGATGTAAGGAAGCACTCCGCTGGGGACAGTGACACCTGAGATGTAAGGAAGCACTCCGCTGGCTGGGGACAGTGACACCTGAGATGTAAGGAAGCACTCCGCTGGGGACAGTGACACCTGAGATGTAAGGAAGCACTCCGCTGGCTGGGGACAGTGACACCTGAGATGTAAGGAAGCACTCCGCTGGGGACAGTGACACCTGAGATGAAAGGAAGCACTCTGCTGGGGACAGTAACACCTGAGATGTAAGGAAGCACTCCGCTGGGGACAGTGACACCTGAGATGTAAGGAAGCACTCTGCTGGGGACAGTAACACCTGAGATGTAAGGAAGCACTCCGCTGGGGACAGTGATCCTGAGATGTAAGGAAGCACTCTGCTGGGGACAGTGACACCTGAGGTGTAAGGAAGCGCTCCGCTGGGGACAGTGACACCTGAGATGTAAGGAAGCACTCCGCTGGGGACAGTGACACCTCAGATGTAAGGAAGCACTCCGCTGGGGACAGTGATCCTGAGATGTAAGGAAGCACTCCGCTGGGGACAGTGATCCTGAGATGTAAGGAAGCACTCCGCTGGGGACAGTGACACCTCAGATGTAAGGAAGCACTCCGCTGGGGACAGTGATCCTGAGATGTAAGGAAGCACTCCGCTGGGGACAGTGACACTTGAGATGTAAGGAAGCACTCCGCTGGGGACAGTGACACCTGAGATGTAAGGAAGCACTCCGCTGGGGACAGTGACATCAGGGCACCCACTCATTCTGCATTATAGTGAGTTGAACTATTTAATTTTATATTACATTGTACTAATAGATGAGTCTGTGATGGGGGATCAGCGGCGGTCTTGGCTCCTCCTCGCAAGAACTAACCCCCTTCATGCGAGCTCTTTCGCATATGGGTTAGTTCTTGCAGGCGCTCTCCCGTGATACAGTCGGCGGTTATAGCCGCCGACTGTATCACTTGGCCCCTGTGTGTGTGTGTGTGTGTGGGGGGGGGGGGGCGGCATTGAAGGACTCGGCCCTGGGGCAGCACAGGGAGTAAATCCGGGCCTGCTCACATGCCTCATTGTGCCTGTAACATGCCTCACTGTGCCTGTAACATGCCTCACTGTGTCTGTAACATACCTCACTGTGCCTGTAACATGCCTCAAATGCTTACTGTGCCTGTAACATGCCTCACTGTGCCTGTAACATGCCTCACTGTGCCTGTAACATGCCTCACTGTGCCTGTAACATGCCTCACTGTGCCTGTAACATGCCTCACATGCCTCACTGTGCCTGTAACATGCCTCACTGTGCCTGTAACATGCCTCACTGTGCCTGTAACATGCCTCACATGCCTCACTGTGCCTGTAACATGCCTCACTGTGCCTGTAACATGCCTCACATGCCTCATTGTGCCTGTAACATGCCTCACTGTGCCTGTAACATGCCTCACATGCCTCACTGTGCCTGTAACATGCCTCACTGTGCCTGTAACATGCCTCACTGTGCCTGTAACATGCCTCACATGCCTCACTGTGCCTGTAACATGCCTCACATGCCTCACTGTGCCTGTAACATGCCTCATGCCTCAAAAAAAGTCAGTTATTTGCTGAGTAACCAATTACTTTGCCAATGTAGAAACTGAGTCACTAACTCAATTACTTTTTCGGACAAGTAATTTGTAACTGTAAGGGCTCTTTCACACGTGCGTTCCGTTTTTCGGTCCGCTCCGTGTGTCCGTCAGCTCAGCGGGAGGGTCTCTGCTGAGCTGTCGGGCGGACAGGGCGGTCCCCGCACACTGTGCAGGGACCGCCCTGTCTCTCCTCCGCTATCCCCTATGGGGAATCGGATGGAAACGGACCGTCTGTCCGTTTGCATCCCATCCGTTTGGCCGGACGGAAGAAAAATAGGACATTCTTCCATCCGAAAAAACGGATGCGGATCTGGCGGACGTTAGCGGATGCATCATCCGCTAACGGATCCGCTCCCATAGGGAAGCATTGAGGTCCGTTACCGGACATCCAAAAAACGGATGAACGGAATGGACGTGTGAAAGAGCCCTAACTAATTACTTTTTTAAAGGACGATGAGCAACACTGCTCGGGACAAGGTAGTCTAGAGCCCAGGGCGAACATGCCAAATTGTGCCACTCCCCCAAGATGTATTAGCATTATGTGTCAGCAAACCCCCCCTTAAGCATAAATTCCACCTCCTCCGAAAAAAAACCCACCCCCTGCTGAAATCCCCCTCTCAGCACAAATCTTTGCCCCCCCAGCTCAAATTCGCTCATTCCCCATATGCCCCCAGCATAAACCCCCCGCCCCCAAAATAATTCCCCCATCCTAGTACAAATACTCTATCCCTCAAAATTTCCCATCTGATCACAAACCCCCCCCACTCCTAATCCCCCATGCCAACATAAATTCTCCCCAATCATCCCCATCCTAGCATAAATCCCCCCCCAATCATCCCTGCTAGCACAAATACCCCCCCCAAGAAAAAATTCCCCCCTAGCATAAACCCCCCAAAATTCCCCCTCCTGGCACAGATCTTCTTCCCCCTTCCCACCTCCCAACACAAATCCACCGAAATCACTACTCCTAGCACACTTAAATTTTCCCCTTCTTGAACAATTCTTATCCCCTGTGCCCCCCCCCCACCTCACATGACACCACAGTGCCCAGGGCAGCCTCCCCTCCTGCCCACCCCTTGTCCCGGCCCTGCTGGAGGTACCTACTATTTATAGTAAGTAAAGATTTTTAAGGTTCAGCCCTGGTTCACACTGACTGCAGGAATGAAATGGTGCGAGTTCAACTTAACTCGCACCATTTAATTCCCGCATGTCAGTCCAGATTTTGGGGGTGATTTCAGAGACATCTGTGTGGGTTTCTACACAGATGTTAATTTAAATCGCACCCCACAATCGTCAAAAGTAGGTCAGAAACTACTTTCTAAAATCAGTGTGGTGCCGCAAATGCGGTGCAAATACGGTGCCATTGCCGGCAATTGCAGCCGATTTGACATGCGACTTGACATGTCAAATCGCATGCCAAATCAAACTAATGTGAACCAGGGCTCAGGCAAACTGTTTCTGTAAATACAGTTAATTGTGGTTCCTTTCATTGGCTGTTACTGTTGCTACTGTGTCCCCCTGTTGTGACATAATGGCCAGAAAGGGCTGTTTTAAGCCTCAGTGTTTTTGTGTCTGTTTTTTTTTTCCAGTGTAGATGACAAAAGCTTTGTAGCTTTTGTTTTTATAATGTGCACAAACATATTACATTTTGTAATATATGTGTGTTTGTGTTTTATTTCTTATGCTTTTCGGAATGAAGCCCTGACACCGTGGTCAGTTTATGTGCCTATGTTATCCGCAGCTCTCCTGTCTCTCCTCTGTCCTCTCTCCCCCTCAATGGCGACCCTAGGGGGGCCAGAGGGGGCCCTGACCCCCCCAACATTATGCTGTGCCCCACCATGTGCCCCCTCCCAAAAAAAAAATTCTTGCATTTTTTTATTTTGCTTGGGCCGCCACTGGAGTAACAGTCTCTCCTGAGAGGGAGAGCGTCCCCAGTCAGCTCTGCTGGGCATTTCTCCCCTCCCTTTGCTCGCTGACACTGCATAATGTGAGCGCTCACACAACCACAGCCGTTAGATCTGCTTCTTTCCCTGCATCCTCATTGACACAGAGAAGAGCAAGTTGCAGAAAGGACTCCATGAGCACTGTGGGGGGGGGGGGGCAAGCCTTCATCTCAGTTACTGAAAAAATAGACTGATTTCTCCCGTCCTTAGGACAGGAGAACCAGCCTGTAAATTCCGAGAGTGGTGACTGCAAGCTGAGCCGAGTGTCAGTCTATGACACTCTTTTACAGCCCAGTGAGTCCAGCCATCACTCTCCTCACATACGAGCAGGGAGGAATACAGCTCCTCCTCCTCCTTCTTTCAGTCCCACCCACACTATCCCGGTGTGCTGTATCTGAAGAGAGGGGATGTGTGGGCAGGAAATATGAAAATCAGCAGCATTCCTGGCTGTGTGTGAATGATGCCTGCGATTCTAGCCTGGACCGTAGGTAAGTGTGTGCGCTGCAGATTGCAGTACACTGTAATCACTGAACTGAGTCATCTCCATCTCTTCTCTCCCCCATCTGTCTCCCTTCCCCTCTCCTGTTCTTTCAAGACATTCACAATTTACAAGAAACATTCATGAGTCCCCCATCAACACAGACAGTGCTGACAGGGGAATATCCCTTCTGCCCAGCAATTGTATTCTCCCGACAGTGATATCACTAGTGGCTATACAGCAACCACTATTGATATTCATAAGAGAATCTGCTCATTAACCACTTAAGACCCAGACCAAAATGCAGGTAAAGGACCTTGCCCCTTTTTACGATTCGGCACTGCGTCGTTTTAACTGACAATTGCGCGGTCGTGCGACGTGGCTCCCAAACAAAATTGGCGTCCTTTTTTCCCCACAAATAGAGCTTTCTTTTGGTGGTATTTGATCACCACTGCGGTTTTTATTTTTTGCGCTATAAACAAAAATAGAGCGACAATTTTGAAAAAAATGCAATATTTTTTACTTTTTGCTATAATAAATATCCCCCCAAAATATATATAATTTTTTTTTCCTCAGTTTAGGCCGATACGTATTTTTCTACCTACTTTTGGTAAAAAAAAATCGCAATAGGCGTTTATCGGTTGGTTTTCGCAAAATGTATAGCGTTTACAAAATAAGGGATAGTTTTATTGCATTTTTATTAATTTTTTTTTTTTTTACTACTAATAGCGGCGATCAGCGATTTTTTTCGTGACTGCGACATTATGGCAGACACTTCGGACAATTTTGACACATTTTTGGGACAATTGTCATTTTCACAGCAAAAAATGCATTTAAATTGCATTGTTTACTGTGAAAATGACAGTTGCAGTTTGGGAGTTAACCACAAGGGGGCGCTGTAGGATTTGTGTGTTCCCTGCGTGTGTTTACAACTGTAGGGGGGTGTGGCTGTAGGTGTGACGTCATCGATCACGTCCCCCTATAACAGGGATGACGTGATCGATGCTGCGGCCACAGTGAAGCACGGGGAAGCCGTGTTTACACACGGCTCTCCCCGTTCTTCAGCTCCGGGGACCGATCACCGCACTCCAGCGGCGATCGGGTCCGCGAGTCCCGCGGTCCCGGTCCTTCGGACTGGGTCACGGGAGCGCGCCACGGGCGCGCACCCGTGACCCACGGCTGGGTACTAGAACCAACGTATATATACGTTGATGTGTCCAGCCGTGCCATTCTGCTGAAGTAAATGTTCAGTAGGCGGTCCTTAAGAGGTTAATGGTTCAAATCTCAGCCAGTTCCTGCTGGATCAGCTGAGATTTAAACTGTCTATGACTGGTCTTAGCTCTTAGGCAGCCCATACATTGATCACTTTTTTCATTCAACTATTAGGTTGAATGAAAAAAAAAAATGATCCAATTCCACCATCTACACATTATAGGTGGATGGGGAATCCTCCCAGTGTGGACAGAAATGGTGCAACGCTGCAAATGCGGCATTGCACCCATTCGGATGGTGTCATTGGTGGCAATTGCCGCTGATTTGGCAGGTGATGCTCCTAGTCAAATCCTAGTGTTAAATATCAGTGATTTTTTTGATCAAAGCCCACAATTTACAGGCATAGAGCCCACATGGCTGCCGAACAAACATTGATTGTATATATGTGGTTGCACTCTTGATGCTAATCAATACTGTGTTTATTAGATCTGACTGGGAGCATCACCTGGATCAAATCCTGATCAGCATGTCAACAGAGAAGGTTATACAGCATCGCTGCTGCTAGGTGACCAGCTGGGGGCTCGGCTCTCTATAACCAATAGTGCCAGCCTTCCCCCGCATGCATCCGTAATGTCACCAGCACTAGGTCCTAATAGACTTTCGCTGCTGCCAAGGAGACAGATGCCAGACCAGCGCTGTCAATAGCAGGGACAGGACAGCTGGGGAACCCCAAAGTGGCAGAACACCAGGGCCCGGTGGCAAGACAACCTTGGCAACCCTGAGAGTTCTCACTGCTTTGGACCCTTATATTTTCTTGGTGTGCTGGTGACATATATCTCTTGTTTTCTGCCACACTGGGGGAGGCCCAGTAAAGTAGGAAGGGAGCACACTGCAGAACATGTGAAAGAGCTCATTGTGGGATCGTAATAAAGGGCCCCAGGATATTATATATATATATATATATATATATATATATATATATATATATATATAATTGCATTTTATAGTTGGCCCCCCTACTTTTGTCCCTGTCCCCCCATGTGCCCCCCCCCCAAATATGAAAGCTAGAGACGTCACTGCTCCCCCTCCCTCCCTGACTGTTGGCTCCTGTGTCAGGGCCCGCCCCTCCCCTCCTGATGCTAAAATAACATTTAATATCATATATAATCCTCCTTGCCTCTTAAAGATAGGTGCTCTTGTGTCTGTGTTTTATAAAAAAAAATACAGATTATATCTCATTTCATAGTGCTGATCGACGCTCACATGACCGGCCACCTTTTTCCTCTTCTCTTCCTTCCTTCCCAACTGACGTCAGCGGGGAAAACTCGGCCCCGCCCGCTGCATCGGTCATGGGGGAGAGGAGAGAGGCGGCCGGTCATGTGAGCACTGGGAAATGAGGTATAATCTGCATTTTTTTTTTTATAAAACACAGACACAGGAGCACCTATCCTTAGGAGACTAGAAGGATTATATAAAGTTCTTACAGTGGGTTAACAACCACTTTAACATAGCAGTATAGTAAAGTGATCATATGACCATTTTAAAGAAAAAATATGTGCAAAAACACTATTCATTTTCTTTAACGGTAGATGCAAGGAGACAGTTGCCTAAAGTATTTTATTATTTTTTTCCTTGCTTTCCCGTGTAGTATCTGAGCATAAAGGCATGTCCTGACTGATTGCAGCAATTGTTTATTGAGAGGAAATACTCCACATGTCCTAACCTGTTTCCTGTTCTCTTATCTTCTACTAATTGTTAATTTATTTAAGATCCTGGGGGGGTCCCCACACCAGTTTATCTAGTTCAATTTCCAAACTGGTTTTGTTGTTTGGAAAGCGTACACAACACACTAATTAGCTGAAGAGCGTAAATAATCACATATTACTGAAAGCAATAAATGAATATGGCACCGCAGAGAATACCTGCCCAGCAGAGTTGTAAATGTTCTATGGTTGTATTTCAAGACAGATTATTATAAGTGTTTTTCAAATAAAACATTTGTTTGTAAACTATTAAAAAGGTGAAAATGAAACTATTTTAATGGCTAGGATTTGTTCCTTTTGTATTTAAAAAACAAATTTAAGATATGACCCTGCTATGTGACAAGGCATAGGCCTGGAGATAACATGAGCTTCCAGCCTTTTCAAGCTTGCCTGAAAGCTTTCTAGTGGGCCATATGAGAAATGGAAAATAACACTAAAAAATCTCTTTCAGGGATGTGCAGGGAATTTTTCAGGGGCAGATGCTTTATTCAAAAACGGCAGGGGACAAAAATAATGTTGGTGTCACCGTTATGCATAAGGAAATTTAAAAAATGCAATCAATATCTTAAATATATGGTAATTGTAACATGTGAGCGATAGACAGCCAGGAGGAAAACTGCCACTAACACAGGGCTGCTAATAAGCCAGTACAGCCAGTCCTCCTGTACTGGGCCCAGGCTCCCCCAGTTCAAAGGGAGACCCAGAAGTGGTGGTGTGTCCATAGAGGGTGCAGGAGCTCCGCCCCCTCTCACTCCTGCACCGTCACTGAAAAACAATACATAAATTCACGCATTGCATGAATCTATGTATTGTCGCTGCCGCCCACTATTCAGATGCACAGCCCTCTGGTGAGCGCCAGACATCTGAATAATGGCAGCTGGTTGGCTTTGGAAGTGTCTATCAGAGCCAGCGGCTCTGATAGGCTTTCTGATTACAGCCTGAGGGCTGTAATCGGCTTCCAAATGGTTAACACTGACAGGCGTCTCAGCCAATCAGGTTCACCGGTTCTGGTTACTGGTAACCTGATTGGCTGAAGTGACATCAAGGGCAGGACTTGGGAGAAGACATTGAGGGAGCGCGGAGGGAGGATGGCTGACCCGAGAAAGGTAAGTGCCGGGAGACGGGGGGAGCAATCTGGCGTTTTTTGAGGGGTAAAACTGGCGGAAATTGATTGGCACAGTGGCAACAATGGCATGGCACAGTGGCGACAATAACATGGCACAGTGGCAAAAATGGCATGGCACAGTGGCGTCAATTAATGGGCACAGTGGCTGCATTTGGCATGGCACAGTGGCTGCATTTGGCATGGCACAGTGGCGACAATGGCATGGCACAGTGGCGACAATGGCATGGCACAGTAACATTATCTTTTACAATATAGAAAAAAATGGGCGAACTTACTATTGCCTTATTTTTTAAATCAAAGAAGTATATTTTTTCAAAACAAAACAAAAGACCGCGGCGCAAATACGGTGCAACATAAATTATTGCAACAACTGCCATTTTATACTCCAGGGTGTCTGAACAATATATATATATATATATATATATATATATATATATATATATATATATATACTGTATATATATATATATATATATATATATATATATATATATATATATATATAAAATGTTTGGGGGTTATAAGTACAGTGGAACCTCGGATTGCGAGTTACGCGGTTAATGAGCGTTTTGCAATGCAAGCAATTTTTTTTTTAAATCCTGACTCAGTTTGCAAGAGTTGTCTCGCAAACCCAGCAGGATCAATGGACAGACAGCGGGAACACGTCCGTAAGGTCCTAAGTCGCATCCGCCTACATGGACTGTATGCCAAGGCGGAGAAATGCGAATTTGAGGAGCAAACTATCCAATTCCTGGGCCTGGTGATCTCCCCTACAGGAATCAAGATGGACCCCCAAAAGGTCTCTGCTATACTGGACTGGCCGGTACCCTTGGATAGGAAGGGAGTGCAACGCTTAGTAGGGTTTGCAAATTTTTTTAGAAGGTTCATCAAGGGATTTTCTGCGATAATCTCGCCTATTACAAGCAGAATCTACGTTTTCACTGGAACCCAGAAGCCCAAAAGGCCTTTGATACACTTAAGGGACTTTTTATCTCAGCCCCGATTCTTAGTCATCCTGGCCCAGCGCTGCCCTACCTCCCCGAAGTAGTCGCATCCGAGGTAGCAGTGGGGGCCATCATCTCCCAACGTCAAGGGAACAAAGATCTGATGCATCCTGTGGGGTTCTTTTCCCGGAAACTCTCCCCTGCAGAGAGGAACTACGTTGTGGGTGACCGTTTTAAAAGGCAGCAAGCTGCAGTTTCACCTTGCTGTCTGATCTGCAGCACTGTGCATAGATCCTGTGACCCTGTTAAACCTGTTACCTGTACCGACCCGACTCCGTCTGTCCATCCAAACCTCTCCAGCCCGACCCTTTGCTTGCTCTGACCTCGCTTAGTCTTATACCCACCGTTTGCCAGACTTTTAGCCTGAACCTTGACCACGCTTTTGCCTATGAGATCCTCTGCCTGACTACGTGTTTGACCCGGCCTGCCTGATCTCGCTGTACTAACCCGGCTTCCTTACTCAGCTCCGGCTGCCACTGTTTCTGTGCTTTTACCAGCTCCAGAGTCGCTGACTCTTCTCCTCTGCTACAGCCGTCCTCTGCACCACCTGTTCCTGGAAGCCCAGCATCCTGTGCCTGACTACCACCATCACCCAGGCACTCCTACCCCACTGCGCTCATGAGCCTGCTGTGCCCAATCCAGTGGCTCCTGAGCCAGGGCTGTAAGAGAGGCCTCCTCCTGCGACTAGGCTCTGACTACCAGGTACGTTCTTGTACTTAACAGGTTAACTCCCAAACGGCAATTGCCATTTTTACATTAAACAATGCATTTTTATAGCACTTTTTGCTGTGAAAATGACAATGGTCCCAAAAATGTGTCAAAATTGTTCGATGTGTCCGCCATAATCTCGCAGTCGCGAAACAAATCACTGATCGCCGCCATTAGTAGTAAAAAAAAAAATATTAATAAAAATGCAATAAAACTATCCCTTATTTTGTAAACGCTATAAATTTTGCGCAAACCAATCGATAAACGCTTATTGCGATTTTTTTTTAACAAAAGTAGGTAGAAGAATACGTTTCGGCCTAAACTGAGGGAAAAAAAATTATATATATTTTGGGGGGATATTTATTATAGCAAAAAGTTAAAAATATTGTTTTTTTTCTCAAAATTGTCGCTCTATTTTTGTTTATAGCACAAAAAAAAAAAAATTTCAGAGGTGATCAAATACCAGCAAAAGGAAGCTCTACTTGTGGGAAAAAAAGGGCGCCAATTTTGTTTGGGAGCCACATCGCACGACCACGCAATTGTCAGTTAAAGCGCCGCAGTGCCGAATCGCAAAAAGGGGCCTGGTCCTTTTACCTGCATATTGGTCCGGGTCTTAAGTGGTTAAGTAGCTAAACAATATAACACATATTTTAAAACCATTTAAGCTATCATATCATGCGCTAAACATTATTTCAATGTGCAATTTCCGTGTTTTTAGCAGGATTTGGACAGTCTTCTTTGACCTATAGTGAATTTGATTTTGGGAGTATTTTTTCCACACGCTTTAGTGAATTCAATTTTCTCGCTTGGCTATTTTGAGAGTATTTATTTGTGCATTCGTTTATACGCGATATATTAAATTAACCCCACTGTCTTGACTGCAGCCTTGACATTTTTATAACTACAGTGATACCTTGGATTACGAGCATAATTCGTTCCAGAAGAATGCTTGTAATCCAAAGTGAGAAGTCAATGGAAACTCAG
Source organism: Rana kukunoris (assembly GCA_029574335.1). NCBI lineage: Eukaryota > Metazoa > Chordata > Amphibia > Anura > Ranidae > Rana > Rana kukunoris. The sequence goes on along the minus strand of CM056050.1, from coordinate 277,152,207 downwards.
ATAATTAGTTCCACAGTGACTTCTATTGTATGCAGTACTGCATGTGGCCAGAGTTGTGGGGTGCCGGAGACACTCAAAAACCGCTCAGAGCCACTCGGGTGCACTCTGAAACATTCAGAGAGGCTCAGAAACAGTATTTCCGCATGTTTCTGAGTGGCTCTGAGTGCATCCGAGCGGCTCAGAGTGTTACCTCTGGCCGAATGCGATACTGCACATCGCTGAGGCTTGAATCCTGCTTGTTTTGCGAGACAACGCTTGCAAACCAAGTCAGGCTTTTTTTTAAATAATAGCTTGTACTGCGAAAAGCTTGTTAACCGCGTTACTCACAGTCTGAGGTATTACTGTACCAAAAAAAAAATTGCTCGAGCATAGAAATCCACATTGCTTAACTTTATGGAGGTTAAGTTCCAGGTACAGAGTATATTTGTCAATGAAAAACGAATGGCCAATCAGTCTTGATTGAGCAACCATGACTTATTTATTCTACTCGCTGAAAACAGACCTCATATCTCTTTCAACTTTGAGGTTTAACTTTGAGGTTTATCACAACTATTTTAGCAGCCACTGGGGACCTTTTACCTCCCCTTTCCATTCAGTTCTTTCCACACTTCTATTCTTTTTAACCCTTCCTCCCTCCTCTATTATTCTTCAGCACTTATTGTTTCCCTGTATCCTTTAGCCCCTTTTCGCTATTTTCTTGTGTTATCTTGCTTTCTTTTTTGGGGTTTTGAGATCTCAGCCCTCCTGCTCAAATTCATGCAGAAAGAGGCTCTGTTCCCTCTCATACACTATGTTAGATGGGTTCATGTATCTAAGGAAAGACTTCTTTGGAACTTCTGAGTCCTCAGCTTAACATGCTGTGTTGTCTCTCCACACCTCCCACAAGTTATTTTGGATCCAAATATGGTGGTGTTTTGAAAGCCAATAGCTTGATAATGAGTTAGAAGACAAGTTCAAGTTTATACAGTATAAAAAATTCTCAAGCCCCACTCCCTAGAACGCTCGATAAACTCAGCTATGACTACTACCCCCCAGGCAAGTCGCTAAATTTTCGATGACTGCTGCTTCCCCTGCTTCATCCCAGTGTCAAATTTTTGTGCCAGGATACCCTCACATGTCAGGGAAGGTTCCATCCACTGATGACACTGCCTGATATTTGGCATGCAGTACTGTGGTCCATCAGCAGGTGTCTCCTGGCAGGCTGGAACTGCCAGGGGAGCTTTCCCCTGGTGGTGGTATTATGTGATCTTTGGGCCGCAGTACTGGCATCCACCAGCGGGTGGTTCCTGGCAGTGTGGGGCCGTCATCATCTCCTGCAATCAGACATCACCTGAGTCTGATTGCAGGAGATGTGTATAAATACCCGGCAGACACACTCATACTTTGCCTTGGTATCTTTCCTTGCGCCCTGACCCTAATGCCGCGTACACACGATCATTTTTTGCGATGAAAAAAAACGACATTTTCTGTGAAGTAAAAAACGACATTTTTGAAACGTCACTTTTCAAAGACAATTTTGCATGCACACCATCGTTTTTTCACAAAAAGCGAGGTTACGTTCACCACTCTTTTCCATTGAAGCTCGCTTCATAACTAGCTTCTGGGCATGCGCGGGTTGAAAAACGTCGTTTTGAACGACGTTTTTGCTACACACGGTGACTTTTTGTGAAACAAAAAACGACGTTTTGAAAAACGACACAAAAAATTCAAGCATGTTGGAATTTTTTTTTGGTCGTTTTTTTGAAGACAAAAAACGACGTTTTGCCCACACACGATCAATTTAAATGACGTTTTAAAAAACGTCGTTTTTTTTCATCGCAAAAAACGACCGTGTGTACGCGGCATAAGAAGCTCTGTCTCTGTACCTGATCCTGTTCCTGTCTGTTACCTGAACCCTGAACCTGTAACTGTCCCTCCTGTGAGCCATCCATCCTCTTCTTGTCCTGTTTGTTTTCCCTTTCCCTTTCCCCAGCTGCTGACCTCCCATTGACAACCCTGGCCTGTTTATGATTCTGGTTTTTCCCATTACTTGTATACAGAGGCGTAACTAGAGACTTCAGGGCCGCGGTGCAAGAAATCATGAAGGGCCCCCCCCCGAAAAGACTGATTTTGATACTTAATTGTTTTACACTGTACAACAAAGTAAAACAATTCTGTTTCTGATTTCACTTGAGGGGGGGTGGCTGCAGTGGCAGTGCCATCCTCTCCCACCACCACCTGTGCCTCTCACTATCTCAGCCGCACCACTGATCTCATCACTATCCCCCCACCACCTCTGTTGTAGAAGTAATAGGGGGATAGGGATGAGATCAGTGGTGCGGCTGTAGGGGGATGGAATCAGTAAGAGGCACGGGTGGTGGCGGGAGAGGATGGCATCACCACTGCCACCCCCCTCAAGTACCACCGGCACCACCCCCCTCATGTATCACCACTACCACTCCGCTCTAGTATCACCGCTACCACCCCCCCTCAAGTACCAGCAGTGGTACTTGAGGGGGGTGGCTGCAGCGGCAGTGTTGGTGCCATCCTCTCCCACCACCACCTGTGCCTATTACTTATCCCATCCTCCCACCACTGATCTCAGCCCTATCCCCTATCACCTCTGTTGTAGAAGTAATGGGGGGATAGGGATGAGATCAGTGGTGTGGGGGGGGGTGAGATCAGTAAGAGGCACAGGTGGTGGAGGTTGGCATCGATTGCTCAGCTCTGAAAAAATGTCACTTACTGTCAATCAATCGAATCCCTGGGAATTCCGTTCGATCAGTTACGGTCACCATCACTGTGCCTTCTAATCTCCCGCCAGGATGCCTTCTTGTTTCATAGGTAGACGGCATAGGTACTCCACGCAGAGAGGAAAGCTCCTCCCCCGCCTTCTCTCATTGGTGTCAGCCCCCAGTCTCAGCGCTGCCTCTGCCCAGGCCCAGATTTATTCCCTTTGCTGCCCCAAGGCCAGGTCCTTCAATGCCACCCCCCCCCCCCCACACACACACACACACACCATCACATAGGGGACTCCTCAGAGAGCCCCCACCTCTTACATTAGTGTCCCCAGAGAGTCTCCCCTCCTACATTAGTGTCCCAAGAAAGTCCCTACTTACATCAGGGTCCCCAGAGAGCCTCCCCTCTTACATTAGTGTCCCCAGAGAGCCCCTTCCTTACATCAGGGTCCCCAGAGAGCCTCCCTTACATTAGTGTCCCCAGAGAGCCTGCCCCTCACAGTAGTGTCCCCAGAGAGCCTGCCCCTCACAGTAGTGTCCCCAGAGAGTCTCCCCATACATTAGGGCCCCCAGAGAGTCTCCCCATACATTAGGGCCCCCAGAGAGTCTCCCCATACATTAGGGCCCCCAGAGAGTCTCCCCATACATTAGGGCCCCCAGAGAGTCTCCCCATACATCAGGATCCCCAGAGAGTCTCCCCCTATATCAGGGTCCCCAGAGAGTCTCCCCCTACATCAGAGTCCCCAGAGAGCCTCCCTTACATTAGTGTCCCCAGAGAGTCTCCCCTCCTACATTAGTGTCCCAAGAAAGTCCCTACTTACATCAGGGTCCCCAGAGAGCCTCCCCTCTTACATTAGTGTCCCCAGAGAGCCCCTTCCTTACATCAGGGTCCCCAGAGAGCCTCCCTTACATTAGTGTCCCCAGAGAGCCTGCCCCTCACAGTAGTGTCCCCAGAGAGTCTCCCCATACATTAGGGCCCCCAGAGAGTCTCCCCTCTTACATTAGTGTCCCCAGAGAACCCCACCTTACAACAGGGTCCCCAGAGAGTCTCCCCCTACATCAGGGCCCCCAGAGAGTCTCCCCATACATTAGGACCCCAGAGAGTCTCCCCATACATTAGGACCCCAGAGAGTCTCCCCATACATTAGGACCCCAGAGAGTCTCCCCATACATCAGGGTCCCCAGAGAGTCTCCCCCTACATCAGGGTCCCCAGAGAGTCTCCCCCTACATCAGGGTCCCCAGAGAGTCTCCCCCTACATCAGGGTCCCCAGAGAGTCTCCCCTTACATAAGGGTCACCAGAGAGCCCCCCTTACACCAGGGTCCCCAGAGAGTCTCCCCTTACACCAGGGTCCCCAGAGAGTCTGCCCTTACACCAGGGTCCCCAGAGAGTCTCCCCTTACACCAGGGTCCCCAGAGAGTCTCCCCTTACACCAGGGTCCCCAGAGAGTCTCCCCTTACACCAGGGTCCCCAGAGAGTCTCCCCTTACATCAGGGTCCCCAGAGAATCTCCCCCTACATCAGGGTCCCCAGAGAATCTCCCCCTACATCAGGGTCCCCAGAGAATCTCCCCCTACATCAGGGTCCCCAGAGAGTCTCCCCCTACATCAGGGTCCCCAGACAGTTTCCCCCTACATCAGGACCCCCAGAGAGCCCCCCTCTTACATTAGTGTCCCCAGAGGCCTCCTTCCTTACATTAGTGTCCCCAGAAGCCCCCCCCCCTCTTACATTAGTGTCCCCAGAGGTCCCCCCTCTTACATTAGTGTGCCCAGAAGCCCCCCCCCCCTTACATTAGTGTGCCCAGAAGCCCCCCCCCCTTACATTAGTGTGCCCAGAAGCCCCCCTTTCAATTAGTGTCCCCAGAAGCCCCCCCTCTTACTTTATTGTCCCCAGAAGCCCCCCTCTTACATTAGTGTCCCCAGAAGCACCCCCCCCCCCTTACATTAGTGTGCCCAGAAGCCCCCCTTTCAATTAGTGTCCCCAGAAGCCCCCCTCTCTTACATTAGTGTCCCCAGAGGCCCCCTTCCTTACATTAGTGTCCCCAGAGGCCCCCCTCTTACATCAGGGTCCCCAAACAGCTGACTCCCCCTTGCAAAAGTTCCCCTGTACCTGGCTGGTGGAGGTGGCGATCTGCAGCTCTATGGTGTCCACAGGCAGGGGGATCTCACTGGGGCTTGTAGTTCTCCGATTCATGTATACAGCAGAGGGGGGGGGGGCCTCTGACCCGGGCATTAACAACAGTGTGCAAGCAGAGAGAAAGTGAAACTGATACCTGCCCGGTTCAGAGGCCCCTCCCCTCTCTGTATACACTCACTGACACTCGAGACTCGAGTACTACAAGCCCCAGGGAGACCTGCCCACACAGGCACCATAGAGCTGCCGCCTGCCGATCTTCCATCTCCTACCACATCTCCCCACTGCACTCTAAACGGCCAGCCAGAGGTGCAGGGGGAGATGCCAGGTCTTAGGGGGGTTGCTGCGATGCCGTCCCTGCATCCATTGCTAGTGCCTTGTCGGCACCCGATCCAGCGGCAGAACGGCTCCTCTCCTCACTGACAGGCGGCGGGCGGGCCCCCCCGACTTGGCTAAACCACAGGGCCCAGTCGCAACTGCGACTGCGGCACCTATGAAAATTCCGCCACTGCTTGTATATATTTGTCTGTTACTGTTATTATTTGTGGGTTCTGTTGGTATTGGTTGTTGTGCACTGTGTGGTATTGGAGGTGCTTGTTTTTACATTATTTCACTTATCTTTAATAAATCATTATATGTCACTTACACACGTTTGGGTTTCCTCTGTTGCAGTCCACACAGTTCTGGTCTTATCTGATACGTGACACATGTCCACTAACTTCCTACAGACTCCAATGGGATGTACTCATACCACCAATACCACATCCCGTTCATGTCTAGGGGATGATAATATGTAGACTTATGCAGTCTGATATGAGATTTTTTTAGCCAGGATGTAGACAGTGTGTGAGGCCACAGCCTCACCTTGATGAGGTAAGTTTCAGGACCTGCAGAGTGTCACAGCTGATTAATTGATTCATAATTACATTTTATTCTCAATCACTCATATTTAATTTGTTCAACAGAACCCTTTATTAATAAAGAAATTATTCTTCCCTATGAGGAAAATATAACAAACTGTTAACAATTTTATTTTGGTCAATAGATGCAAATAATTAATCCAAAATATTGTAAAAAAGTTATAAGTTTTCAATATAAAACGTATAAATATAAACTTATATAAACTTATTAATATAAAACCAATATCAGCTGGCAATCTCCTCAACCAGCTACCTTGTAAGGCTACCTTTTTTATCCCCTTCCCTGAGACCCCTTTCACACTGGGGCATTTTTCAGGTGCTTTGGACCCCTTTCACACTGGGGAGTTATTCAGGCGGTACATCGCTAAAAATAACGCTGCTATACCACCTGAAAAACTCCTGCCCAGCAACCTCAATGTGAAAGCTGGAAATAAGCTGCATCTGCAATCCCAATGTGAAGGCCTGAGTGCTTTCACACTATGGCGCCTGAAAAACACCGGGAAAACGCCCCAGTGTGAAAGGGGTCTTAGCGTTAAAAAAAGCACCTGAAAGAAACTGAATCTGCAATCCCAATGTGAAAGCCCGAGTGCTTTCACACTGAGGCGCTGCGCTGGCAGGGCATCAAAAAAAATCCTGCATCAGCTTCTTTGCAGCGCTTTAGGAGCGGTGAATACACTGCTCCTAAAGCCCACTTCCCATTGAGGGACGTATTTTTGACGACAAAACACCTTAAAAAACACCCCAGTGTGAAAGGGGTCTTAGTGGCACGTTACCAGCGCTTTTTTGTCGCTGGTAGTGTGAAAGGGCTCTGAAAGCACTCAGGCTTTCACATTGGAATTGCAGATAAGGCTTCTTTCAGGTGCTTTACAGGCTTTTTTTTTTAACGCCAAAGCACCTGAATAACGCCCGAAAAACGCCCCAGTGTGAAAGTGGCCTTAATTGACAGCTCGGTTGTTTCTTCATAAGTCCTAATGGAGAAACCATCTGAATCCAGGGCTACAGGGAATGGCTTCTCTATCACGGCCTATAGAGAAAAAACAAGGTCAGTAGAGCGTGATATGTTTTAACGGGGACTGTGATGGGAGTGGCAGTTGGCCTCATTTTTTTTTAAGTGGGGCAATACTTTATCAAGCAAGCTAAGAAATTACATTTGTTGTAGGAAATAATCTTACTTTAGTAAATTCATTCTTTTGCTAGACATATCTCTGTTTAGTGAGTAAACACTGTTTGAATTTATATATTGGTGCTTTAATATTTCCTTTCCTGGGAATGCAGTTGTGTTTCTTCACCTTACTGAATGGTATTTTTTTCAGTGCAGCCTTCACAACATGAAACACATGCCTTGTTCTGACCTTTATTTTCGGATCACTAGATTAATACTTGGAAAGCATACAACCATCACTTAGGATGTTTAAAACATTCTGCATAACAAATGATGTAGGATTAACCTTACATAATACACTTCTGTTTCAGCTTGGAGACAACAAAGAACAAGCATATGCTGGAAATTGAACAAGTAGGGTCCAACTATTATTATATTTGAGGTGTACCTGTGGGGCCTTTTCTGCTCTAAAAATACCCCCTTCACATCAAAGATGCACATGGATGCACAGAACCCCCTCAGTAAAGATGTATTTGCTGTGTTGGTAATGCTCCAGTCAAAAAGATTGTGTTGTCTGTACACCTTCTTCACTATTTTATAATTGAGACAGTGTACCCCAACTTGACAGCAGTGCAGTGTTCCAACTCTTTGTTTCCAACCTCTAATGCTGCGTACACACCTTGGATAGTTTTTCCGACAGAATTCAGCTTAAGCTTGGCTTGCATACACACAGTCACACAAAAGTTCTCTGTAATTTTTCCAGTCAAGAACGCAGTGACGTACAACACTACGATGAGCCGAGCATGCGTCAAATTGTTTCCGAGCGCGCGTCAGAATTTTGCGCGTCGGAATTGCTACAGACGATCGGATTTTCCAATAGGAATTTTTTTAGTCAGAAAATTTGAGAACCAGCTCTCAATCCTTTGTTGCCGGAAATTCCGACAGCAAAAGTTCCGATGGAGCATACACATGGTCGGAATTTCTATTCAAAAGCTCACATTGGACTTTTGCTGTCGGAATTTCCGATCGTGTGTACGGGCATTAGAGGGATCTACCTAGGAAAGGTAACAGAATCCCCCCGTACAAACATCCTACATTACAGATGCCTTCAGTACAGATCCCCCTCTGTACAGATATCCCTAAACACAGACCCCCCCCCCCCCCCTCAGTAAATTACAGATAATTCCTGTACAGTCCTCCATTAAAGAGAAAGTCCTACTGTTTGCACCATTTAGGAGATATTTACTGTATAAGCCACCGCTGACGTCATTGTGGAATGCGCACTGAAGGAACGCCCGATCGTGCTGTTTCTTTAGGGCCCTGTTCCGTGATCGGCGGGATCTGCACGCATGCGTGGGAGTGATGTAATCACGGCTCCGGCCAATCACAGCGCCGGAACACGCAAACCTGGAAGAAACTGGCGAAAATGTCAGCCGTCTCAGCATGTGGACATGCTGGAGACCTGTTTCTGGTCACAGCGGTGTGCGGGCGCCGCTGCAACTGCTTCATTCTAAGGTAAGTATTTCATAACGAGCTAGTATGCGATGCACACTATCTCATTATGCCTTTGTCTTACAGGTTTTTATTTTTGGGGGGTTTACAACCTCTTTAACCACTTGATACCCGCCCACCATCATATGACGTCCAAAATGGGGACCTGTTATCCTGGGTGGACGTCATATGACGTCCTGGGCTTTGCGGGGGGATATCTCATTGATGCCTGCACTCAGAGGCATCATTGAGATATCATTTTTTAGCGGCGGCGATCCTGCGCACCGTAAAAACGATCATAGCGGCATAGCTAGATCGTTCTTACAGACGGCGGGAGAGGACAACCCCCCCTCCCGCCGCCATCCGGTGCTTCTCAGGGCTCTCCCGTCCCATCGGGGGCCCGGAGAGATGATCGCCGTCCGCCGGATGTTTGCCATAGAGATGACTGGTGACCAGATGGTCACCAGTCATCTCTATGACCGTCGGAGGCCCGGGCGCGATGTGATGACGTAAGTAAACAAACCGCAATTGCGGCTAGTTTGAATGAGATCTGTGAATTTTTTTTCACGATCTCATTCTTTCCAGCCTGGAGGAGAGATGTGGGGTCTTATTGACCCTGCATCTCTCCTTAAAGAGGACCTGTCACACACATTTCCTATTACAAGGGATGTTTACATTCCTTGTAATAGGAATAAAAGCGATTAAAAAATGTAAAAAAAGTGTAAAAAATAAATAAATAAGTAAAATAAAAAATAAATAATAATAAAAAAAATTAAATGCCCCTGAACGATGTTTACATACGTGGGCGGGACTTACGGGGGGTAGCTCGCGCTCAGAAGCGTACGCACACGTAAGTCCCGCCCACGTATGTAAACATCGTTCAAACCACACATGTGAGGTGTCGCCGCGTGCATTAGAGCGTTTGCAACAATTCTAGCACTAGACCTCCTCTGTAACTCTAAACTGGTAACCTGTAAAAATGTTAAAGTGTCGCCTATGGAGATTTTTAAGTAACGAAGTTTGGCGCCATTCCATGAGTGTAGGCAATTTTAAAGCATGACATGTTAGGTATCTATTTACTTGGTGTAAAATCATCTTTCATATTTTACCAAAAAAATTGGGCTAACGTTACTGTTTTGTTATTTTTTTTTACAAAATTATTGCGCAAATACGGTGCAAGATAAAAAGTTGCAATGACCGCCATTTTATTCCCTAGGGTGTCTGCTAAAAAAACATATATAATGTTTGGGGGTTCTGAGTAATTTCCTAGCAAAAGAATGATGATTTGTACATGTAGGAGAGAAGTGCCAGAATAGGCCCGGGAAGGAGGTGGGTTTTAAAGCCCTGTATTGAAGTGGTTAAGTGATAGAGTTCCAACTCTTCATTTTTGATGTCTAATGCCGCATACACACGGTCGTTTTTTGCGATGAAAAAAAACCAATGTTTTTTAAAACGTCATTTAAATTGATCGTGTGTGGGCAAAACGTAGTTTTTTGTCTTCAAAACAACGACCAAAAAAAAATTCCAACATGCTTGAATTTTTTGTGTAGTTTTTCAAAACGTCGTTTTTTGTGTCATAAAAAGTGATGGTGTGTGGTCAAAATGACGTTGAAAACGACGCTTTTAAACCCGCGCATGCTCAGAAGCAAGTTATGAGAAATGGAAAAGAGTGCCGTCGAACGTGGTGTACGTCACCACGCTTTGCTAGAGCTTTGTAGAAAAATGATGGTGTGTACGCAACGTCGTTTTGGAAAATTAAGTTTGAAAAACTTCTTTTTTTTTCATGATTGAAAACGTCGTTTTTTTTTTAATCGCAAAAAACGACCGTGTGTACGCGGCATAAGAAGGATCTACCTCTCTTCATGGATCTACCTAGGAGAAGGATCAGCTTTGAGGAATCAACCTCTAGGAAATGTACAAACAGTATTATATAATATACTATTTATATAGTGCTGACAATTTATGCATCTCTTACATAGTATACATTCACATCAGTCCTAGCCCAGTCCTAGTTCCCGCAAGGGAGTCAAACTCAATTTCATTGCGAGCAGCATCAGCATTATGGTTGCCCTCAAAGGGCCCGTTGCATCTTTTATGCCGCGTACACTATCACTTTTTGTGATGAAAAAAAACATTGTTTTATCTCACAAAACAAAACTACGTTTTTCAAACTTCATTTTAAAAAACGACGTTGCCTACACACCATCGTTTTCTAAAAATGCTCTTGCAAAGCGCGGTTACGTACACCACGTTCGACGGCACTGTGTTCCATTGAAGCTCCCGTCTCATAACTTGCTTCTGAGCATGCGCGGGTTTAAAAACGTCGTTTTAAACGTTGTTTTGCCCACACACGATCATTTTAACCACTTGACCACTGGGCACTTAAACCCCCTTCCTAACCAGACCAATTTTCAGCTTTCGGTGCTCTCACAATTTGAATGACAATTACTCAGTCATACAACATTGTACCCATTTAAAATTTTTGTCCTTTTTTTCACACAAATAGAGCTTTCTTTTGGTGGTATTTGATCACCTCTGGGTTTATTTTTTGTGCTAAGAAAATTCTGTAAAAATAAATAAAAAAATCTTGTTTCTGTCATATTAGCGGGTTATTTCTCACACACAGCATATGCATACCACAAATTACACCCCAAAACACATTCTGCTATTCCTCCCGAGTATGGCGATACCACATGTGTGAGGCTTTTACACAGCGTGGCCACATACAGAGGCCCAACATGCAGGGAACGCCATCAGGCGTTCTGAAACACCCAGACCAATTCTGACATTTCTCTCCTACTGTACATGTAAAAATCATCATTTATTTGCTAGAAAATTACATAGAACCCCAAAACATTATATATGCTTTTTTAGCAAAGACCCTAGAGAATACAATGGCGGCGGTTACAACTTTTTATCTCGCATTATATTTTCGTAGAAATTTTTTGAACGCGTGTTTTTAAAAAAAAACAAGTTTGTGCTAAAAAAAAAAAAAAAAAACAGTAAAGTTAGCCCAATTTTTTTTCATAATGTGAAAGATGAAGTTACGCCGAGTAAATAGATACCCAACATGTCACCCTTCAAAATTGCGCACAATGATGGAATGGCGTCAAACTTCGCTACTTAAAAATCCCCATAGGCGACACTTTAATTATTTTTATTGGTTACATGTTTTTAGTTGGAGAGGAGGTCTAGGGCCAAAATTATTGCTCTCGCTCTAACGTTCGCAGAGATACCTCACATGTGTAGCCTGAACACCATTTTCATATGTGGGCGGGACTTTCGTCTGCGTTCGCTTCTGCATGCGAGCACACGGGGACAGGGGTGCTTTAAAAAAATGGGTATTGCAGAGTATTTGGGTATTGCAGAGTATTTGGGTATTGCAGAGTATCGTGCAGGGTATTGGGGTATTGCAGAGTATTGGGGTATTGCAGAGTATTGGGGTATTGCAGAGTATTGCGCAGGGTATTGCAAAGTATCGTGCAGGGTATTGGAGAGTATTGGGGTATTGCAGAGTATCACGCAGTGTATTGGGGTACTGCAGGGTATTGGGGTACTGCAGGGTATTGGGGTATTGCAGAGTATTGCGCAGGGTATTGCACAGTATTGAGGTACTGCAGAGTACTGGGGTACTGCAGGGTACTGGGGTATTGCAGAGTATTGGGGTACTGCAGAGTATTGGGGTACTGCAGAGTACTGGGGTATTGCAGAGTATTGGGGTACTGCAGGGTACTGGGGTACTGCAGGGTACTGGGGTATTGCAGGGTACTGGGGTACTGCAGGGTACTGGGGTATTGCAGAGTATTGGGGTACTGCAGGGTACTGGGGTATTGCAGAGTACTGGGGTATTGCAGAGTATTGGGGTACTGCAGGGTACTGGGGTACTGCAGGGTACTGGGGTATTGCAGAGTATTGGGGTACTGCAGGGTACTGGGGTATTGCAGAGTACTGGGGTATTGCAGAGTATTGGGGTACTGCAGGGTACTGGGGTACTGCAGGGTACTGGGGTACTGCAGGGTACTGGGGGATTGCAGAGTATTGGGGGATTGCAGGGTATTGCGCAGGGTATTGCAAAGTATCGTGCAGGGTATTGGAGAGTATTGGGGTATTGCAGAGTATCACGCAGTGTATTGGGGTACTGCAGGGTATTGGGGTATTGCAGAGTATTGCGCAGGGTATTGCACAGTATTGGGGTACTGCAGAGTACTGGGGTACTGCAGGGTACTGGGGTACTGCAGAGTATTGGGGTACTGCAGAGTATTGGGGTACTGCAGAGTACTGGGGTATTGCAGGGTACTGGGGTACTGCAGGGTACTGGGGTATTGCAGGGTACTGGGGTATTGCAGAGTATTGGGGTACTGCAGGGTACTGGGGTATTGCAGAGTACTGGGGTATTGCAGAGTATTGGGGTACTGCAGGGTACTGGGGTACTGCAGGGTACTGGGGTATTGCAGAGTATTGGGGTTGTGCTGCCTTCACAGTATATATTATATGCATGGCACTCGGCAGTGTCTGTTCCTTTAAGACCCTCCATGTTCTTGAAGCCTAGAGGCGGGTTTTCCCTGTACTCCTATAGAGCATGCACATATCCTTTCTTTTCAACTCCAGCTACAGAAGTGAGCACATCCTCAGGACTTCTTAGAAGCTATTACAGGTTGCAAAGCTGATGAACACCAAAGCCTGTAAGTAAAGGGGTTTGCTAGTTCAGCTTATATAGAGGGATGCTAGGCACAGCTAGTATAATGTGTGTTTCAGTCTGTAGCAAGCAAGCACATGTTAGGCCCAATCCTTTGTATTAGCCATGTAGAATGTATGTTGCTTGAATAGCCATGCTTACATTTGTCTTTTTATGTTTGTTTTACAGTTTTATCAAATCATATCACACATTTTCACATGCTATTGTACACATTCCTGTGAATGATATCTCAGTAAAGACTGCATCAGTTCATTAACAAGCGCATCTTTCATTGGGATTCGGTTATACTTGATGTTAAGCTGTGTCTCTAAACAGCAACACACACACAGCTGGGACATTACAGTAAAAAGGCTTTAAAACGTTGTCAGAAGCAACCAAACAGCTTTGAATCGTCCTCAACAATAAAAGGACAAATCCTTTCAGCCACATGCAAATGAAAGTGAAACTAATTTCTCTCACTCACTATAACACTGATATTGCCTGTGTCATTATCCACGCTGCCAGCTAAAACAAGATGGAGAACACAGAGACTAACTCTCTGACTGTTAACCCTCAAGGCTACTATAAGGAGGAAGACACACACTGCTTGCCAAGAACCAAGTCTAGATGCGCAACACTGTCTAGAGCGTCCAGTCAAACAAATCTTACTTCAGCTAGCGCCAATTCAGCAAGATTTAAACGTACTAGTTCTAGACATTCAAGCATCACAAGTCTGTCATCGGTTAGCGACAAAGCGACTAAGGCAAGAGCAAAAGCAGAGGCAGCTTGTGCCATGGCTTCTTATGCAGAGCAGGAAGCTGAATTGATGAGAAAATTAGCAAGACGTGAATCTGAAACACTCACAAGAAAAGCAGAAGTAGAAGCATCTTTACACTTACTCAAACAGCAGAAAAACGCTGCAGCAGCCTTAGCCGAAGCAGAAGTTTTCGGAAGAGCTGCTGAAGCTCAATTCAATGGCATAGAAAACCAGATGTCATCCCACAGCGCAATCCAACGCACCCGTGAGTACGTACAGTCACAAGCAACCATGTACACTGACCAGCAGCCCAATGATGCACCTAGGTCTTCATCGATTCCACCAGCAATAGACAACTTCAATATTACGCAACATTGCAAGACTGGATCAGAACCTCAGTGTAGGAAGTCAAATGGTCGCATGCGCAGAGACCAATCTGCCAACCCTCCAAGAGGACAAACGGATGCTTGCATACTCTCTCCTCAAGCAAATACAAGTCCGGACTATAACAGAAAGACTTACAACAGACGAGAACCACCAACTAAACAAAGTGTATTCTGTCAAGCGCCTTATCAGCCTTACCAACCTCATCCATACCCTGAGTGTACACCCAAGAAGTATTCGCCAGATGCAACAAGTGCTATAGAAGTGGTAAATCATCTGATGACCCGTGAGATAGTGAGCGCTGGTCTCATGAAATTCGATGACCGTCCGGAAAACTACTGGGCCTGGAAGTCATCTTTCCTGAGCGGTACCCAAGACTTAACGCTGACAGATAAAGGAAGGCTTGACCAGCTCGTCAAATGGCTAGGACCAGAGTCCACTGAACAAGCCCAAAGAATCAGATCAGTACATGTTCATGACCCAACTGCAGGACTTGCAATGGTGTGGCGGAGGTTAGAACAATGCTATGGATCACCTGAAGTGATTGAAGATGCTCTTCTGAAAAGGATAGAAAACTATCCAAGAATAACAAACAAGGATTACCAAAAGCTGAGAGGTTTGGGAGACCTACTCTTAGAAATAGAAGTCGCTAAGTCTAGTGGATATCTGCCAGGTCTCTCATATCTGGATACAGCACGTGGAGTTGAGCCCATAATCGAGAAACTTCCTTACAACTTGCAAGAAAGGTGGGTAGCTCAAGCTTCAAGATACAAGAAAGATCATCGAGTTGCATTTCCACCGTTCGCCTTCTTCGCTGAATTCATAGAAGACCAAGCTGAAATACGCAATGACCCAAGCTTTGCTTTCCTGAACAAGAGAACAGCGAGCTTCCCAAAGGTAGAGCAGAAACCTCCAGGGCTTTACAAAGAACGCAGACCAACAGTTTCTGTAAGGAAGACAGAAGTTCCACCTGAATCTGCAGCCAATCAGGAAGACAACACAAGTAAGAAAGTTGAAGAGCCAGACAAAATATGTCCTATCCACAACAAGCCTCATCCACTAAGAAAATGTCGCAATTTCAGAAGTAAGACATTAGAAGAGCGCAAAGCTTATCTTTTTTTTTTTTTTTAAATTGTTTATTTATTCATAACAGAAGACTGGTCCACATGACCTATAACAATGGTACAACAGATTAGCATCACAAAACATAACTTCAAAGAGGTGAACATGCAGAGATTCCAGATTTAGTTGGTACTCAACATGTGCGATACCATACTCCGCCAGGGGCTGGAAGTGGGCAGCGGAGGTATCACCCCCCGCCTCCACCGCGCCCCCGCCGAAGCTCTCATAGCGATCTTGTGTGATCCATGTGCATTCGTAAGGTGCTTCGGGTCACTGCGGTCCGGCGGACCCAGCCTCCCTCATTTTCCGTTAACTAAGCGTGAGAAGAGATAATAGGAGCACAGTAGATGTCCAGAGGACAATAGGAGGGGGAAAAAGAAGAGAAGAGAGAAGGAAAGGAAGAAGGGGGTAGAAGGGGAATGAGGGGGAGAGGAATGGGAGGGGGGGGGGAACTCGCGGGCATGGAGAGCCGTCACCTCCAGGCGGGGTCATCTAAGGGGTGGCCGGCCGGGCAACCCGGCTGTCCTCGTGTCGTGTACCCCGTCGGGGAGCTCTAACTACCTCTCCTAAGGGCCTGGCCCTCCTCTGAGTATGTAAAAATGTTCCACAATTGCCAGGTCTGGGAGTAGACTTCACTCCTATCCTGTTTTGTCAGGATAAGATCCTCCATCTTGTTAATCTCATCCACCTTCCGTAGCCACATGGCTACCGTTGGCGGGTGCGGCGATTTCCAACAGAGCGGGATACATGCCTTGGCAGCATCCATTAAGTGGCGAATGACAGATGTTTTGTATATGCGTGTGGGGGTGTCAGTCACATGCAGGAGAAAGTACGCTGGGTCATCAGGAATTGTGCGGTCTGTAAATTTTTGTGAGATTCGTCTGATCTCTTTCCAGAACATCTGCAAGCGCGGGCATGACCAGAAGACATGCAGCAGTGTCCCTTTGTCCGACTGGCACCTCCAGCAGAGGTCCGATACTGTCGGGAAAAGTTTATTCAGCAGGACGGGGGTCCTGTACCACCTTGTCAGGATTTTGTAGTTGGTTTCTTGTATTTTAGTGCAGACCGACGATTTGTGAGTGAACGTCAGAATCCGCTGTCGTCTATCGACAGAGAACTGACAATCCAGGTCTCGTTCCCAACTATCAAAACACGGAATCCGATATCCCTCCACTGGCGCAATTAATATTGTGTGCATCATGGACAGGGCATGTGGTAACGTGCCTGTCTCCGAGCATAGCTCTTCCAGGGTCGTGAGTGGTTGGTCTGTGGTGTTGGGAGGCGGGATGGTTCTCAGAAAGTGACTAAGCTGGCCGGCCCTCATAAAATCCAGCCGGAATCGGCCCCCTTCGTCCATCAGCTCAGCCACTGTCCTCCACCGACCCGACCCTCCAAAATGTGAGGCTTGGTAGATACCAGAATCCCGTAGTGCGCGAAATTTAGCATCGCCATTCCCAGGTTCGAACAGGGGGGTGCCCAAAATTGGGCGCAGCGGTGAAACTGCCGATGATAGGCGGGTCTGTGACATTAACCGCGTGCATACCTTAATGGTATTACCTATAAGGGGATGACGGTGCACATCCTTTTGTGTCAAGGAGTGACACCAGGGAGCGCGTCGCAGTAGAATCCCACATTGCGCCTGCTCCAGTCGTGGCCATAGTTTGGTCGACTCATGTCGGCACCAGTCAATAAGGCGATTCAGGTGCGCCGCGTGGTAGTACGTCCGGATGTCTGGAACGGCTAGGCCACCGAATTGTTTGGGTAGGGAGAGGACTGTTTTGTGTATTCTAGGATGTTTTCCCGCCCATAGGAACGCTCCAAACATGGATTGTACTTGTTTGAAGTATTCTGGTGGAATATGTACAGGGAGGGCCTGCAGTAGGTATAGGAATTTTGGTAAAATGGTCATTTTGAGAATATTGCATCTACCAAACCAAGAATGAAGACCAGTGGTCCATTGACTTAGCAACTTTTGTACTGTTTTTAGCAAGGGCGGAAAGTTAAGTTTAAAGACCTCAGATAGTTTAGAGGGAATTCGCGTTCCTAAGTATGTCAGCGCCACATCCGTCCACTTTAAACCAAAGCTGTTTCGAAGGCGGGATAGCTGGGATTTAGGCGTTCCCACTCCCATTGCCTCAGATTTGGACAGGTTTATTTTTAAATTGGACAGTTTCCCATAGGAGTCGAATTCACGCATCAGGCCCGGCAGGGATGTCAATGGGTTCGTCAGAGAGAACAACATATCGTCGGCGTAGGCCGAGACTTTACATTGATCACTCCCTATTGTTATTCCTGTGATATCGGGGCACATCCGTATGCGTCTCAAGAACGGCTCTAGTGACAGTGCAAACAGGAGGGGTGATAGAGGGCAACCCTGTCTGGTCCCGTTGGCAATCGGGAATGGGTCTGATAGTGTTCCGTTTGCCTTGACCCTAGCCGTCGGATTTGTATAGGCCGCAGTTATCCAGTTAAGCATCGTCCGTCCAATGCCTATGTGTCTCAGGGTGGAAAACATGAACTGCCAGCTAACCCGATCGAACGCCTTTTCGGCGTCTGTGCCTATGAAGACACAGGGGATCTTTGTAGTGTTTGCGACATGTAGCAAGTTCAACACCTTGGACGTGTTGTCCCTGGCCTCCCTGGTTGGGACGAAACCCACCTGGTCTAAATGTATGAGGCCTGGGATATATCGTTGGATCCTGGACGCGATTACTTTAGTGAATAGCTTAACATCAGTGTTTAGCAGCGAGATCGGGCGGTAACTCCCGCATTGTCCCGGGTCCTTCCCTTCCTTGTGAATCACAGCAATCTGTGCCTGCAAGGTGTCAGTGTGCAGTTTTGCTCCTGAGCCTAAGGTGTTTAGTAGGCTCACCAGGCGGTTCCCCAGATGTGGGAGGAGGTTTTTGTAATACGAGGTGGTAAGTCCGTCTGGGCCGGGGGCTTTGCCGGGTTTGGAGTGTTTCAGTGCCGTTTGGAGTTCGGGTAGGGATATCGGTTTGTCTAATAGCTCTCTTGCTTCTAAGGTGAGGGCCGGCATATGTGATGCCGCGAGGTACTCTAATGTAGGTCCGAACTAGGGTCCGGGGGTGGGGAGGGTAGGTTGTACAGGGAATGGTAAAAAGACCTGAATTCTTGCGAAATCTGTTGGGGCACCGAGATCTTGCGACCCCCGCGCGACATAATGTGCGGTATGTACGATGCCATATTTTGTGTTCGGATCGCCCGGGCAAGCATTCTCCCGCATTTGTTGCCTGATTCGTATACATTACGCCTACAAATTTGTAACGCAGCCTTGGCTTTGTACTGGAGTATGTCAGTGATTTGTTTACGGACTATATTCAAATCTGAAGACACCTGTATCGTCGGAGCCTTTTTGTGCTGGGCCTCTAGGGCCCGCAGTTTAGTCAGTAGTGAGTCAAGTTGCTCGGTTCTCTGCCTTTTCAGACGAGCACCATGCTTGATAAGTACCCCTCTCACCACCGCCTTATGGGCTTCCCACACTACACCCGGGTCCGCAAAGCTTATCTTAAAGACAATCGCATTTGTTTCAGATGCTGCGCTTCAATTCAGCATATTGCAAAAGACTGTACAAAAACAATACGATGCACAGAGTGTAACAGTGACAAACACTTGTCAACACTGCACCCGGGACCACCACCATGGAAACAAGAAGCTCCGGTAACTCAAGAAGATCATGGTGGGGAGCAAGGCGAAAGTTCAACGCCAGCAGTAACCTCAAAGTGCACTGAGATCTGTACAGAACAGGGCCGCTCAAGATCATGCTCCAAGATATGCTTAGTCAAGGTGTATCCAGCAGGTTTCAGAGAAAAGGCAATCAAGATGTACACAGTCTTGGATGAACAGAGTAACAGATCGCTGGCAAAAACAGAATTCTTTGACCTCTTCGGTGACAAAGGAACTCCAACCCCATACACCTTGAAGACTTGCTCTGGAGTTGTAGAGACAATAGGAAGAAGAGCAAACAACTACATCATCGAGTCATTAGATGGAAAGACAAAGGTGACTCTTCCTACCCTCATAGAATGTGATGAGATACCAGACGACAGGTCAGAGATTCCCACACCTGAAGTTGCTCGTCATCACCCTCATCTGGTGCAAATAACAGACCAGATACCAGCACTAGATCCAGATGCTGCAATCACCCTTCTACTTGGGAGAGATATCCTCAGAGTGCACAAAGTCAGAGAACAGTACAATGGGCCACACAATGCACCATTTGCACAACGCCTTGATCTCGGATGGGTCATCGTTGGAGAAGTATGTCTAGACGGACTGCACAAGCCAGCAAAAGTAAATGTCTACAGAACACACCTGTTGCAGAATGGTCGTACCTCGTGTCTTTGCCCATTGTGGTGGAAATTTGAAGATGTATTTATTATGTATTGTCATAATTGGCACCCAGTCTTGACACTTCCCCAGCCAGCTCTAAATAGAGCTGACTGTGGCAGTCCTGAGGCTGGTTGACTCTTGAGGTTGGAGTGTGATGGTTGCGGCATGGGCATATGCCCACCAGCGAGGGGCCCCTCTGTGCATTTAGCACAGACGATCGTTGAGGGGATGCGTTCATTCCGCAAGCACACTAGTGGCTATAGACAGATGTACGCTCTTATCTGGGTCATGTCTGATCAGCAGGATTTGGGATTCATAGGGTACATCTGTAAATAGCCTCAATAAGGGTATAATCTTTATATGCATTATTCTATGGAATGGCGCAGATTAAAGGTTCTATCAGGGTATATTTTGAGGGCTTGTGAGCGTTTCTGGGGTCAGGGGGGGGCACATGCACACCCTGACCGGACACACCCATAAGACATTGTTTGTATTTCTATTCATTGTATACATTGTATTATAGTCTATTCATCTATTCAATTTGACTTCCTGTCAGAAGGAATGTTCTGTTCTGTGTATAGGAGACATCTGGTAATGTCGCCTCCCATGTGGGGAGGCGACTTACTGGTGATGGCTTCCTGTTTTGTGTAAATAAAAGCGCCATGCTGAGCCCTGTGAGGGGAGATGATTTGCAAGGATGGTAACATGAGGACAGCTGTTGTAATGTCTCTTGATTGGTATGGATGGGTAGAGAATGATGGTGAGTAAATCTGTTAGCTTAAACATGGCATAATTTCATTTAAGATGGCGAATGTGCGTTACAGCACATGGCAAGATGGTGGTGTGCTTTGCACACCCCATGTTTCCACAACAGTTAAAATGGCGGGCCAATGGTAGGAGTGGACAGAGCCCCTTTTTGGGCATCGGTACAGATGGGGGACAGTAGTCTTATGTTCCGATGCGTGGGGGGGCTCTGCTCTACAAAAAGAAACAAATTTGCCATCTTTTTGAAATAATGCTTGAGTAAGATTGTGTGTGTGTGCACATGTGGAATCCTGATTGTATGTCTGCTGTGTGATAGATGTATGATTGTGTGTGTGTGTGTGTGCACATGTGGAATCCTGATTGTATGTCTGCTGTGTGATAGATGTATGTATGAGGGGTGTGTGTGTGTGCACATGTGGAATCCTGATTGTATGTCTGAATTTGATAGATGTATGATTGTGTGTGTGATCCTGATTGTATGACTGTTGTGTGATAGAGTTGTGTATGACTGTGTGTTTGTGTGTGACCGTGTGTGTGATTGCGTGCATTTGTGAAAAGCGATTGGATGCATGTGTGTGATTGCCTGAGTTTGTGAAATCGAGTGGATTTTGATCGTGTGTATGCCTGAATGCTGTTTGAGAGTAACAATGGAGGTAAGCTGGCTCCTCTGGCCATGCGGCTGGGGGGGAAGGGCGATTTGTTTGTTTGTAACAGTTTGTAAGGAAGTGACTTGATTAACCAGATTTAAACTGCTATAGAAGACAGCCTTTTGTGTAACATCGCTCCTCTAGCCATGCGGCTTGCGGGGGAAGTGCGAACAGTGTTTTGATTTCTGTGTCAACTGACTTTACAACTTTCAGAACATAGTTAGATGTAACATTTTTATGATGTATATGGAAACTGTATATTGTAGATGATTCCTCAGTATAGAGGTGAGCTTATTCAGCCTGCGAGGTGTATGGCTGAGTCTTTTTGTATTTTCTGAATGTCTTGTTCCTGTGAGGCTGCGTGCAGTAACAGTAAGAAACTGAATGTAAAATGGAGACTGTGTATTTAGATCATTTCGTGTTGGAAGGGTTGCCTGTGTGTAGTTCAGACAGGGAAGTCATGTTTAATTGTATAAGATGGCCTTCTTGCCATGAGGCTCGGGGGATGGGCAACCAGCATTGGCTGTCCCATCACTGAGTCAGGGATGGTAACCCTCTGTAAACAATGGCATACATGCTTTTTATATTGGAAGGTTTTAAAATGTGACCTGATGTGTGTATTTTTTTAAATGGTTTGTTACATGGGCTTTGAGAAAAGTGTTTTTGTTTTATGTTGCTTCATATAACCAACATTGTTTGAATGTGCTGTTTTAGTTGGCAAAAGGTCCGATTTGAAGCAGCCTAAAGTGTGTGCCTTTTAGGTTGGTTGTTTTTAGAAAATGTTTTTTTTATTGTTTGTTTTTGATGATCAATGTTTTGTCTTTGTGGAAGAAAGGTTCTAGGCAAGTTTTTAAAAAAACTGCATATGGCGGCCATTTTGGTCATCAGTGGCCATTTTGGGGGCGTAGTCTGTTTGCACTATGGGTCACCCCAGGGGGAGGTGCAGCCACCTCTCCTTTGGGTGTGGTATTTCTCTGGCTATTTTGCTGGTGGATTTTAGCAGCCTTTGGGGCAGATTTTGATGTTTAGTGCGAATTGGATTAGCGCGCTCTTTTCTGTGTTAGGATCGGGTGGAGAACATTTTTGTTTTCCTTTATGTGTGTGTAGTATGGTATGTCCTGTGGTAAACAGGTGATTTGGAAGCGCAGTTAAATTGTTTTACTACAAGCGTAAATGGCGCCATTGTTGCTTGGTTTGTTGTCGGCCATTTTGTGACTCAGTGTAAAGTGCTATCTTTTGAGTAGCGTTTGCGGACGCTAGGGCCAGTATATACAGGATCTGACTAACCTGTTGGCTGACGTTGCTGTGTAAAAGTGGAGACTTTTTGTGTAACATTTCATTTTTGAATGTTACTGGCGCTGACTGCGTTTTTGTGCACAGCGATGTGCGTTGTTGTTTGAATGTTTGGGAGTTGTTCATTGTTTTTGAATAATGGTTGGGTCAGGGGGGATCAACTCCCATTCTGCAGATGGGAGGAGATGGTTTTATTTTCCCTGAACCAAAGGTGTTTTGTTTTTAAGAGAAAAAACGCAGGAGATTTGAGTTTTGGCTTTGTTTACTACTTTTTAATACTTCCAGGGGATATATGTGGTCCATGGAGTTTTTTGATGTGTTGAGACGAGGCAGTGAAGACAGACTTCCCCTCCCTCTCCATCTTTCTGTCATTATGTAAATAAATCAGATTTGGGTTTTAAAGAGCTGAGCATACAACAGGAAGTCCTTTCTCAGCATTTATATATAAGCAGGAAGTCAGTGGGAGGAGTTTTGAAGTCTTCTGAAAGAATGAGCAAAGTTTTATACTGTAAATACAGTTTTGGGTATGAGAGGAAACAGAGGGGCGTCACCATTATTGTTGTATCATGTAGACGCAGGTAGAAAGAAGCCATAATATAGTTTTGAAAAGTGGAGGATTTCATGGTGCTTTGAAGATTGTCTGACGACCACATTTTAGGAGGCTTTATATCGTGATACAGGTCAGGCTGTGTATAATAATCAGAAATCTTGTGAGCGATTATATTAGCATAAATGTGTAGGAGTAGTACGCTAATGCCCCGGTCAAGCCATGTATCGGAAATCCGGGAATCGGTTTTGATTTTAAAGGCGCAAGTCAGAACCGCTCCGAAAACAAAGCGCGGTGTGTTCTGGACGCAGAGCTCACTTAAAAAAAGCGATTCGAATCGGCATGGGATGTGCCGCCCATGCAGTACATCAGTCAGACAGCTGCACCGCACATGAGGTCCGGATTAGGGGCTCCGGACATGAGACCCCTAAAGAATGTCGTAGGTGGTCAGAGGGTACAGTAAGGTGTACTCCTTTGGAAGGTACTCTGACTGGAGGTATGAGACCTCAGAATAAAGTTACCTTGGATGTAGATCTGATGTGGTTTCAGAAATCTGTAATGATGAGTGTGGATGGAGGTGTGGTACGCGCCTCAGGAGAACTTTGTATAGCTGGTCTATGCAAGTTTCTCGCGCTGTTCTCGTATTTTTCCATTGTATTTTCTTGTATTGCGGAAAGAGTGAAGGCAGATTTCCGGCTGGTTTTTGTTTTTTCATTTTTGTTTTGAAAGCTATGAATATCTCCCCCACATTTGTATTTGAATGTTTGTATGTAGTAACGTGAATGTTTTTTTTTATTCAAACTTACCGCGGCGATCTTCTGATGCGTCGCGGCTTTTGTATTTTTGTAGGAACGGGAAAAGTAAGGGTTACAAAGGGTTTTTGTTTGAATCGGTTTTGTGAAGAATGTCACTGACAATGTACAGGAATGTCATTTTTGTTTGCCATTCTCTGCAGGATAAATATGAAGGATGGAGTAATGATTTCTGCTTATAAGTATTTTTCAGGTCCAAAGAGTTTCCGGAAGTGTTTGTACATAGAGAGCAGGTGTATGTAGACAGCTGTACACATGGATAATTACGGGTCTAAGGAGGTGAAAGTATCATAGGCTATTTCATTGTTTCTTTTTATCATTTCTTCCTCCAGTCTGTAATGAGGAAGAAAAGGGGGGAGGGGGTGGTAGATAAAATGTAAAGGTGACAGTTCTCCGAACTAATAACACTAATCTTTCTAATTTTAATCAAGTTTTGTGCCAAGATTGTCTTTCTTTGATAGAATTTGAATCGGCAAGCAGCAGTCTGGTGAAGTAGGTGGTTCCCATTTTAGTTGCTAAGAAACTGTCAATGGTTCCAGGTATTACAGGCGCTGGTAAGCGATTACAGGAGATGGTAAGCGATTACAGGTGACGGTAAGCGATTACAGGCGACGGTGAGCCACGCACAGGTTAAGCAGCGACCACAGTCACGAGGTCTGGGTTGTTGTCATAAGGTTTGTTTAGAGGTCAACCAAAACCAGGGTCGTACTCCCATTGGCTGTCACTCATTCTTGGGTGATGGGGTGGGTGCGATCCCTGTAATATGGACTTCACAGGGTTCAGGAGTCTCTCCTGGACCCCGACACGGTAATTGGTTTTCATTTTTCCCCAACCAGGTGACTGGTTCATTTGTAAAGAAGCTTGATGGACGAGACCACGCCAGCCACTGCAAGAAGCGGCTCAACCACATCAAAGAAATGAGGAGTATCTTTGTTTATTTTGTATTTGTTTGTTTAGTAAATTTTAGCACGGGTAACAATGAAAAGCATCCCAAGTTATTATTTAAAGTGTATTCCATGACTAACTAAGAAGACGAACGGGACCGATTGCTGGGTCTGTTCTGAGTCTCCTTTGAGCTTTAGTCCCCAGCGATGACAGTGGTACATGCTAATTATGAGGATTATTGACAAACGAGTGAAGACTCCAACCAGACACCTGTCAATGGAATTTATTAATATGTTTTTAGAGGGTAAAATTGATTATTGTTTTTATGGCTCCGCCTCTTGTCGGTTGGGTATCAGGACTGGGTAGTCCACAAGTGTGTAACTTTAGTTTGGTGTTTATGCAGATGTACAGCTTATAAGGTAATTCCCCCAATGCAAGAGGTTCATGCGTGGTGGTGAAACTGTCCCTGTCCTATGTCGCGGCCAATTGCGAATATCTGATGGTGCGAGAGAAATTGGGAATGGCGGGGACAGCTAGAAGGGAATTGTTCACCAACCCGGACTAGGTCTGGGCACGGTTTCCTGCATGTACAAGGTGGGGGGGCTTGAGCTTATGATACGTTTGAACAATTCACACCTATTGAGGATGGAATGTTTCATGTAACTGTTGAAGCTACAAGGAAGTTCTGACAGCCCAAGGGGGGGTTTCTGGGAATTTACAAGTAAATATTGTTATATCTGGTTCGGGGGATACTGGGAATTGGAGTTCAGGCCCATATGGATAAGGTTTGGGTCCCTACAAGGCAAAGCCAGAGCTGTAACTGAGTGAAGGTTGGGAGTCCTTTGAAGGGTCTGGGAATCTGAGGGGATTTAATTCTTATTTTTCAGCGGATCGTGGTTGATTGAAATGGGAATATTTATACTCATGTCGTTTTTATTTCTATTCTTTCTATGTCGTGATGAGCGCTCCTGTTGCCTGATTGGACGCGTGACCAGAGCCGGAGCAGATGACCACGTACCAGATGAGACGCCCCGGAGCAGATGACCACGTACCAGATGAGACGCCCCCGGAGCCGGACCCTCGTACCAGATGAGATGCCCCCGGAGCCGGACCCACGGACAAGACACAGAGGATCCCTACCCAATCTGCGATTACCACAGCTCACCAAGTTGTGTCCTCCTTATGTCATGTCTCCTGAAGAACAGAGTCTACATGTCAAGCCGTGTTTTATGGACTGTAAGGACTGATTAGTTTCTAGGTGTAAGAAGACTATCAAGATTTGAAGGACAAGTGGGAGCAATATGACAAAAAGGGAGGACTGTGGTGGAAATTTGAAGATGTATTTATTATGTATTGTCATAATTGGCACCCAGTCTTGACACTTCCCCAGCCAGCTCTAAATAGAGCTGACTGTGGCAGTCCTGAGGCTGGTTGACTCTTGAGGTTGGAGTGTGATGGTTGCGGCATGGGCATATGCCCACCAGCGAGGGGCCCCTCTGTGCATTTAGCACAGACGATCGTTGAGGGGATGCGTTCATTCCGCAAGCACACTAGTGGCTATAGACAGATGTACGCTCTTATCTGGGTCATGTCTGATCAGCAGGATTTGGGATTCATAGGGTACATCTGTAAATAGCCTCAATAAGGGTATAATCTTTATATGCATTATTCTATGGAATGGCGCAGATTAAAGGTTCTATCAGGGTATATTTTGAGGGCTTGTGAGCGTTTCTGGGGTCAGGGGGGGGCACATGCACACCCTGACCGGACACACCCATAAGACATTGTTTGTATTTCTATTCATTGTATACATTGTATTATAGTCTATTCATCTATTCAATTTGACTTCCTGTCAGAAGGAATGTTCTGTTCTGTGTATAGGAGACATCTGGTAATGTCGCCTCCCATGTGGGGAGGCGACTTACTGGTGATGGCTTCCTGTTTTGTGTAAATAAAAGCGCCATGCTGAGCCCTGTGAGGGGAGATGATTTGCAAGGATGGTAACATGAGGACAGCTGTTGTAATGTCTCTTGATTGGTATGGATGGGTAGAGAATGATGGTGAGTAAATCTGTTAGCTTAAACATGGCATAATTTCATTTAAGATGGCGAATGTGCGTTACAGCACATGGCAAGATGGTGGTGTGCTTTGCACACCCCATGTTTCCACAACACCATGTACCAACAGTTTACACATTAAAGAGAAATTAGATAATCCAACACATCATCGGAGTATCCAGAGGTGCATGGAAGACTTAGCCTCAACTGGAAATACAGATGAACTGGGTTGTAAGGTGTTTGAAAGAACAAGAGACGACGACAAGCCAGCACCCTCGGTAGAAGATACCTTCTTCCTCGAGATCATGGACAGAGAAGTCTACAGAGACAAGTCAGGCAGCTGGGTAGCCCCTCTACCCTTCCGGTCACCACGCCATCGCCTTCCTAACAACAGGGTACAAGCAGAGAAACGCTTCAGTTTGTTGCAGCGCACTCTACAAAGAAAGCCAAATATGAAGAAACACTTCCAAGCCTTTATGCAAAAGATTTTTGACAACGAGCAGGCAGAAGAGGCGCCACCACTACAAGAAAACCAAGAACACTGGTACTTACCAATATTTGGGGTGTATCATCCTCAGAAACCAGGTCAGATACGTGTAGTATTTGACTCTAGTGCGAAGCACGAAGGCATCTCACTAAATGATGTCCTTCTCAGCGGACCTGACCTGAATAATACACTCCTTGGAGTACTCATCAGGTTCAGACAAGAACTCGTAGCAGTAACAGCAGACGTACAACAGATGTTCTACTGTTTCTTCGTTCGAGAAGATCACAGAGACTACTTAAGGTTCCTGTGGTATGCAGACAATGACTTTAACAAAGACATCATAGAGTACAGGATGAAGGTACATGTGTTTGGAAACAGCCCTTCCCCAGCTGTAGCTATCTACAACCTGAAACGAGCAGCACAGCAAGGTGAAAGACATGGCCAAGAAGCCAAACAGTTCGTCATGAAGAACTTCTACGTGGACGATGGACTTGCCTCTTTCTCCAGTAACGAAGAAGCTATTAGCATCCTAAAAAGTACAAAAGAAATGTTGGCAGAATCCAACATAAGATTGAACAAGGTAGCTTCCAACAGCAACAGAGTCATGGAAGCATTTCCAATGGAAGACCGTGCTAAAGATCTTAAAGACTTAGATCTAGGGACAGAATCACCACCTTTGCAAAGAAGTCTTGGGCTTAGTTGGGACCTAAAGACCGATAGTTTCACCTTCAGGGTCTCCAGAGAAGAGAAACCATTCACGAAAAGAGGTATTCTATCTACAGTCAACAGTCTTTATGACCCCCTGGGATTCGTAGCACCCATCATCATGCAAGGCAAAGCTCTTTTGAGACAGATCACTACCGAGCAAGAACAAATTGACTGGGACGTACCTCTCCCTGAAGAGAAGCAAATGCAGTGGAAGTTATGGAAAGACTCATTGTTAGAGCTTGAACAACTCAACATCCCAAGACCATACGTACCTGTTTCCTTGTCTGCTACAAAGAGAAGAGAATTATGCACATTCTCTGACGCTTCCACTATAGCTATCGCAGCTGTAACTTACCTTAGAGTAATAGACACTGAGGGACAAAGCCATGTTGGGTTCATCATGGGAAAATCTAAACTAGCTCCCAGACCTGCTCACACTGTCCCACGTCTAGAACTTTGTGCTGCTGTCTTAGCGGTAGAGATAGCAGACATGATTACGACTGAACTAGACATTGAGATCCATGCAGTGAACTTTTATACGGACAGCAAGATTGTGTTAGGATATATTCACA
This sequence comes from Rana kukunoris, assembly GCA_029574335.1. Classification (NCBI taxonomy): domain Eukaryota; kingdom Metazoa; phylum Chordata; class Amphibia; order Anura; family Ranidae; genus Rana; species Rana kukunoris. The sequence goes on along the minus strand of CM056050.1, from coordinate 277,123,784 downwards.
ATGCTTCAAAAAGATTTTACACATATGTGACCAACAGAGTGACACGTATCAGAAAATCTACAAGTCCAGATCAGTGGCATCACATCAGCACCGACAAGAACCCAGCAGATCATGGGACAAGATTGGTGTCAGCCGCTGTACTCAAGCAAACAAACTGGTTCGTAGGTCCATCGTTTCTTGGTAAGCCAGAAGCCAAAGAGACTACCCAGGTAGAGACCTTTCAGCTCATAGAACCAGATCAAGACAAAGAGGTAAGACCTCAAGTTATAGTTTGTAAGACTTTAGTTACCAGATACAGTTTGGGCACCCATAGATTTGAGAGGTTTTCCAATTGGAAGTCGTTGACACGTGCAATCGGAAAACTTATCTGTCTAGCCAGACACTCCTGCAGAGCTACTAATACTGATCAGCGTAGCAGCGACCATCTTGAACAAGCCAAGGTCGTGATCATCAAATGCGTACAGCAGGAAGTCTTTAAAGAAGAAATTCAAAGCCTTCTGAAAAAGGAAGAGATTTCTCGACAGAGTTCGCTCAAGAAGTTAAACCCTATCCTCGACGAAGAAGGAGTACTAAGAATAGGAGGTCGTTTGTCGGCAGCAGATATGACTATCCAAGAGAGACATCCCTTCATCATACCCAAGAATCATCACATCGCTCTCCTTCTGGTAAGACACTATCACGAGCAAGTGGCACATCAAGGACGACACTTCACTGAAGGAGCAGTACGGTCAGCAGGATTGTGGATCATAGGAGGTAAGAGACTAGTCTCCAGCGTGATCAGCAAATGCGTTGCCTGTAAGAAGATTAGAGGGAAACTTGAAGTTCAGAAGATGTCAAACTTACCTGCAGACAGACTTGCTTCAGATCCTCCGTTCACTCACGTAGGTCTAGACGTCTTTGGACCATGGAACATCTCTTCTCGCAAGACCAGAGGAGGCAGTGCCGAAAGTAAACGTTGGGCTGTTCTGTTCTCTTGTCAGAGTACTAGAGCAGTTCATATTGAAGTGATTGAATCTTTATCCACTTCAAGTTTCATCAATGCCTTGAGAAGATTCTTCTCCATCAGAGGACCAGCGAAATTGATTCGTTCAGACCGCGGCACAAACTTTATTGGGGCCTGCAAGGAATTGAAGATCATTTCTACAGACTCCGAAACGAGTTCCTATCTTCAAGATCAAGGATGCACTTGGACTTTTAATCCTCCACACGCATCTCATATGGGAGGAGCCTGGGAGAGGATGATTGGAGTAGCTCGTCGTATTCTGGACGCCATGCTCCTGAAGGTTGGGTCTACTCGCCTCACTCATGAAGCTTTGACTACACTAATGGCTGAAGTCGTGGCCATTATGAACGCCAGACCTTTAGTTCCAGTGTCTACAGATCCGGAGATGCCGTCAGTCTTGACACCCGCAATGCTGCTGACACAGAAGATGGAACCAATGACAGCTCCCACAGGAGACTTTGACCTCAAGGACTTGTACAACAAGCAATGGAGACAAGTTCAAAGTCTTGCGGACATTTTCTGGAAGAGGTGGAGACAGGAATTCCTGGTGACACTCCAGCCACGCAAGAAATGGCAAGATGACAAGCCCAACTTACAAGTTGGAGACATTGTCTTATTAAAAGACACTCAGGCCCACAGGAACGAATGGCCCATTGGACTCATTGTGGGAACTGATCCTAGTAGTGATGCTAGAGTTAGAAAGGTAGAAGTTAGAATTGTTAGACAAGGCATTCCAAAGGTGTATGCTAGGCCAATTTCTGAAGTAGTTTTACTTCTGTCCAAAAGTTAGTGGCATAACAAAAAGTATGCCAGGTGGGGAGTGTGCTGCCTTCACAGTATATATTATATGCATGGCACTCGGCAGTGTCTGTTCCTTTAAGACCCTCCATGTTCTTGAAGCCTAGAGGCGGGTTTTCCCTGTACTCCTATAGAGCATGCACATATCCTTTCTTTTCAACTCCAGCTACAGAAGTGAGCACATCCTCAGGACTTCTTAGAAGCTATTACAGGTTGCAAAGCTGATGAACACCAAAGCCTGTAAGTAAAGGGGTTTGCTAGTTCAGCTTATATAGAGGGATGCTAGGCACAGCTAGTATAATGTGTGTTTCAGTCTGTAGCAAGCAAGCACATGTTAGGCCCAATCCTTTGTATTAGCCATGTAGAATGTATGTTGCTTGAATAGCCATGCTTACATTTGTCTTTTTATGTTTGTTTTACAGTTTTACCAAATCAAATCATATCACACATTTTCACATGCTATTGTACACATTCCTGTGAATGATATCTCAGTAAAGACTGCATCAGTTCATTAACAAGCGCATCTTTCATTGGGATTCGGTTATACTTGATGTTAAGCTGTGTCTCTAAACAGCAACACACACACAGCTGGGACATTACAGGGGTACTGCAGGGTACTGGGGTATTGCAGAGTACTGGGGTATTGCAGAGTATTGGGGTACTGCAGGGTACTGCAGGGTACTGGGGTATTGCAGGGTACTGGGGGATTGCAGAGTATTGGGGGATTGCAGGGTACTAGGGATTGCAGAGTATTGGGGGATTGCAGAGCTGGGATGGATGGAGGGATGGCTGGATCTGTGACTGCATTTGTCACAGATCCAGCCACAGCACAGCTGCTGACACCCCGCTCCCCCCCCTCTCCTCGCACACTGTACCGAACGGTACAGAGAGGAGACGCAGGAGAGGGAGGAACCGGCGTCATCAAATGACGTCGGTTTGTTTACAAGTGATTGCGCCGTCATTTGACGGCGCGATCACGTGGTAAATGACCGCTATCAGCGGCAATTTACCGTGATCCGTGATGCGCCGGGTCTTCTAGACCCAGCGAGCACGGACACTTCCGCGAGCGCGTCCCAGGGGACGCGCAATAGTGGAAGTGAAGGACGACGTCCCAGGGACGTCGTCCCAAAATAACTCCGCCGCGCTGTAGCAGTATTTTTGCTATAGGGAAAGGGAAAGGGCTATAGGGAAAGAGGTTAAATGACACAAAAAACGACATTATGAAAAACGACACAAAAAATTCAAGCATGTTCAAATTTTTTTTTGGTCCTTTTTTCAGAAGACATAAAACAACGTTTTGCCCACACACACGATCATTTTAAATTACGTTTTTTAAAACGTCGTTTTTTTTCATCACAAAAACGACCGTGTGTACACGGCATAAGAGTATATACATTTATCAACGGCTTTTTTTTTCTCAGGGAATGGGTGCAGGAATTCAGAGTTCAGAGGTGCGCTACATACAGAGTCTAGAGTTCGGGGGGTTAAGGAATGCACTGCATATAGTGCAGAGTTTAGGTGTGTGCTATGCACTATATGCAGTGTTCAGCTCTTTTTCACAGGCTGTCTACATCTCATGTGTATTCCTCCTTGGCTCTGACCTCTCACAACTTTCCCCAATTCCCCGCCTCTGCAAACATCTCCCTTCTCCTCGCTCCCCCAAATGCTTCCTCACATCTCACCCACCCTGTCCAGTTCTAGTACCTCCTGAAAGTGTAGGTGGCTCCACCTCTCTCTCTCATTTGCTGGAAGATCATTGGTCAGCATCTATGCACCCGAGCACAGATGGGGATCACAGTGCAGCTTACCACAGGATGCTCCATCCCATGCTGCACCTGCATCTGCATCTCCCTCCCCCCCCCCCCTGTAAGAGCAGGGCAGGTAGGGATCTGTGAGAAAAGTTGTTTGTATAAACACAGAAGGCTTCTGCATTTACATGTGAAGCCGCGTACACACGACCGGTTTCCTCGGCAGAATTTAGGGCCCTTTCACAGGGTGCGGACCGTTTTTCGGTCCGCACCGTGTGTGTCCGTCGGCTCAGCGGGGGGTCCCGCTCAGCTGTCGGCGGACAGGGCGGTCCCCGCACACTGTGCAGGGACCGCCCTGTCTCTCCTCCGCTATCCCCTATGGGGAATCGGATGGAAACGGACCGTCTGTCCGTTTGCATCCGATCCGATCCACCGGACGGAAGAAAAATAGGGTTTTCTTCCGTCCGCAAAACGGATCCAGGCGGACGCGGATAGTAGGCGGACGTTATCGGATGCATCATCCGCTAACGGATCCGCTCCCATAGGGCCCCATTCTAAGTCCGTTTACGGACTTAGAAAAAGCGGACCGTTCGTCCGCACGTGTGAAAGGGCCCTTAGCAAGAAACACGATGGGAGACGTATTCTGCCGAGGAAACCAGTAGTGTGTACACTTTTTGCCGAGAAACCCGTCGAAAAACTCGTCGAGCCAAAGAGAGCATGTTCTCTATTTCCTCGTTGGGCAATGGGAAAATTTGGCTTGACGAGTTTTTTAACTGCCGAACAAGGAACTCGACGGGGAAAACATGTACGCCGCCTCACAGCCACAAGCAGAAAGCAGAGGGTGAGAGACGAAGATGGTGGAACAGAGTTTCAGGCAAAAAAGTCCTGGGTGCGACTGTGCAGTGTGCAGTGTTTTGCCAAAATAAGTCATGCAGTATTTAACCCATAAATTCACAAAAAATGCACATTAAATACTGCATGAGTTCATTTTATTATTTAACGGGAATTTAATGTGCGTTTTTGCACATTATTTTACCACAGACTGCCGAATAGCAATGACCCTTTCCTGCATTTACAAGTAATAGCCACAAGGGGCGAGCGGAGGGTGAGAGACATAAGTGGCGGAATAGAGTTTTAGGCAAAAAAAAAAAAAGAAGCCCTCGGTGCGACAGCCACATGAAATGGCCTGGCGCACCAGATTCGGCATGTGGGCCTTGTGTTTGACAATAACTCTGCAATAATTCATGCAGTATTTAACCCATTAACGTGTAATTCACAAAAAACACATTAAATACCGCAAGTTAATTTTTTTAATTAACGTGTGTTTTTGCACATTATTTTACCACAGACTGACTGCCAAACAAAAATAAATAAATCCCAAAATCCATACCTGTCAGGTCCAGATCTGAACCTACAACCTCTGCTGTGTCTAGCAGTATCTCTTCTTGCTGAGCCACCCAAGATACTGGACAGCTCCCTGGACAATTCCTTGGACAATCTTGTCTTGAACCTTGAACGCTTTGCTTCTCCCATGAATTTTCTATTTAAGCCATGCCTTTGCACTTCCTGTTTGCAAGATTGTTGTGCTCTCTCAGACCAATATCTTGTTTCTTTGTGTACCTGCAGCGGTCCTTATCTCCTCTACCACTTACCTTTTTCCTCAACTACACTCCTGCTTAAACCAAAACCTGCAACAACTTGTTGCCAACATTTGGCTTATGTACTGACTATGCTTCTGCTTGATCCTTACATGCTATATCTGGTACTGGACCTTGGCTTGCTCACCTCCTGGTGGGGGGATCCTGAGGACTGCGACCTGGAACTAACAGGCGGAAAACCCATCTTCACTATCAGGAGCTCTGGTGAATACCAGTTGGTGCTTAGACCCCGTACCTCGGGTGAGCCAGCATCAACGACCAAGGTAATCTGCTTGTTTACTTATCCTGCTGGTTGGTGGGAGCCTCTCTCCTGCTATAGTTATTGGTCTCCCAGCCTGACTGTGGCAATACCAGACCCTTATCAGAGCATGCAGCCCAGCAGGCTAGGAAAGTGGAGCAGATCTGTCGACAGGCCATAGTCAGAGCCAGGAGAAAGACAAGAGGTATCCAAGAGCAAGCCAGGTTGGTATTGGGTAGTTCAGAAGCACAAGCACATAAATCAGGAAGCTGAAGATCAGTCAGGGGCATCCATAAACATCAGCCATTCTTTTAAAGGCCAGAGGGTGTCAGAATCTACTGCAGGTGGCAGGGCAGGACTTAGGGTGGTGGGGTCCCCTGGACTTAAATGTTGAAGGGGCCCCCTGGAGCCGAGAATTGGGGGGGGGGAATCGAAGATGTTGAGCGGGGGGCATTAAAGTTGTTGAGCGGGGGGGGGGCACCTGTGCACGGAATGTGTCGGCTCTCTTCCCTTCAGCAGACATCCCCACACCGCTAGGGCCACAGACTGTCATTAGACCGGCTGTCGGCTTTTTTCCCATCAGCAGCCACAGTCCTCCACGCACCGCTCCGGTTCCTCCTGCTTCCGTGGTGCTTCCGTGGTGCTGCCTCCTCTTGCAGTGTGGGAAAATGAACCCTTTTGCGGGGGCCTTGGGGGATCTCTGGGCCCTTTAATAAAAAGAAAAAGGAAACCTCTGGGCCCTTTAATAAAAAATAAAAAAACATTTATAAAAAAATACATAAAAAAGGGAGGTTGCCATCCGGGGCCCTGGGGACCTCTGGGCCTTTTAATTAAAAAACAATTTATAAACAAAAATAAAAAAATAAACATTTATAAAAAAAAAAGGGGGGGGGTTGCCACATGGGGCCCTGGGGACCTCTGAGCCCTTTAATAAAATATATATATATATATATATATATATATATATATATATATATATATATATATATATAAATGTAAAAAAAAAGGGGGGGGTTGCCATCCGGGGGCCCTGGAGACCTCTGGGCCCTTTAATAATATGTATATTGTGACAGTAGGCAGGTTAAATCCCCTGGTTGTGTCCAAGAGGACAGGTATATCTCTCCTAGATTCAGGCTTTATGCCACTTTGTATCTCTAGGGGGAGTGCTGGGAGTCCTGCTAGGAGGACTTGATTACCCCAGCTGTTTCAGGTGGGCTCGTTAGGGCCTCTTGTAAAAGCTCCCAGCATGAATAGAGTGTCACTCCAAGCTGGAGGCAGACCTGTGTGGACTGTCAGTGCTTTGTGCTGTGTGCGGTGAGCTAAAGCCTGTGTGGCTATTCCTAAAACATTTAAACTCCAGGGAGTCAGGGACTGGGGCAGCACAAGGCTGTACCTAGTTGGTAGTTAGGGACACCAGCATGTGTAGCAAGCAGGTCAAGTTGACCAGGATTTATTTTTGTTATTTCTTTTGTTTTCTGTCATAATTTTTTGTGGTGTATTTAAAATAAAACCGCACCTTTTTTTGTTTTCTCCTACCACGGTCTGCTGTGCCTAGTTCTTTTCTGTGTGCTGAACCCTTCCAGGGAATCGCACAGACCCGCTGCCGAGCTAGCCCCTCACAATATATATATATATATATATATATATATATATATATAAAAAGTGGGGGGTGCTGTCTGGGGCCCTGGGGGCCTCTGGGCCCCTGGGGACCTCCGGACCCCTAAAAAAAAAAAGAGGGTTGCCATCCGGGGCACCCTATTGGGCGGGGCTTATGGGCTTGAGCCCAGTCAAGCCCAATGGTAAGTCCGGCCCTGGCAGGTGGTGTGCAGATATTGTTGGTATTGGCCACTATGCCAGGTTTTTAGCCAAGTCTCCTCTGGCTTGTTCCCTGACACCAGCATACCCTTCAGGGGTTTTTCTATCTAGAGGCACAGACAGCAATGACATCTTCAGGGGATCTAATCCGTTCCTGCTCTACAACTAAAAAAAAAGTTTTGGCCATACATACAGTTTCCTATAAAAAGACAGCCCAAAAGTAGAACAGTTTGTATATATGCCAAATAAATCCTCTTTTTAGGAACTGCAGCGATTGTTTCGATTGTCAAGAATGGTATTAACATATTGTTTTTTTACATCCTTTCTTCCAAATATGAAATTTCAAGGAATACTTTCAATGCAAATGAATCATATACTGTATACTGTATACTGCAGCTGATTTCTCATTTCCATATTGGGTAAGAACTTCAGATTAGGAATGCTGCCAGCACGGCATGTCGACTTCACACCAAAATGGCACACAAGAGGAAGTTCTTCACATCCAGCAAGGCTGAGAAAACCTTGTAGGACAGGAAAGACCAAAAAAAAAGAGGAAAAAATAACTCTTTCAACAAAGAGTTTCCTTGTGTTTGCCCTGAAGTAATTATTTGAAAAGCGTGAAAAGCCCTAAATGAAAAATTATAAAGCATCATGAAATGTGAAAAAGTGAAAATAAAATAAAAGTTGAACTACAAACAGCATTGAATATATAAGCAGCTTGAATTAAAGGATTTATGTTAAAAATATTAACAAAACAAGTGAAAGTCTAATTTTCCATAAGTAAATGCCTGCAACTATGATTCGAGTCTGTGCACAGCAGAGTCAGGAAGCCATATTTAGCTACCATGACAGTAGCAGATTCAAACCAACCATCACAAATTAGATTTGCATTGCTTATTTACAGTTTTCTAACCAGTGCAGACAGTCTACTATACAATAGAGTGAAACTAAGATGATTCATCCCTGTAGTCTTATCTGGATCTACTGTAGCAGAAATTAGAATTTATTAGGTGTACTATATGATTTCTACTTTAAATGGGTAAAGAAAAGACTTCAGATACATTGTTATATATGCAAAACTGACAGCATCTGTCCAGAGTCATCCACAGCAGGAGAAATCATTTTAAAAATGGCAATGGAATTGGGCCCCTTTCACACGTGCAGACAGCATGTCCGTATTTCATCCATCCGTTTTCGGATGAAATACGGACATACATGTATCCCTATGGGATAGCAGGTGTCAACAGAATAACATCCGCTGACACCCGATCTCATCGGTCCCCGCTATGGCCGATTCTGCATGGACGGACACAGCAGCATTGACCTTAGGTTATATATCCTTCCTTTCAGGAGAGACTAGGCAGAAAAAACAGCACTTCAAGTGTTAAAACACTTTCCTCAGTATAGTACCTCCCAGGGGGCGGGTCCCCTGGGTATATCCCACTCTCTGGCTCATGCAGCTCCAGTTTTTTTTCTGCCTAGCGTTAGGAGAAGACATGGCCCTTCTGGAGCCCATGTGCTCTGGAGTTTTTTGCATTTTTTTTTCGCTTTTGTTTGATTTTTTCCTGCATTTTTTGGATCCTGGGATCTACAATCAACAGCCGACTGTGTGACAGGCTGAATCCTCGATCCTTGTAGTTCCCCATGTTCGGCCTTTGAGCGTTTGCCGGCTTGCCAACTATCGCCTAATCTACGCCTTTCCTCCTCTGAAGCTTCTTCAGTGGAAGCCGAAGGGATACCAACAATCCTGATCACCCCGGATTGGCCGCGCCGTCCCCGGTACGCGGACCTGGTGCGTCTGGTGGCAGACGTCCCTTGGCGTCTACCCCTGAGAGAAGATCTTCTGTTGCAGGGTCCGATCTTTCACCCTGCTTTACAGTCGCTGGCTTTAACGGCGTGGCTGTTGAGAGCCAGGTGCTGAAGGACCGAGGCCTGCTACGAGCATGGAAGTCTACTTCACAAAAGATTTACCATCGTACGTGGAAGGCCTACATCTCTATGTGTGAAGAGATTAAATGGTATCCCCGTACATACGCGTTGTCCCGGATTCTGCTGTTTCTACAGCGTGGAGTGGATCAGGCTCTCGCCTTAAGTGCGGTTAAAAGTCAGATTTTGGCTCTAGCTGTGTACTTTCAGCGACCCTTGGCGGTGCACTCCCTGGTGCGTACGTTTGTGCAGGGGGTTCGGCATGTGGCCCTTCCTGTGCATCCTCCACTGCCTCCATGTAGGGTGACCACGTGTCCCGGATTGCCCAGGACAGTCCCGCATTTTGCAGGTCTGTCCCGGGCACCATTATTCCAGGACAATACAGTGTCCCGGAATGAAACTGACACAGCCACCCCCCGGGCCAATCTGATGCCCACAAAAAAGACCGCCACATCACCGCTTTACTCACTGACGGTACTTGTCCTGGCTGGGAATGCCTGAAGGAGCACAATCCCCGCCCCCTGCTTGTGATTGGAGAAATCATAAATCCCGCCTCTTGTGTCCAACCACTGTGCTGTAAATCGTTACAGAACAAGCTGATTTTTGGGAAGGGAGGGGGGGTCCCTGAATGGTAGTTTGGAAATGTGGTCACCCTACCTCCATGGGACTTGAATTTAGTCCTCTCAGTGCTTCAAGAGGCTACGTTTGAGGACATTCGGAAGATCCCCTTGTTGACTCTGTCCCAGAAAGTGGTTTTCCTGGTGGCAATTACCTCGATCAGACGGCTATCTGAGCTGGCGGCTTTGTCTTGCAAGGCTCCCTACTTAGTCATCCATAAGGATAAGGTGGTGCTGCGGCCGCAGCAGTCATTCCTTCCAAAGGTTGTTTCGGCTTTTCACATTAATGAGGACATTGTTTTACCATCCTTATGTTCTCGGCCGAAAAACCAGAAGGAGGCCACTTTGCATTCCTTGGACGTGGTTCGGGCCCTACGGGTGTACTTGTTTGCTACGGCTCATTTTCGGAAGTCAGACTTACTGTTCGTGACGATGACTGGTCCTAAAAAGGGTCTGGCGATCTCGTCGGCCACCATTTCTAGGTGGATCAGACAGGTCGTGCTTCAGGCCTATGCCCTAAACGGGTGGGCGCCTCCCTTTCAGGTTAGGGCGCATTCGACCAGGGCGATTGGTGCCTCTTGGGCTTTCTGCCATCAAGCGTCTTTTTTAAAGGTGTGTAAGGCAGCGACCTGGTCGTCAATCCACACCTTCTCAAAATTTTACAAGGTGGATGTGAGTGCATCTTCGGATACCTCCTTTCGACCGCAAGGTTTTACAGGCGGCAGTTTAAGGTTGGAGTTCCTCCGTTGAGAAACTCCGGTTTTGTTTGGGGTAAAGCTTGGTTTGCTGTGTTGTTTTCCCACCCCTCGAAAAAAAAATTTACACTGCTTGGGGATGTCCCTAAGGTCAATGCTGCTGTGTCCGTCCATGAACGGAAAAGAAAATAGGATTTTTGTACTCACCGTAGGGTCCATTTCTCTGAGTTCATGGACGGACACAGCACCCACCCCTCCTTTTTGTTTGTACTGCTTGTTACGAACTGGAGCTGCATTAGCCAGAGAGTGGGATATACCCGGGGGACCCGCCCCCTGGGAGGTACTGTACTGAGGAAAGTGTTTTAACACTTGTAGTGCTGTTTTTTCTGCCTAGTCTCTCCTGAAAGGAAGGATATATAACCAGGGCTTTTTTTCTGGGGGAACTTGGGGGAACTCAGTTCCACCACCTTTGGCTCAGACCCTTTGGTGCCCGCTCACCACAATCACTTGTGAACACAGAAGTCTGGTTTCTGTGTTTACAAATGACTGCTTTGTAACCCCCTGAACTCTGCACACTGTATGTAATGCAATTCTGGTATTTAATGCCCCTTTAAGACCCTTCTACTGTTTGTGAAATCTGAACGGGTTGTGGTTGAGTTCCTGCACCTATTTTCTGAGAAAAAAAGCTCTGTATATAACCTAAGGTCAATGCTGCTGTGTCCGTCCATGAACTTAGAGAAATGGATTTTACGGTAAGTACAGTACGTGTTCATCCGATCCCCCCATAGCGAAAAGTGGAGATCTGACAGGGCGGTCCCTGCACACTGTGCAGGGACCGCCCTGTCATCTGCCGGCTCAGCAAGGATCAACGGATTGATCGCTGCTGAGCAAGCGGATATTTAAGGAACAAATCCTCATGGGATTTGATAGTGTGAAAGGACCCTAAGATATAATGTATTTTGTCCATGTGTTGGTTTTCTCAATACGATATCCAAATAGTGCTTGCATTGAAAGCAAATGATCTCTACTGCAATAGCTATCTTCTTTATTACAAGGCAAACTGTAACCCAGGGCCATGGGCTATCTGCAACTATATACTGTATATATTTACAATAAACAGAATGCAGGTTTGTCCACTACTACACTACTGAGTTAAAGTGAACTTTGCACTACAAGCCAGGTCTGCCTTTTTTAGAATGTGTTTTTGTAATATGAAAATTCCCCATAAAAAGGGAAAGTAATGATCTGGAAGTTCCATTTTATTAATTATTTACCATATGTACCTGTAAGTCATAAAGCTAATGACTATCATTTTCTGACAATTTATACATTTATTTTACAAATAATGGAAGTATTCCTACTCTACTATAGGTAGAATTTTCAGAAATACTTCCTCTACCAGGAGTCACACAAGGCAGTGTTGCCAACCTACCAGATTGAAATTTACTGACAAACCACCCAAAATTTACTGGCACAGCCACGTTTTTACTGCCATTTCCAAAAGTAAAAAAATTACCGTTTTAAGTGCACATATCAGTATTTAGGCTACAAACAAGTACAATATGCAATTAGCAATACGATTTAAGACATAATACATAATAATGTAAACATTTTGTTTTCGATATAGTAAGTAGCTCAGGGACACGACTCAGGGGGTAAGAAATTAGATTGGGTCAGGCACACACACATGTGAAACTGACTCTCTAGGCCTGTACACTCGATCTGACTTTTTGACAACAAATGTACGACGGACCTGTTTTAGCGGACAATCTGACGTGTGTACGCTCCGTCGCACAAACTTTTTCACTTTTTCATCGGACAATTGTTCGCTGTGAAAACAGACAACATTTCCGGCAACAAATGTCCTACGTTGGCTAATCCGATCGTGTGTACACAAGTCCTTTGGACTAAAGTCTAAAGTACAAACACGCAAGCTCAGAACCAATGCTAAAGATCAGACAACAGTAGCAGAAGTTGCCCAAAGGGTGGCAGTAAAGAGCAGAAAACCCACGTAGTACGTCTATTACATCACTGCGTTCATGTTTGTTGCCGTGTGTATGCATACCAAGTTCTCGGCCAACGCCCTTCAGAGCAAAATCCATGGAAAAGTCAGTTGGAAGTCTGATCGTGTGTATGAGGTTTCACAGTAACAATGACAGCAGTGTGCAGCAGCACAGACCACCGACACAACAAGTCCCCTCCTGAGTCACAGCGACAGTCACTCCCCATGCAAAGTGATCACTCCAGTCTAAAGAGCACTGACAGTCCTGCTCCCAGCGTGCCTTGCTCCCGACTCACACACGAGGCTCTGGCCGCTCGGCTTGGCTCCCTTGCACCATATCACAGGACATGCTCAGGCACCACCTCCGCCAGAGCCGCCCCAACACACTGTAGCAGGCATTGAGATGGTCTCGGCAGGCTCCGGACCAAGCCAAGCGTCACAGCCATATTTTTTACTGGCAACCTTTTCCTTTTACTGGCATTTACTGGCAGGAGAAAATTGCCCGTTTTTTACTGGCTGCCAGTAAAAATACTGACGGTTGGCAACACTGACACCAGACAACAGGAGGTTTGAGAGCTAAACAAGCGACTGAGAAAATGATGTAAGAAGGAGGGTTTTGGTTTAATGGGCCTGCTCTACTTTATCTAATGAGGAGGGTGCAGCTCTCCTGGGGACAAAGATGGTCAGAAGGTTGGAAGGAACTTCTAAACTAAGATGTGTGTGTGTGTGTGGGGGGTGTCAGTGAGAGCTATACCAGTGAACAAGGGACAAAGCGTGCATAGTTGAGGGAGGAGGGGGCCTCAAACCAGATTATAGAGAAACAAACTCTAAGGCCGCGTACACACGATCCGTCAAAACCGATGAAAACGGACTGAAGGACCGATTCATCGTTCCAAACCGATCGTGTGTGGGCCCAATCGGTCAGTTATCCTTCAGTCAAAAAAAAGAGGACTTGCTTTAAAATTTGACCGATGGACGCCTGAACGATGGGTCAAAACCGATCGTTAGTATGCAAAAGCATTGGTTAAAAGGCAGCACATGCTCAGAATCAAGTCGAGGCATGCTTGGAAGCATTGAACTTGTTTTTTTCCTGTACGTCATTGTATTAAAACACGTAACGTCACCGCGTTCTAACACGATCGTTTTTGTTTTTAACCGATGGTGTGTAGGCACATTCTTTGCACATTCTTCTAGGGAAGCGCAAGTTTACCACTCCTTTACACATCAGACCATCAGTCAGCTTCATCGGTTAACCGATCAAAACAGTCCTTCGGACCGTTCTCATCGGATAGACTGATCGTGTGTACGCGGCCTAACTCTAACAAGCAATCAAGGATAACTTGATATATGCTTATACACAGTGTGACAGAAAGTAAGGTAAATCTGTGGGTGTTGTCACAGACAGGGCCGATCCTAGGGTCACAGGCGCCTGGGTGCAGAAATATTTCTGGCGCCCCCCACATGGGCGTAGTCATCTTACTAACTCCTCCCATTTACAAAATGTTTCAAAGACTCAGACACAGAGATGCTCCCTTAAGAAGTCTTCGTTATCCTGGGATCCTCTTAACAATAAACAAATTACAAGAAAAGAGTACACTAATGGGACCTGGGGGGGAGGGTCTCTTTGATAGATAGAGAGAGGGCTTATGTTAGGAGGTCTTATGAGATGGTCAGAGACTGTAGGCATGATACAGGAGATAATCAGAGACTGCAGGCATGATACAAGAGATGGTCAGAGACTGCAGGCATGATACAAGACATGGTCAGAGACTGCAGGCATGATACAAGACATGGTCAGAGACTGCAGGCATGAAACAAGACATGGTCAGAGACTGCAGGCATGATCCAAGACATGGTCAGAGACTGCAGGCATGATCCAAGACATGGTCAGAGACTGCAGGCATGATCCAAGACATGGTCAGAGACTGCAGGCATGATCCAAGACATGGTCAGAGACTGCAGGCATGAAACAAGACATGGTCACAGACTGCAGGCATGATCCAAGACATGGTCAGAGACTGCAGGCATGAAACAAGACATGGTCAGAGACTGCAGGCATGAAACAAGACATGGTCAGAGACTGCAGGCATGATACAAGACATGGTCAGAGACTGCAGGCATGATACAAGACATGGTCAGAGACTGCAGGCATGATACAAGACATGGTCAGAGACTGCGGGCATGATACAAGAGATGGTCAGAGACTGCGGGCATGATACAAGAGATGGTCAGAGACTGCGGGCATGATACAAGAGATGGTCAGAGACTGCGGGCATGATACAAGAGATGGTCAGAGACTGCGGAAATGATACAAGAAATCAATGCATCAAATGCAGCCTACCAGTGCCCACCAATTACAGCCCCATCAGCGCCCATCAAATGCAACCTACCAGTTCCCACCAAATCCAGCTCATCAGTGTACACCAATTGCAGCCTTTTAGTGCTCCTCGATCACACAGAGCAGCGACGATCTCCTGCTGTCACAGAGCTTGGATTTAAATCTCCCGGGCAGCCACTGTAACAAAGTCCCGCCTCCTAGACCAGCTTGTGGCTTCTATGATACACGTCACACTGATTAAATTTTACTGCATTGGATCAGTGTTCCGTCTATCTCACAGGAGGCGGGACTTTGTTACAGTGCCGCCAGGAATTTTAGACCAAAGCTTGTGCGATGTGCGAGACACACACAAGCAGTGGCATCGCTAGGGTTGGGGTCACCTGGTGAGGCCAGCAGGAACCACAGGTCAGCGGCCCGCAGGAACCACAGGTCCGCAGACAGTTCCCAGCAGGACCTACAGCCTGTGGGTCCTGCTGGGAGGTGGCTGCGGATCTGTGGATCCTTAAGGGGGCTGGCTAAGAATCTGTGGGTCCTGCAGGGGGCTGTCTGCGGACCTGTGGGTCCTGCAGGGAGCTGGCCGTGGACCTGTGGGTTCTGCAGGGAGCTGGTTGGTGATCTGTGGGTCCTGCTGGGAGCTGGTCATGACCAGTGGGCCCTGCTGGCCTGTAGGCTATGGCTAGCTTCCAGCAGGACCCACAGGTAATGGGCAGCTCCCACAGGTAATGGGCAGCTCCCAGCAGGACCCACAGGTAATGGGCAGCTCCCAGCAGGACCCACAGGTAATGGGCAGCTCCCAGCAGGACCCACAGGTAATGGGCAGCTCCCAGCAGGACCCACAGGTAATGGGCAGAATGATCATGTGGGGGTCAGGATCTCTCACCTCAGCCATGGTCCAATGGCAGCTGCCAGCTCAGCAAGACAGGTCCTCCTGCTTCCAAGTTGCATGGCCTCCTCCAGTCCTGGGGGGGGGGTGGTTTTGATGCTTCTGTGGGGTCAATAACATTGACAGGCCTGGAGTTGTAGCACAACTTCTCTTCCTTGTTTACACCACCCACCGGGAGCCTCCCTCAGAAGTCACAACTCCCAGAAGCCACATCGGCAGCCGTCACAATACAAGCACAGTAGCACTGTTAGTGGCGGCGCCGGGAGTTGCTTCAGTCCGAGCGAGCGCGTCAATCGTCTGGGTCGGAGGAAGTTGCGGACTACAGCTCCCAGAAGCCACAGCGGCGGCCGTCACGTCAGGGAAGTCAGCTGACATGCCGGCCGCCACTGTGGCTTCTGGGAGCTGTAGTCCGCAACTTCCTCCGACCCAGACGATTGACGCGCTCGCTCAGACTGAAGCAACAAGAAAAAAAACATGTAAGCGGGCGGCCGCGGCTCCTTGCACTCCCGGCGCCGCCACTAACAGTGCTACTGTGCTTGTGTCTGCTCGCGGACTGCACCGCACACGCGAGTGACTCTTTGGCACAGTTCAAGGAGAGGAGGAGGGAGGAAGCGCTCTGACACTTCGGCGCCTCCCCCCTCTGGGCGCCTGGATGCCAGGCACCCAGTGCACCCGCCCAGGATCGGCCCTGGTCACAGACAGGAGATACATTTCTGCCTTGTTTAGACAATTCACCAATTACTATCAGGTGTCGGCTGCAGAAATAGCCAGAAAGGTTTAAGGGTGTTGGAAAGCTTCAGCTGTTCAGAATGAGGCAATTAAGGCCTCTATAAGTTATCCAGAGGATGACTACTGATTTCTGCATCCTGAGGCTTTTTGAGTTAAGGAGAGCAGTGAGCTGAGAAAGACTTCTGAAGAGGTGAGGTGGTGTTGATTTTTCTGTGTGATAAAAATCAAAAAGACTATTGTTTTTCTGCTGTATGACAAGCAGTGTCTGCCCAGCAGTAGGCTGTGCCAGACTCCATAGATAGGTTCCTGTGTGGTGAAGGTAGACGCCCCAAGTGGCCAGGGTTTATTTTATGTTTATGCTGTTTGGATGCTTGCACTTGTTTCCAGCAATATGGAAGAATAAACCATAATCTTTGTTTTCAACCGTCCTCGGCTGCCTCCCTGTATAGTTCAGTGTGTAGTGAACCCACCCAGGGGGTCACACACACCCGCTACCGAGCTTACCCCTTACAACAGATAGAAGGTATGTACACAACTGCTAGAAGTCTGGTTAATAAAACTGAAGAACTAGAAAATCTGATACTTGTGAAGAATTTTGACTTCATGGAAATATCAGAAACCAGGTGTGACAGCTTACGTGACTGGCTTTCAAATATCCAAGGGTACACTCTGTTACAGAGGGACAGGGTAGGTAGTGTTGGAGATACAACAAAACCTTCAGTTTAGCCTATTATATGGAATGCAGTTTACATAAAGGACACAAGATGTCGCTAATGCTTAATGATATGCTATGCTATGTATGCTCTATGATATGTTGTATTTTTCTGCCCACAGTGATGCGCTTGTTGGTTTCTTTTTCCTGCCTGTGAGCTCTGTGTGGGTTCTTCTTACTATGTACAGAGAGATATCTTTGTCTGTGTGATGATGTTCCAATAAAGAAGCCAGTTCCTGTTACTACACAACGTCTGATCTCAACTGACTCCGCTGCACCTATGATTCGTACTTTGCAACAGGTTATGGGCCCAGTGTCCGGATAAAGTCTTATGACCAGGTGCGGCCTAAGCAGAACAAAGCCTTGAACTGATGCGGAGATCGACATAAGGAAGCTTTCCAGTGACATCTCCTATAGATAGTTTATGCTGCGGAAACTTTACAAAATGAGACTTGGCAGAGAACAGGACATGCAGGAGCATATAAACGCAATGCTGGAAGTGATTGCGCAACTCAGATCAAGTGGGAAGAATATAACAGACAGTCACATTGCAGCCATGTTGTTATGCAGTTTGCCCGATACATACACTGCACTAATCAATGCACTGGAGACACGACCTGAAACATATCTGACGGTAGCATTTGTAAAAACCAGGCTCATAGATGAGTATCAGAGAAGAAAGGAATTAATGCATGACTCCACAGAATCTGAAACCAGTACCGCTCTTAAAGCTACAGACGCAAGATTACACAGGAAAGAAACCAGAGTGTGTTTCAGATGCCACAAACAGGGACACATAAAGAAAGACTGTACTATATGGAAAGCAGAACAAACGAGACAACGTCCCTTTTATGCTAAACAAAATATCAAAACCACAATCAATGACCCAAGGGAAGGCAACTGGAATGCCACATTTGAAGCGACAGGCAACAATAAATGCCGAAACTGGTGCATCGATTCAGGGGCAACCAGTCACATAACGAGTGATAGAAGTTTCTTCACAGAACTTGATCAGAACAACAAATAAACAATTTACCTTGCAGATGGAAGCACAATACATGCTGAAGGATGTGGGCATCGAACCCTTGTATGCACTGATGATGCGGGACACAATTTAACCATACCAGTGAAAGATGTGCTTTATGTTCCTAATCTAGAAGGACTCTTATCTGTGAAGCGTCTAACAGCCAGAGGACTCACTGTGAAATTCCAAGGTGACAAGTGTTCCATTCTAAACGGCAAACAGGCAATAGCAAGTGCCAAGCTGGATGATCATCTATATCATCTCGACACAGTGAAGGAAAAGGTGAGACTATGTACACACAAGCACAATGACTGTATACATATATGGCACAGACGTCTAGGTCACAGACACCCGGAATGCATACTGGAACTACAGAGGAGGAATCTGACAAGGGATCTAATAGTATTCCCTTGTCCAGTCACTGCTAAATGTGAATGTTGCATTAAATCCAAAGCTACGAGAGCAACACTTCCCAAAGTCAGCCAGAAGAGAGCCTCAAGACCACTTGACTTAGTTCACAATGACGTGTGTGGTTCCCTAAACCCACCAACACCTAGAGGCAACAGGTACATAGTGACTTTCATAGACGGCTACTCAAGATATACAGTCACCTACCTAATGCAACACAAGAGTGAAGTTTTCGACAAATTACAAGACTATATAACAAAGACAAGTGACAAGTTTCAGAGAAAGCCTCTCATACTTCGGAGCGATAATGGAGGTGAATTCACAGGAGGTAAGATACAAGAGTACTTAAAAAGGCATGGAATAGAACATCAAAAGACAGTTCTGTATACACCAGAACAAAATGGAGTAGCTGAAAGAAAGCACAGAACTCTGACTGAAATGATCAGATGTATGCTGACAGACTCTAGACTACCACAAACATACTGAGGTGAGGCAGCCATGACAGCTACATATTTGCAGAACAGACTTCTTTCCAGAACAGTGGAGAAAACCCCATATGAACTATGGCACAATGAGAAGCCAAGTGTAAAACACCTAATGCCGCGTACACACGGTCGTTTTTTGTGATGAAAAAAAGATTGTGTGTGGGTAAAACGTCATTTTATGTCTTCAAAAAAACGACCAAAAAAAAATTCGAACATGCTTGAATTTTTTATGTCATTTTTCTGAATGTCGTTTTTTGTGTCATAAAAAATGATCGTGTGTGGGCAAGACGATGTTTAACCACTTCAGTCCCCGCTCATCGTCAATTGACGGCAGCTTAGGGGATCTGAATATCCAAGCTGCCGTCAATTGACGGCATAGTTTTCTCCGTTCACTGGGGGGGCGCGTGCGTGCCGATGGCGGCGCGCGCACGCACCCGGGGCGTCCCCGAGATGCCGATGCGCGTGCCTGGTGGTCGCGATGTCCGCCAGGTACCCGCTGATCGGCAGTTTTAGAGCAGGGACGTGGAGCTCTGTGTGTAAACACAGAGCTCCACGTCCTGTCAGTGAGAGGAGACAGATGCTGTTTCTCTTGTACATAGGGAGACAGCATCGGTCACCTCCCCCAGTCACCCCCCTCCCCTCACACAGTTAGAACACACCCAGGACTCACATTTAACCCCTTCCTCACCCCCTAGTGTTAACCCCTTCACTGCCAGTCACATTTATACAATAATTAGTGCGTTTTTTATAGCACTGATCGCTGTATAAATGTGAATGGTCCCAAAAATGTGTCAAAAGTGTCCGATGTGTCCGTCGCAATATCGCAGTTCTGACAAAATTCGCAGATCGCCGTATTACTAGTAAAAAAAAAATTGTCAGAATTCTATCCCTTATTTCCTAGCCACTATAACCTTTGCGCAAACCAATTACTATACGCTTATTGCGATTGTTTTTTTTACCAAAAATATGTAGAATACATATCGGCCTAAACCAGTGCTTCTCAAATAGTGGGGCGGGCCCCCCTGGGGGGGCCCGAGGCTCCATGAAGGGGGGCTCGAGCCTTATTCCGGACTGCAGCGATCGCGCCATTTAGAAGCCGCTGTCCCAAGCCTCCTGCGCTAGTTAGAGGAGCGGACGGCGGGAGGCGGGACATTGTTGAACTGACAGGTGGGACCAGAGAGGTAGCAGCCTATCATGTTGGACGGCAGGTGATTGGCTGCTAGGAGGTGGTCCTAGCAGCCAATCACCAGTTCGCCCAAAAGTCTCCCCGCTCCGCCCAGTGCTGCTGCGGCTTCACTTGACGAATGTCTCGCCTCCTGCTCTCCGTGCTGAAACGTTACAGGTAGGAGTGGAGAGGGAAGGGAGGAAAAATATATGGAAATGTTAAGGACGAGAAATGGGGGCTGTGCTGTGGGGGGTTATGTGATGGGGCAAACTGTGTGCAGGATATGTGATGGGGGTCATGTAAAGGGGGAAATACTGTGTGGGGGGATATGTGATGGGACAATACTGTGTGGGGGGATATGTGATGGGACAATACTGTGTGGGGGGATATGTGATGGGACAATACTGTGTGGGGGGATATGTGATGGGACAATACTGTGTGGGGGGATATGTGATGGGGCAATACTGTGTGAGGGGATATGTGATGGGGCAATAATGTGTGGGGGGGATATGTGAAGAAGGGCAATACTGTGTGTGGGGGGGATATGTGAAGAAGGGCAATACTGTGTGTGGGGGGGATATGTGAAGAAGGGCAATACTGTGTGGGGGGGATATGTGAAGAAGGGCAATACTGTGTGGGGGATATGTGGATACAGTGTTATGCAGAGTTGTACTTATAACAATTTTATAGACAAATTATATATTATATTTACAGTCGCGCGGGGGGGGGGGGGGGCGCGAAATTTTTTCTTCTTCCTAGGGGGGGCATGACAGAAAATAATTGAGAAGCACTGGCCTAAACTGAGAAAAAAAAATATATTTTTTTAAAAAAATTGGATTTTTATTATAGCAAAAAGTAAAAAATATTCTGTGTTTTTTTTCAAAATTGTCGCTCTTTTTTGTTTATAGCGCAAAAAAACAAAAACGCAGAGGCGATCAAATACCACCAAAAGAAAGCTCTATTTGTGGGGGAAAAAAGGACGTCAATGTTGTTTGTAAGGCACGTCGCACGACCGCGCAATTTTAATTTAAAGCGACGCAGTGCTGAAAGCTGAAATTTCGCCTGGGCAGGAAGGGGGTATATGTGCCCAGTAAGCAAGTGGTTAAAACTACGTTTTTAAACCCTTGCATGCTCAGAAGCAAGTTATGAGACGGGAGCTTTAATGGAACAGAGTGCCGTCGAAAGTGTCTTACGCAACCGCGCTTTGCAAGAGCATTTTCAGAAAACGATGGTGTGTAGGCAACGTCGTTTTTTAAAATGAAGTTTGAAAAACGTAGTTTTTATTCATGAGAAAAAGCAACGTTTTTTACAAGACAAAAAACTACCATGTGTACGCGGCATAAGAGTTTTTGGATGCAAAGCATTTATCTACATACCTGAAGAAAAACGCACCAAACTTCAAAACAGAGCGTTTGAAGGTATCTTTGTTAGATACAGTGACAATGTCAAGGGTTATAGAATCCTAAATCCCAAAACAGCCAAAGTTACCATTAGCAACAGCATAACTTTTGTTGAAGATTTAAGAGACAATGTAATGAAAACAGTAGAAGCAAGAATAGAAGAGAAAACTGACATTAACCAGCCCATCTCTGTAACTTCCGAACAAACGGTTGAAGTGAGTGTAGACTAAACCAGTACTGAAGAGCAGATACAAGAAGGCTTAGATACAAAGCCGAGACGTTCAACAAGAGAAAACAAAGGTAAACCACCTATACGTCTCTCATACAAAGCAAGTACTGCCAGTATCAACAAACCTGTAAACTGGGAAGACATATCTCAACTTTCAGAACAAGAAGCAACTAAATGGATAAAGGCTGCTGAGGAAGAGATAAAATCCATGCATGACACTAAAACATGGACACTTACAGAACTACCACCTGGAAGGAAAGCCATAGGCTGTAAATGGACTTTTAAAGTGAAATACAATACAGATGGCACAATTGAACGATACAAAGCAAGACTAGTAGCCAAAGGCTATTCTCAAAAATACAGAGAGGACTATGATGAGACATTTGCACCAGTAGTCAAGCACACTACAATATGGACTTCGCTGACAGTAGCCGTCACAAGGAAAATGCAAAAGAAACATTTTGATGTGAAAACTGCGTTTCTACATGGCGATTTAACAGAAGAAATTTACATGAAACAGCTGCCAGGATTCAAAGATGAACAAAGGTCAGACCTAGTATGCAAACTTCGCAGGAGTATATATGGCCTAAAGCAAGCAGCCAGAGCGTGGAATATAAAAATAAATGAAGTGCTTACACATCAAAAATTTCAAAGGAGCAAAGCAGACCCCTGCTTATACACAAAGAGATTGGCAAACAGATGGGTCTATATGCTTATTTATGTGGATGAAATCCTGATTTGCTTTGAGCAAGAAGGGGATGAAACAGAAATACTGGAAAAACAAAATCAGCACTTTGACACCAAAGACCTCGGCAACATAAAAAATTATTACCTTGGCATCCAGATCAAGAGAGAGGAATATGGCAGCTTTCTTCTAAATCAAAGACACAAAATACAAGAAATAATTCAAACTTTCGGAATGGAAGACAACAAACCAGTGAAATCTCCCATGGAAACCAACTACCTAAAGGAGATGAATGTCAAGATAACCCATTACCTACTAATACTCAATACAGGAAAGCAATAGGGAAATTGCTGTACCTTACCACTGCTACAAGGCCAGACATTGCAGCAACAGTTGGAATCTTATGCAGAAAGGTTTCAATGCCAAATAAAAAGGACTGGAATGCTGTAAAACGAATCATTCGCTATCTTAAAGGGACTTAGCTCTACAAGCTCAAGTTACCAGCAAGCGATGAAAGCACCTTAACAGGATATGTAGATGCTGACTGGGCAGGAGACACCAGTGACAGAAAATCTACCAGTTATTTTTCCTGTCAGGAGGCGCCATCAGTTGGACTAGTAAAAAGCAACTCTCTGTTTCACTGTCGTCTACTGAAGCAGCATACATTGCTGCAGCGCAAGCAAGCAAAGAAGTTATATGGCTGAGACAGCTATT
Source organism: Rana kukunoris (assembly GCA_029574335.1). NCBI lineage: Eukaryota > Metazoa > Chordata > Amphibia > Anura > Ranidae > Rana > Rana kukunoris. Next base: position 277,100,512 of record CM056050.1, on the reverse strand, counting down.
AACAGATTGGGACCAACAGAAATCTATGAGGACAATCAAGGATGCATTGTACTTGCACATACGGAAGGAGATAATTCAAGAACCAAGCACATTGATGTAAAGTTTCACTTTCTTAGGGATCTTCAAGAGCAAGGTCTTCTTGAGTTAACTTATTGCCTGACCGAGGACATGACAGCAGACATCCTTACAAAGCCTCTGACCTCCGAAAGACATTCAAGGCTTACAAAGAAGATAGGTTTAACAGACTAAGCCTAAGTTGTTGAGAAGGAGTGTTGGAAATACAACAAAACCTTCAGCTTAGCCTATTATATGGAATGCAGTTTACAAAAAGGACACAAGATGTCGCTAATGCTTAATGATATGCTATGCTATGTATACTCTATGATATGTTGTATTTTCCTGCCCACAGTGATGCACTTGTTGTTTTTTTTTTCCTGCCTGTGAGCTCTGTGTGTTCTTCTTACCATGTGCAGAGAGACATCTTTGTCTGTGTGATGATGTTCCAATAAAGAAGCCAGTTCCTGTTACTACACAACGTCTGATCTCAATTGACTCCGCTGCACCTATCAATCATACTTTGCAACAGGTAGAAGAAGGAAAGGGGTGTGCCTGTATGTCAAGAGTAATTTGATAGTGAGTATGAGAAATTATATATTATACAAGGTACAGTCTTGTGGCCGAAGCTTCAAAGGGACAAAGCAAACTGTAACTGTAAACTGTGGGTGTTCGCTATAGGCAACCTAACCTCAAGGATGAGCAGGAGAACAATTTTCTTGCACAGTTAGAAATAGCGGGGAGGCTAAACCTGATATTGATTGGGCAGATGGAACTGCACACTCAACTAAGGCTCACTATTTCTTATAATAATGCAATTTAATGCGTCAGATAGTAGAAGCCCCCACTATGAATAAAGTTCTGCTGGACCTACTAAATTCAAACAACACAGACTTGATTGTAGATATGAACTAATGGAATAATTGAGGTAACAGTGATCACAGAATATTTATATTTGTCATAAATTATAGGAAAGGGAGACATGAGGGTAAAACAAGAGCACTACATTTCAAAAGAGCCTACTGTATTAACCTGTACTCCATATTGAATGCTACCAAATAGCATTTTTTAATGCATTCCTCTGGGCAACAAATATAACAGAACATAAGTTAAACCTGGGTGGCTAAATTTTAAGGTAAAAGGGCATATTTACAAGTGAAAAATTCAGCGCTGGGAAATAAACAAATACAAACAAATTTCTAATATAAATATGCAAGCCGGCACTGAGGATAAATTCATAGAAAATTCCCAAAGCAAAAATCAAAATCAAAAAGTGCAGCGCAAAGATAAAAATAAAAATAAAATTTAAGTACAAAATAATGACATATGTGTATAAACCAGTAAAAATAAATGTCCACAAAAAATCCTTTAAGTGAAGAGTAAATCACACAAACAAATCCAGCAGGAGTGAAGGTGAAGAGGAAACACCAAGAGAAAATCCACCACCGCAAGCAAGATGGACTCTCACCTTATTGCTTTGACCCATAAGAGTCTCAAAGCATATCTGCAAATAATCTCAGTCAGATCCGATCTCCAAGACAAATCACCATTCCATATCAGATAGCAGCGAACCACCATATAAAGAAACACAGAAATATCTAGTGCTCTCTGTATAGACCAGTTTATTGTAACATAAGCATAAAAAGCGGGTACTCACATTTAAAAGCACTCGTGAGCCAAGTGCAAGCTGACAAACAGTACAAAGTAATACACAGCGGCGATGGTCGGGGTGACGTCCTGCGTAGCTCCTCCCGTAGCTACGCAGGACGTCACCCCGACCATCGCCGCTGTGTATTACTTTGTACTGTTTGTCAGCTTGCAAAACGGCATATTAACAAGAAAAATCTCCTTTAAAAAAAAAAAAAAAGACTGGAGGTTTTACCAAAACGACTAGTGCAATAAAAAAAATCAATTACTTGAGACATATTGCTAAAAACAGTAAAAAACAAAACAAAAAAAAACGCCAATTTTTTTAAAATATTTTAATAGTAAGTCCTAAATAAAATGCCTTATGCAAGATAAAGTGCCTAAGTGTCCCATGTGCTTTACAACCACTGTTGTACTTTCCACTTTAAGCCTTCATTCACCTTCATTCGCCTTCATTCACTGTGTGCGACCTCTACCATCACAAACCATTTACCAGATGTATGGACCCACTACTGATTAGGGTCAAAACATGCTTAGGATCATGGGTGGGTTCCCCCACTCATCCACTTCACGTATTCGACAGCACCACCTCAATCCTCTTGCTCTCCAGGGCCTGCACAGCTTATCTCTCCTAAGGGGTTCCACCACTATTGTTCATCTTTACTCATCAGTCAGATAGATCCGCAAATCACTATAACTCCTCTTCTTTTATTCTCACATGCATGCAAGCATGGGGATACAATCCAATAGAACTTTCATAGTGTAACACTGTTTTATAAATAAAAACATACATAAAAGCAATAAAACTCACTGTGCCTCGTGCTGTCTCCCAGTTGTGTTTTTGGCACACAGGTGTGCAAGGTCATTTATACTCAAGCCTGAGGATAGCTCAGGGTTCCCAGTTTGGAGACAGCTCCCATTTTGAAGACAGGGGGGTAAGGGGTGGCTCAGCCAGGAGTCAAGAGATGGAAGGTCTCAACTAGGGGTCAGAGGTGCCCCAGCCATGAGACAGGAGGTCTCATTCCAGGAATCAGGTCAGCTCATATCGGGAGCAACAGGAGACCCCTGTCCAGAGGCCAGGAGTGGGCTGTACAGCAGGGCACTGCAACTAAAGGCTGAGTGAGCCAAAAGAAACAAAAAGAAACAGGAGAGCTGGGAAACAGAGTCAGGGGGACTGGTAAGAAGAGCAGCAGTGCTTTTGACATGATAGCTAGGTGACTCAGCATTTTCAGTTAAAAGCTGATGTGGAAGAACCCCTGCTTGGGCAACTGATGGCTATGTGAACGTTTTCCTTAATTCTTTCCAATAGAAGTGGGCTGTCACGCCTTAAATACAGTTTGCACTGGCACAACTCATTGGAAAATAAAAGCACCTACCACATCAGCATAATCAGCCCAACACCACACATGATATCAAGATAGCCCCATTAGTGTGAATCTACTATAGGCTTAGGAAAACAAAACAACAAAGAAGTATGAATGTGAAAGTTCATCTAAAAGCAATTACATGTAATATGTGCAATAGTAGCTCAAATGTGTAATCTCTTCAAGACAATTTACCCTTTGGAACTTTGCATCAGGAACTGGTTACTCTATGTTGTTTTACAATATGATGAATCAGTGACCAAGTGTAATTAAACAGTAGGAAGGATGTAAAACCTTCTGAGAGTTCATAATCTACCACATATCCTAATTACAAGCATAGCATAGTGTAGAACAGCCTACTGATGTACTCTATATCATTTGGTCTGTCAAAACAACAAAGGATTATAGTTTCCAAGCACTGGAATGCAAGAATCTTAACTGGAAAATGTGCAAGTCCAATGAAATGCTGAACGACTGTTTAGAGGGATTATCTTTTCTTTCCTGTTTGTATCCATGCCACACTCTACTTAGGCAATAGAAAAGAAAATGGCGATATGCCAAAGAATAGTCATAAAAAATACTTTATTGTAAAAAATAGGAAATGCCTTTTAACTTACATCCTTAGCTGTACTCAGGAGGAAAGCCCTGTAAGGTAAACCAGCAATGAACTAGCAAATTGCTATTACTTTTCTGACATTATGTCTATGCAGAGAATTGTAATATGTAAAGATAGACGTACTTAGTGTATCCTTTGTTTAAAATATAAGCACAATGAACATACAGTAATGCTTTCATATTGTTTTACTTAGTTATATACAGTATGTAACACCCTGTAGTGTGCTAGAAAAGGCCAGTGTACATAGTTTGTTAGTCTAAGTAAATTACCCATCTCTGTTACCTCCACCTACTTGCTGGAACTTTTAAGAAACTTCCAGAAGAATGAGAGAGAGGTTAGGAGTAGCTGCCTGGAGTATTGATGAAGGCCCCAACCAATCCCTGGCCAAATTGGCTGGCAGAGGGAGGGACCTCCTAAATACTCTAGGTCAGTCCAGCAGGTTGAGTTTGGGTGGAAGATTTGAGATGGAGTGCTGAGGAGGCTGTCAGCCTCCAAGCCTCCTAATCTAAGGGGGGGCTTGGGCCAGGGGTTAGGGTGCTTGAGTACTACAATACACAGGAATCCTGTCCTGGATGCGTGGGGAGCAGGTGGAAGCAGAAGAAAGTCAGCATGGTCAGGAGATCTTCAGGAGAAGTCAGCCAAGAGGGCCGGTGAATGTGCAGGAGGACTGTGGGAGGACTGGCCAGGAGGGTTAGGAAGGGGGCAGCTGCAGCCAGGAGGGCTGGCAGTGCCTAAAGAGGTGGTGCTGGGATCAGTACCAATTGGAAGCTGGACACTGACTTTGCTACACAACCAAATGGGCACACAGCCCATGCTTGTAATGGGCCTTTGCTTTATCTGACTGATGCGTTTTTGTCAGATCATCTAACAGCTGGGTCTGAGAAGTTGTTCTGCAAGCAAGTGATGTGCTGGAGGAAGCCAAGCGTGTAATTAGACTGTCACTGTACATAGGAAAGTTGTCCCTGAAGAGTTTTCTAAAGTCAAATGGGTATCCCATAATACCCCTAACCTCATCCAAGTTATAAAACAAAACAAAGCTGCTGTACTGTTTTTTGTCTCAAGAGTACTGTGAAAATTTGGTGTGTCTGGTTGTGCATGGTGGGGGATTCCCGTTCACCAGTAGCTCCTACAACGGGTTGCGTTACATTTATAATATATGCAGAATTGTATATATAATATTTGGTAATTATCAGTGTTGCTCATCTTACTTTAAAAAAGTAATTAGTTACAGTTAGAAATTACTGCTCCGAAAAAGTAATTGCGTTAGTGACTCAGTTACTACATTGAAAAAGTAATTAGTTACTCAGCAAAGTAACTGTGACTTTTTTTTTTAATATTCTACAATGCAATTACATTCTATAACATATTTAATATCAAAGATGTTTATAATAACTGATTGAAGAATAAAAACACTATATACAGTATTTTAGAACATTTGGTATTTATTTTAACCCAACTCAATAGATTTCAGCCTGCCATAGATATGAATGATATGCACAGAAACATATTAAAAAAAATGATTGAAACTAAAATTCAAGTGCAAAATTAAGACACACAAATGTAAATGTGGGTAAAAAGCAACAATTGATGGTTACAGTGGCTGCATGTGATAGCACAGTGGCTGCGTTTGATGGGCACAGTGGCTGCATGTGATTGGCACAGTGGCTGTGTTTGATGGGCACAGTGGCTGCGTGTGATTGGCACAGTGGCTGCGTTTGATGGGCACAGTGGCGACAATTGATGGCACAGTGGCTGCGTTTGATGGGCACAGTGGCTGCATGTGATGGCACAGTGGCTGCGTTTGGTGGCTCAGTGGCAGCATGTGATGGCACAGTGGCTGCGTTTGGTGGCACAGTAGCTGCATGTGGTGGCACAGTGAGGCTGCAATTAATGTTTGTTTTTTTTTAGTCAGAGAAGGCAAGCATGGCTCAAAGTAACAGAAAAACATTTTTTTAAACTGCTATTTTTTATTAAAAAAATGATGGCCAGCTTAGTCCAAGCTCCCCCAGTCCAACCCCCCCTCCCAAATACAGTCATTTAAATTATTTGCTTATTATTTGCTTACTTTGCAGAGTGCTAGGACGTTCCACGATTAACCAATGGCAGTGCCGGAGAGTCCAGTTTGCATTGTGATTGGTCAGTTTCGGGGTTCCCGGAGAAAATGGCAGCCCGCATGCTGGTCAGGCTGTGTGCCTGGTCGGTGTGGAGGGGGGCAGCGGGGGGGGGGGGGCGGGCACTGAGTGTGGGGGAGCCAGCCAGCCGCCTCTACAGACATGTGAAGGAGGGATACACAGAGTGGCCTCAGCTGGACATGGAAAGACTGAGCCGGGAGCTGGAAGAGGCGGAGCGGGAGCTTAGAGAGGGGAGACCCGGGATAGTTCTGGAGGGGAAACTGAGAGCACTGGTGAGTAAGTGAGGGGGGACACTGATCACTGACACACCCCACTGTCAGGGCTCCGGCGTGATGTCACGCGGCGCACGCCACTGGAATCCACCAACTGATCCTCCATAGGGGGGGGAGAGAGTAAACACACAGGAGGAAAGGGACTGAGCCAGGAGCGCACTCGGCAGCTCGCCCCCCTATGGAGGATCAGTTGGTGGATTGCGCCGGAAGAAGCAATTACTCTGCTGCCATCTAGTGGCGGTAGATATAATTGCGGTAACGCTGCTCAAGTAATGGGAGTGGCGTTACAGTGAGGGGAAGAGTAATCAGGTATATTACTCGTTACCCTCAAAAGGGGCTGCGTTAGGTAACGGCGTTTATTTTAACGCCGTTACTTACAACACTGGTAATTATACAGTTAGAAACGTATGCAGGACGTAGACAAGTTGAAAACCGGACGAAAATTCTATTCGCTCATCAGACCTTTCTTTTTTGGCATCATTAGTGTGCCAGCTGCAACACGTGATTTTCGTGCAACAATCAAAAGTGCCTGATCCAACATGCAGATTTCTTTTTTTTCGACCAACAGTATGTTCAGTTTTTGACTTGTCTAAGGCCAAGGAATTTAATCACTTGTAGGTGGGATGCTTTCAGAACTAGAACAGGTCACAGTAGGTGGCAGGTAAAGTTAAACCAAGGTGAGTATAGCAGAACAAGTATCTCAAAAAACTGTATAGCTTTTGACTAGCAGTGTACCACAGCTAAAAAAAGAAAATAGACAGAATGCAAGTCAAGTTTGAGAAGATAATCTGTGTGTGACATACAGAAGATTGCAAAACATTAAATTTTTACCAAGGTCAGGAAATAATATGGTAGATACATAACTTCTGGTACCTTCCCAGATAGCAAATAATTGTGCTGCAAGATTGAAAACAACTTATAAAGCTATTGCTATACTTGCCAGGCTTCACAAGTTTGTTGCACAATTGCAGCAATTCTGCATTGCATGACTCCAAATCAACTTTCTTTGCAAATATTATGCAAGTCTGCTGCAAGTTCTGGTTAAGTTATGTTGTGTAATAGTTATCCCACCATAGGGACCACTGTGGCTAAATTTTCATCATCGCCCCCTGCTGTGTGTAAGTTTTTTTTTTTATTGGTGCTGGGGAGTGGTGTGCAGAGAGGTGAGTGGTATCCATGAGATCTGATACAAGGGAAACTGGGGGCTTCAGTAACCAAGCCTGCAATGTTTATCCTCATGACATGTCACAGGAAGCACCCTCATGGCTAACAGATGATAGAATTAGTCATAGACTTAAAAAACATAACATTAATAAGTCACTGGGACCAGATGTCTTGCCCCCTAAGGTCCTTAAGGATATAGGTCAATTTCCAGACCCTTGTTATTTATTTTTAAGAACAGTCTACTGACTGGTATGGTACCAGAAGATTGGAGAAAAGCCAATGTAGCACCAATATTTAAAAAAGGTCCAAGATATATCCCTGGGAATTACAGCCAGTTAGCCTAACGTCAATAGTTTGCAAGCTCTTGGAGGGTATAAAGGACTATATACAAGATTTTTGTAATGGTATTAGCAGTAATAAGCATGGATTCATGAAGTCCTTGCCAAACCAATCTTTTAACCTTCTATGAGGAGATGAGCTGCCATCTAGATAAAGGAAGGCCTGTAGATGTGGTGTATCTGCATTTTGCAAAGGCATTGGATACAGTTCCCTATAAACGTTTACTGTACAAAGTAAGGTCTGTCAGCATGAATCAAACGGTGTGTACATGGATTGAAAACTGGCTACAGGGGCAAGTTCAGAGGGTAGTGATAAATAGGGAGTACTCGGATTGGTCTGGTGTGGAAAGTGGGGTCCCCCAGGGTTCTGTACGAGAACCAATCCTATTTAATTTATTCATAAATGACGTGGAGGATGGGATAAGCTGCTCAATCTCAGTACTTGCAGAAAATACTAAGCTAAGCAGGGCAATAATTTCTCTGCAGGATGTGGAAACATTGCACGAAGATCTGAAAAAAGAATGGGTTGGGCAACTACATGACAAATGATGTTCAATGTAGAAAAACATAAAATAATGCATATGGGTGGCAAAAACATTCCTCTGTGGGAATCTAGGATGGAAAAGGACCTGGTGGTCCTAGTTGATGATAGGCTCAGCAATGGCATACAATGTCAAGCTGCTGCAAGCAAAGCCAACACAATTGGAGCATGCATTAAAAAGGAGTTTAACTCCAGAGATAAAATAATAATTCTCCCACTCTACAAGACTCTGGTCTGGCCGTACCTGGAGTATGCCGTCCAATTCTGGGCACCAGTCCTCAGGAAGGATGTGCTGGAACTGAAGAGGGTCTAGAGAAGGGAAACAAAGCTAATAAAGGGACTGGAGGACCTTGGTCATGAGGAAAGATTACAAGCATTGAACTTGTTCTCTATGGAGATGAGACACTTGAGGAGGGATATGATTTCAATGCACAAATACTGTAACTGGTGACCCCACAATAGGGATAAAACTCTTCCACAAAAGGGATTTAAAAAAAACATGCAGCCATTCACTAAAATTAGAAGAGAAGTGGTTTAACCTTAAACTGGGTTCTTTACTGTAATAGCGGTGAGGATGTGGAATTCTCTTCCACAGGCAGTGGTTTCAGCAGGGAGCATATATCATTTAAAAAAAAAAAATAGATAGGCACCTGACCACAACATACAGGGATATACAATGTAATACTGACATAAAATCACACAAACACACACAGGTTAGACTTGATGGACTTGTGTCTTTTTTCAACCTCACCTACTATGTAACTATGTAAAAACATATTTTCCCCCCTTTTAGGGGTCCAGAGGTACCAGATAATCACCATTTACTTTCAGCGTCACTCAGGGCACAGCATGAAAAAGTAAATAATGCTTTATATTTAAAACCACATTTATTAAAACAGTCTCAGGAGAAATACTCTCAAAATGCTTTTAGTGCCTCTATTTCCAGTGAACATAGATAAAGGCACAGTTATTTAAAACCATCCCCAATGCATATACAGCTGGTATAATTACACATGACAGTTAGATGCTTCCAAATATATAGTCCTCGTGTTCGCACTCTTGTGCACAAACATTTTTCAATCCACAAAGTATCCACAGCAAAGTGAAATATTATGAGCCCTATTATCTGATTCAGTGGGCACTGAAAATATTTTGCTCCACTATATCACATAATTTTTTTTTATACCTTCTATCTATCTAGAAATTCTATTAAAATATATCCCACATAAGCTATCTTATGAAAATGATGTTAATTTTTTTATTTTATTTTAGAAATTTAGTCAGTAGTGATCTGTGCTGGGAATGAAGACTTCAAATCTTTTTTTTTTCCAAATAAAATTTTTTATTTATATGAAACAGTTCGCAAGATACAGGTAAATGCAGGCAATAACAGAAACCAAAGCAGACACTTATCCAAGAATACAAGTATTACTCTTGCCCTTTATGGGTAGAGGAGGAATTAAGTTCCCGGCCCATTGGGCCCGGTTTCAAAGGCTGGCTCTACTGCCAGTCGTGTCAACAAATTCTGCATTGCAAAACCGTTTCCTAAACTCTGGTGTCAATGGTGACACCTAAACAGTAAATTGTATAAGAGGAGAGAAGGGTCAAGAAAAGAAAAGAGGGGAAGAGAGGGAAGAGAGAATCAGGTCACCGCATCTGCCACCTCGCCCGCCCCCGGCGGGTCCTCCCGCCGGTGCCACTCGCTCCAGACCTCGTCGTGGGCATCCATGCCATTACGCATCCTGGCTGTCATCCGCTCCATCAGCTCTACGTCCTTAATCCTAGCGTAAAGGGCCTCCTGGGACGGGGGGGTGGATTTTTTCCAGTTAAGGGCCACCAGGCATCTAGCCGCCGTTAATATATGTCTAAGTAGTTTCTTATATGATTTGGCCAGGCGGGGCTGGGAGATACCTAGCAAAAATAGTTTAGGGGTTAGGGGGATTGGCGTCTCAAAGAGATGGGTAAGCAGCTGTTGTGTGGACTGCCAAAACGGGGTGATAAGGGGGCACGTCCAGTAGATGTGGAAGAGAGAGCCCCTGTCCCGATGGCATCGGTCAGAGGTGGAGGGGAATATTTTGTGGAGTATGTCCGGGGTTTGGTACCAGAAGCACATAATTTTATATGAGTTTTCCTTATACAAGGTGCACAGGGACGATTTAGCAGCCTGCCTCCAGACGGCCTGCCAGGCCTCCATCGGCAGTGACTCCCCTAGCTCTCTCTCCCACCTCAGCATATATACATGCTTCCCCCGCCCCTGCCAATCATATGCATTCAACAGCTGATAGATGTCTGTGATCAACCCCCGTCTATGGCGCCCCTCCAGGACAATACGTTCAAATGGAGACGGTTGTGAGAATTGAAGCTTTGGGGCTATTGTCTGGGCATAATGCCTTATCTGTAGGTAGCTATAAAACACCTGTCTGGGCAGGTCGTGTTTCACCTGGAGCTCCGAGAACGTCAGCAGCCTGCGGGACCTGGGGTCCACCAAGTGTCCAAAATGAAATAGGTCTCGAGAGGCCCAGGGCCATGACATCTGGTGGGTCAGGCTGTCCGGTATTTTGGGGTTGCAGACAAAGGAATTCAGTAGGGAGCACTCGGACTTAAGCGCCACCTCCCGAGACATCTTACGCCAGAGCCCCCTAAGTAGGGACATCGATCCTAACAAACGGCCAGGCTCCACCCTCACATCAGCATCCCATAAGAGGCTATTTGGGTGGACCGGAGCTAACCATATCTTCTCTATCTCCGTCCATTTATTAAAGGACCTCTGGGGGAACCAGGAGACCACTGCACGCAGCTGGGTAGCTTGGTAATATTTAACAAGGTTGGGGAAGGCCAGGCCCCCGTCCCCCCTTGAGGCTGTCATGACCGACCCAGGGATCCTATGCTTCTTATAGTTCCAGACAAACTTCAGCATATCACTCTGGAGTTTGCGGAGGTGGGCGTACGGAATCGGGATGGGTAACGTTTGGAACAAATAGAGGAGTTTGGGGAGAATGACCATTTTTATAGCCGCCACGCGGCCTAGGAGTGAGATATGATGTGCCTTCCATTTTAGAAGAAGGCCCCTAACTGTCCGATATAGGGGAGGGAAGTTGGCCTGGTATAGGGAGCTGAAGGATGGGGTAATATGGACCCCGAGGTATTTAAGGGATGAGCTCTCCCAGGTATAGGGGAAGTTCGACTGTAGATGACGGACCTCACCTTCTGGGATGTTGATCGGGAGGGCCGCTGACTTTGAGGCGTTCGTTTTGTAACCCGACAATGTCCCGTATTTATCTAGTTCAACATGAAGGTTAGGTAAGGAGATTCTGGGTAGGGTCAGGGTGAGAATAATGTCGTCCGCGAATAAGGATGTCTTAAATTCCTTTCCCCGCACCGAGATACCCCTAATGTCCGGATTTCCTCGTATGGATGCTGCCAGGGGCTCGACACATAGAGCGAAGAGCAGAGGTGAAAGTGGACATCCCTGGCGGGTTCCGTTGGCTACCTGAAAGGGGGGGGGATGTGGCGAAGGGGGTTTTAACTTGGGAGGTAGGGTTTGAGTATAGGTGTTGTATCGCTCGTAGGAAGGGTCCCTTGAACCCCATGTGGTGCAGGGTAGCAAACATAAAGGGCCAACTCAGGCGATCAAAGGCCTTTTCGGCGTCTAGGCTCAGTATGAGAGCTTCCGCACCGTCCCTGTTGGCTACATCAATCAGGTCAATGACCTTCCTGGTGTTGTCCCCTGCCTGGCGTAGCGGCACAAAACCTACTTGGTCCTTATGGATCAGGGAGGGGAGAATAGCATTCAGTCTAATCGATAGAAGTTTAGTAAATATTTTGAGGTCTGAATTCAGTAGCGCTATGGGCCTATAACTAGCGCAGGAGGCTGGGTCTTTATCGGGTTTAGGTATAAGGGTCAAAAAGGATCCCTGCATGTCACTCGGGATTGGGGTCTGGTGGAGAAAGGCGTTAAATAGTGTGGTCATGTGGGGGCTAAGTAACGGGAGAAAGGTCTTATAGTACTCGTATGGTAATCCGTCAGGGCCAGGGGATTTATGGGCTGGGAGGCCTTTCACTGTCTCTGCCACCTCCTCTGCCAATATGGGAGCGTTCAGGCCCTGTAAGTCCGCTGTCTTAAGTCGGGGTAGACCCGCTTGCTCTAAATATTGGGTCATACGGGCCTTCAGGTCAGGGGATGTGGGGTCGTGTGGGACTTTCGGCTTGTTATACAGGTCTGTGTAATAGTCCGCAAAGGCTCCCGCTATGTCCTTAGGATGTGTCAGAAGATCGCCCCCCTTGCCTTTTATCTGGTGTGGGGTAGAGGCGAGGGCCCGGTCCGCCAGTTTCCTGGCCAGAAGAGCCTGCGCCTTGTTGCCCTTGTCATAATAGAGTTGTTTCAGGCGGGTTAGCGCCTTTTCTACTTTGCCTAAAGCTAGTTCCCGCAGTGTCGTGCGCATTTGGACAATCCGTTTAAGGAGTACAATGGAGGGATTTAGCAGGAGTTTAGCCTCCAGGGCCTTTAGCTGGCGTTCAGCCAGTGCTTTAGCAGCACCGGCGTCTTTCTTCATGGCCGACGAAAGGGCCATGCACCGTCCCCTAAGGACCGCCTTGTGGGCAGCCCACAGGGTGGAGGCGGAGATGTCTGGAGTGTCGTTTTCAGCAAAATAATGCTGAAGGGTCTCTTCCAGTGCCTGTTTCGAGGGGTCGTGTTGCAGGAGGAAGTCATTAAGCCTCCAATTATAGGGCCGGCGGAGGGGAGCGTTTAAGTTCAGGGTTAGTGTAATGGGGGCATGATCCGACCAGGAGATAGGCAGCACATTAGCCGCTTCTGCAATCCGAAGCGTGTTATTATTCACAAAAAAATAATCTATTCGCGTGTGAGTGCGATGCGGGGCCGAATAGAATGTGTATTGGCGATCTCCTGGATGGAGGGCTCGCCACACATCAAAAAGTGCATTTCTCCTGGTCAGCTGGCGGAACAACTTTGAGTCCCTAAGGGCCCGGGTTTGCGAGGTCTGAGTATTGGCCACCAGGCGGTCCCAGGTGGCCGAGTGAGCCAGGTTATAGTCTCCTCCTATTACCAGAAAGTCATGAGACTCTCGGAACAGTCGGGCATGAACCCTGGTCAAGAAGTGGTGTTGATGTGTGTTGGGTGTGTAAACTACGCAGAGGGTAATGGCCTGTGACTGCCACAGGCCCCTAAGAATAAGAAAGTGTCCCCGAGGGTCTAAATACGTGGAGGAGCAAGAAAAGGGAGACCCCTTTTTAAAGAGGATGGCTACGCCCGCCCTTTTGTGTGGTCCGAAGGCCTGGTATACCTGGGGGAAGTATCGGGATGCAAACGTGAAGGAGTCCCCCCTATCAAAGTGGGTCTCCTGCACCATAATAATATCTGCCCCCGACTGCCTAAACTCTCGGAGCGCCAGGTGTCGTTTCTTGTTGGAATTCAGCCCATGTACATTTAACGAGAAAATTCTAGCCATAGCCTAGGAGGGGGTGTGCTACACGTATACTTATCTGATGGAGCAGGTGGCGTGTCCAGGTCAGGGGGCGCAACAACCAGGCGAGGAAAGCCGGGAGCCAATGGGGACGAGGCACAGACCGCGGCGACCAGGGGGAGGGAGCTCTAGCGGGGGAAAAAGAAATAAGAGTGAGAACACACAGAATAAACACAGTAAACATTTGTATGCATGCCCTGGCCGACCCAGAAGTCACGGGCCACACAAGTTCCCACCGGACTCCCCGGCCGGGAGATTTAAGAGGTCCGGGCCGGGGAGACTCGGAGGGACCAAGGTCCAGGGAGGAACTCTCTGGCGGATGGCCACCAGGGGGGATCAAAACATAAACAGTTATCACAACGGGTGACATCAATTCGACCCCCCTCTGAGAGAAAAAAACAAAACAAAAAAAAAAGAGGGGGGGGAGGGAGAAAAATAACAAAAAACAAAACAAAAAAACAAAAAAAAAGGGGGGGGGGAATATAAAGTCAAATAAGGGGAAAGTTCCAATTGGTCTCCCCAGCCACTAAGTAGGGAAAGTCCGGGCCGGGGAGATCGGGGCAGACCGAAGTCCGGAGGGGAACTATTAGGTGGCAAGCCACAGGGGGGTCAGTGACCAAAAAGCCGACCAGTCCGAGGCTACGGCCCAGACCAGCCCGTAATGGTAAAACAAAAATAGAGCAAGGGCAATCGGGGGGGGGGTGTCAGTTCAGTGGATCACGGAATCTCACACAGATGCGGGGTAAAGCGTGCTGTAGCCCAGCCGGGCGAGCAGAAAGGCGACTAGAGGACTGCTTGAGAGCAGGTCAGTTATTCTTGTGCTTAGTCGATTTCCGAGATTGGTCTCGTCCTCTAGGGCGTTTGTGAGGTGGAACCTTCTGCCATACCGCTGGCGGCGGTGGCGGGGTGGCCACCAAGTCCCATTCAGGTAGCGTGGGGATGGGAATGTCTAAGGCATCACAGAAGGAATCCAGGTCGTCTGGGTAGCGTAGGATAGCGGATTTTCCTTGATGTTTAGCCGTCAGGCTAAAGGGGAACCCCCACCTGTAGATAATGTTCTTTTCTTGCAAGGAACCGAGGAGGGGTTGCAGCAATCTACGCTTCTGGAGTGTAATCCAGGAGAGGTCTGGATAGATCTGTACTGGGGAGTTATCGAAAGTCAGATTGAGTACGGCCCGCGCTTTGCGCATGATGTCCTCCTTCAGTGGGAAGGAGTGTATGCAGCATATGACGTCTCGAGGTTTGGAGGTGGGGCCTTTCGGACGTAGGGCACGATGGGCTCTGTCCATCTCGATACTTTTGTCATCGGGTTCCCCCAGGAGCCCATTAAACAGTGTTTGTAATGTGATCTGGAGGTCCTCAGCGTCTTCCGCTTCAGGCAGGCCCCGTACACGGATGTTGTTTCGGCGCCCCCTATTATCCAAATCCTCCAAGTGGCGCTGCATGTCACGGAGCATAAGGCGGTGCTCCGAGCCTTGTGTTTGGGTCCGGTGCACTGCAAGTCTGGTCTCCTGGATCTCCTCCTCCGCCATCTCAACTCTGTCGGCCAGGTGCTTTAGGCCAACCTGGAGGGTCTGGATCTCAGCCCGGCAGGTGGCTTTTACATCAGCTATCAACTGCTTGAAGTCCTCCTTAGTTGGGATTGCCTGGAGATAGGCCTGCCAGGGGGGGCCGGCTCCCCCACCCAGGCCTAGGTGCGGAAGAGGGGCCATGTGTGGGGGATAGTCCCCTGAAGGGGCTCCCTGGGCTTGGGGGGAAGACCTTGGTGAAGGTGGGTTCCAGGGCTCAGGCCATGATGTGGCATGGGGAGACTGCTGAGTGGGTCCCAGTGGGTCCCCTTGGGGGGGCTGCGACCTGGCAAGAGCCGCCTGGGCGTAGGATGGGGGGGTTGCTCCGTGCCCTCCTATGGTGGTGTGTCCCCCGGAACGAGAAGGCCTCTGAGCCTGCGGGGAGAGGTCCCGTCCCAGTGGTGGATTGAGGCCTGGTGTCTCCTGAAGAGCCTGAGGCCCCACGTGGGTGCTTTGGGCCTGGGAGGGCCGGAAAGTCCTCGCTTGCGTCTGTGGGGGTGGGGGAGAGGGAACCAGAGGCGTGCAGGCCAGGGTCCGATGCCGTTCTGAGCAGCTGGGGGAATGCTTCAGTGCACTGCGTGCACTGCGATGGAGGCTGGAACGCGGCCTGCTCCCCGCATGGCGGGGGCGGAGAAAGGAGGGGGTGCTGGTGGGGACTCACCGCTCGCTGTGTTCCGGAGGACGGAGCCTGTGGCAGGGAGGGCAGCGGCTCCTGGAGTGTGCTGTGGCTCCGTGGGGATGGTGGTGTGGAGGCACGGTGATGGGATGACTCGCCATCCGGCGCCATCTTGCTATGCCCGGCTGGCGACATTGCGGGCTGTGTAAAGTATGCCCGGAACGACTGAGATGGCCCCGGTGGCGGTTGGGAAGATCCCCGGGCTGATGAGGAGCGTGTGGTGCGAGATTCACCCATGGAAAGGTGAGTTTAGCCCCCGATTTTTCGCCTGTTAGCTGCGGGCTGGAAGGGAGCTCTCAGCCTAAGCGTCCGTCCAGCGCGGCTTCCGGTCACGCCCCCCCAAGACTTCAAATCTTACTGAAGTGATTCCAGTTTAAACTAGAGCCTGTAGTTTCTGTGACCACAGATAATAAGATTCAGATATGTGGCTTAACAACTTTCTGGACTAGCCTGTCATATGTGAATCTGTGTTTAAAGGGAAAAGGCAGTGCATTGTCAGCAAATATACATTTGTGTTTTTATTGTAATGTTTACCTGAACATCATTTTTCATGCTTGGATTTCATAAAAGTTTGAAGGTTCTCCCTCTACCAACTATTTGCATGCTTGCATATCAACTGCTAAGGACAAAATCAGTCTTTATCGCTGATAAAATTATTTACAATAAGCTATTCACATGCATATCTACAAAACATTTTAAAATACAATTTTTTTACCTTTTACTTACTGCCCCTTAAGTATAATCCTGGAATGTGGTAAAGTAAAGTAATTAGGAGTGCATGGGGCACTGCCCCCCTAATGTGCATGTGCTCTAAGGCTGTAATTGGCTTTAAAAATGGGTGGGCTTCAAAATTGACTTCAAAATGGGTGGGCTCAGGGCGTAGAGTACTGCGTCCAGAGCCCACCCACTTGTGTGACATTAGCTAATTAATATTTACTAATGTCTTCCTGTTTTCCCTCCTGGCCAATCAGAAAGTGGGTCTTAAGACTCGATTGGCCGGGAGGATAAGTGACCAGATTGGCTGGTAGGAGCAGCAGCCTGGGAAGCCTTTGAGGAGGAGAAGCAGCTAGGAAGCCACCTTGGAGGAGGCCAAAGAGGAGATGCAGCTGGGAAACTGAAGAGGAGGAGAAGCAGCTGGGAAGCCACAGAGGAGAAGCCATTGGGAAGATGCCTGGGAAGGTGCCGAGGAGGAGAAGCAGACCTCAATTCTTACAACTAGTAAAGTCCCCCCCCCCCCAAGTTATTGTATTCTGACCGTGGGTAGACTTCCCCGTCATTAGAATACAGTAAATAGCACCACAGGCTATAGCCAGCAGCACTGATCAAGCAGGGAAAATCCGCCAAGGCATTTGTACAGAAGTCAATCAGTGAATCAACTTCTGTATAACCTTCCTGCCCATACATGGATTGAAATTTGTCTAGTCTTTGCCGACCAGCTGAATTTCTATCCATGTATGGCTAGCTTAAGTGATAAATATATAAAATACAATGTTGCTCCAGGGGGCCAATGCCTGAAGCTGTGTAAGGGGCCCCATAATTCCTGATGGCGGCCCTGGTGGTAACAATATAGTAGTTGAAGTAAACTGACTCATCAGCATGAGACTTGGGGCCTTTTTGCTTTGTACTGCACATCAGGCATTATGCTGTGATGCGAATATTGTGTGTATGGCTATACATTTTGTGGTCTATTATGAGCTGTGTTGCAATACAGGGTGGATTATACCCTTACAGTTTTTGTTATGTATATAATAGGGCATATATTTTTTAACATAAACAATTGCCCCTTAAAACAGATAACTGTCTCCACTGACACAAATTCTAGTGTAGCACACTGCACTGTTACTGATTGCAGGATGTGAATAAACCACAAGATGGCAGTGTTCGACAGTTCCGCAAGTACAGAAAAGCATTGTTGAATTTATATGCCGATAGCAGGACTTCTGTACCCAGACAAGCTAAATGCCGACTACATTTCCCAACAGAGCTGGCAAAGGGATGGAAGCCTATATAATCTAAAGCCTAGGAACTTTTGGGGGAACAAGGAAGGAGAGTGTGAGTGGGTCAGGACATGTGTGAGACGGAAGTGCAGGACTGGTTGGGTTGCATCAGAGAGCAGGAAGGAGAGACTGTAGATCACCGGCATCGCTGAGAGGCAGGACAGTTGACCCTAAAGGCAGTCAGATTGTGGTATCGGCATCACATCTATCACAGAGGGACTGAGGGAACAAGGGGGCCCCCCAACTAAGAGACCTTCCTTTGCTCTGCTAAGACTACAGACTGGGTGAGAGAGTTCCATAACGCAAACCATCACAAGCTCCAAGTGATTCTGTTGTTTCAGTTTAATAAAGTTTGCATCACACAGTTTGCCACACTGAGACACAGACTTCCTAGCCCAGGCATGTCCAATCGCGGCCCGCGACTCAGTTTTGAATGGCCCGCCGGACTGGTTATCTAAACCAGCTATTCTCAACCAGTGTGCCACGGGATGAGGGGAGGGAAGGGCTGTCAGATGAGCCCATCCCCCGGCCGAACTATACATGGCACTGTGAGAACTTCAGATTCAAAAGTAAAAGTAAACAGTGCAGGGGAATGTGCTGGGCTCTCTGCTTCCCCCTACAGTGCAGTACCCGGCTGAACGAGGAAAGAAGGTACTGTGCTAATTTTTAAGTCTGTGAAACCTGATGTATTGGGTGGGGGGGCTCTCTGTACACCCTAATGTATTGGGGAGGGCTCTCTGTGCACCCTGATGTATTGGGGGGCTCTCTGTGCACCCTGATGTATTGGGGGGGCTCTCTGTGCACACTGAAGTATGGGGGGCTCTCTGTGCACCCTGATGCATGGGGGGGGGGCTCTCTGTGCACCCTGATGCATGGGGGGGGGCTCTCTGTGCACCCTGATGTATGGGGGAGCTCTCTGTGCACCCTGATGTATGGGGGAGCTCTCTGTGCACCCTGATGTATGGGGGGGCTCTCTGTGCACCCTTATGTAAGGTGGGGTTCTCTGGGGACCCTGATGTAAGGGGGGAGGCTCTCTGGGGACCCTGATGTATGGGGGAGGCTCTCTGGGGACCCTGATGTATGGGGGAGGCTCTCTGGGGACCCTGATGTATAGGGGGAGGCTCTCTGGGGAGCCTGATGTATGGGGGGGGCTCTCTGGAGACCCTGATGTAGTGAGGAGGCTCTCTGGGGACCCTGATGTATGGGCGAGGCTCTCTGGGGACCCTGATGTAAGGGGGGCTTTCTGGGGACCCTGATGTATGGGGGGAGGCTCTCTGGGGACCCTGATGTATGGGGAAGTCTCTGTGGGGACCCTGATGTATGGGGGAGGCTCTCAGTCGACCCTAATGTATGGGGGCTGTTTGGGGACCATAATGTATGGGGGAGCTCTAGGGACCCTGATGTATTGGGTGGGCTCTCTGGGGACCTTTCTGTATGGGGGGCTCTCTGGGTACCCTGATGTAAGGGGGGCTCTCTGGAGACCCTGATGTATTGGGGGAGGCACTCTGGGGACCCTGATGTATGGGAGAGGCTCTCTGGAGACCCTGATGTATGGAGGTGGCTCTCTGGGGACCCTGATGTATGGGGAGGCTCTCTGGAGACCCTGATGTATGGGCGAGGCTCTCTGGGGACCCTGATGTAAGGGGGCTTTCTGGGGACCCTGATGTATGGGGGGAGGCTCTCTGGGGACCCTGATGTATGGTAGGAGGCTCTCTGGGGACCCTGATGTAAGGGGGAGGCTCTCTAGGGATCCTGATGTAAGGGAGGGCTCTCTGGGGATGCTGATGTATGAGGGGAGGCTCTCTGGGGACCCTGATGTAAGGGGGGGGCTCTCTGGGGCCCCTGATGTAAGGGGGGCTCTCTGGGGACCCTGATGTATGGGGGAGGCTCTCTGGGGACCCTGATGTAAGTGGAGGAGGCTCTTTGGGGACCCTGATGTATGGGGGGAGACTCTGGGCACCCTGATGTATTGGGGGAGGCTCTCTGGGGACCCTAATGTAAGGGAGGGCTCTCTGGGAGCATTCATCTGTGTGTCGGCAACTAGTGAGACAAAGGCAAGAGAATTCTTGTTGAGCCGTGTATTAGTTGCTCGAACAAACTTATACCAAATTTTAATGGTTCAAAGAATGTCAGGCAAAATGGTCGGCCCTCAACCATGTTCCCTTCAACAAATCTGGCCCTCTTTGAAAAAAGTTTGGACACCCCTGTCCTAGCCCATTCAGTACTTTTGCCTTCTGCTCCATATTGCTCTTAAATTGCAGAACTCTTGCTACAGCACATGTTTCCCTGCAGACAGGAAAACTGTTAGTATCTTGCCTGAAGCTTCTTCCATCTGTAAAGGAATTTGCTTCATTAGACTAGTTCACCACCTACGGAGGTTCAATTCTGCTGAAATCTATTTTTGCCCCTTTCTCAACTCCAGCCATTCTGCATTCATCTTCAGTGTTAAAGAGGAAGTAAAGCCCCTAAAAAAAAAAAAAAAAGAAACCCTGCAAGACAAAGGCATAATGAGCTCATTATGAGGTACTTACCTGAGATTGAAGCCCCCGCAACGGCCCTCGTTTGCCTCCTCCGTCGCCGCCATTACTCCCGGAGTGACTTCCGAGTATCGCGGCTCTATCTCTGTGATTGGCCAGAGCAGCGATGACGTCAATCCCGTGCATGCACGTGAGAGCTGTCAGTGACTGCACGATCGCCTTTACTAACGGTACGCTTAGTGCGCCTGCGCCGTTGTCTATGGTGCGCATGCGTTGTAGACATATGTGCAGTCTTTTCTGCAAATATCTCGTAAACCGTGTAGGTTTAGGAGATATTTCCTGCACCTACAGGTAAGCCTTAATCTTGGCTTACCTGTAGGTAAAAGTGGTCTGTTAGGCCCTGTACACACGATCAGACATGTCTGATGAAACTGGTCTGCAGACCAGTTTCATCGGACCAGTTTGATGGTGTGTATGGCCCATCAGACCATTGTCCGTCAGACCAAAGTTTTAAAACATGCTTTAAAACCTGTCTGATGAACCTGTCCGCCTGACAGGTTAGATGGTTAGTACACAAAAGCATCAGACCAAAAACTTGCGTATGCTTAGAATCAAGTCGACGCATGCATGGAAGCATTAAACTTTGTTTTTTCATCACGTCGTTGTGTTCTATGTCACCGCGTTCTGGTCTGATCGGATTTTGGTCCGATGGTGTGTGCGCACATCAGACCATCAGACAAGTTCAGAGTTGTCTGATGAAAACGGTCCGTCAGACAAGTCTCATCAGACATGTCTGATCGTGTGTACGGGGCCTAAGGGTTTACAACCACTTTAAAGGGACCTTACTCATCATCAGGCCAAGGGGAACTTTTCTTGTTGTTGTACCATCCTCAGGAAATCTTGCTCCTTACATAAAAGCACCCCAACCCTGATGTACACCAACTAGGGCCCCATCAAGCATGCAGAAGAGTTTGTTCCTACATTTTGAATTGACATCAATGGGGAAGTTTTTATTTGCAAATTCATCTGTAGAGTTAAACTTTGCTCCCAGCCATTGATAACCTAGAAGTGAGTAAGCCCAATTCCTTAAAAGCCTATTTCAGTTCACTTTGGGGAAAAAAATCTCAGTGCTGGAATCAACATTTAAACTCTGGTCCAGGACATTTTGTTTTGCTTAAAGTGGTACTGTGCATGATCATTTGCCCAAGCCTTTCAAAGTGTTAAACATTTGTGAATGCCTACTGTTATTTCTTTTGTGCTTTCACTTACTTATTTTGTGTTTTAAAGCCAGGGGGTTCCCCTGGTCAAGGTTTTATGATGGTGTCAGCAGGGGCTGTGCTCCAAGATCAGGCTCTGAACAGACAGGGAACCTAAAATACTCAGCGTCTCCTAAGGGGGTAGAGCTACACTGGTTTTGTCTTTTTTATAACATTATGAAATACATGTTGTTATGCAAATGGTGTATTGACATAGTTTATTCCATCATTTCTCCAACAGTAGTAAGCAAACAGCCTGCACTTACCTGACATCTACAGGACAGGAAGCTAATTGCTAAAGCAACTTCTAACAAGGAATACATCTATAAATATAATGAAACATACTATCAACATGGTTTGTATTCTGTATTTTTTTTTTACAAATAAAAATATTACATTTAAATAACATTATTAACTGATTCCAATTTTCTTGTGTTGCCAGTTAGTTAAAAAACTTCCCACGTGTGCATCCTTTGATTATTCATACTAGTTTTGGGGGCAGTAAAAAGGCAGGGTTGAGCTTCATTTTTGACCCTACCCCCACCTGCTCCTTCTTAAGCTGCAAAGGCAGCAGTTAGGCGTGTACACAGTACTGCAAAACGTTTCCCTCCATTGCACCACCACCCACCTAACATGACCCATTCAAATAAATGGGGCAGCCTTGCAAACACACTGCAAGTGTGTGCAGTGTGGTCTTCTAGGGGTAAAAACAGGCAGCAAGGAAACAACATATCACCTCTTCATGTCCTTCAAACTCCCTGAGAGTAGTGAGGGCACTTTTGAGGGCACTGCAAGAGTAAACGAGTCTCCAAATAAGCATTGATGTAGTATTTAGCCCTCAGCGTTTTTTAACTTAGGCCACGTACACACGACCAAATAAATCCGTTCAAATCGGTCTGACAGACCGATTTGTTCGGATTTGTCTGCTGGGCTGTTTTGGTTTGATCGCTGTACACATGATCAAACCAAACTCCCTGCCGGCAGACAGCATGGTGACGCGGCGGTGACGTTGACGCCGCCACGTCACCGCACCAGGAAGTAAAACACTTCCGCGCATGCGTCGAATCCAGCATGCTTTAAAATCTGTCTGCTGGAAAAACCTGTCTGTCCGCCCGTACACACGATCGAATTTGTCTGCTGAAATGGTCCGTCGGACCGTTTCCAGCAGATAGATTCGATCGTGTGTACGCGGCCTTAGAGGATAAGTTCTCCTTGGGAACACATTACATGTTCCACCCAATTTTACCGCTGCCCCTTAGTGGCATCAGTATGGGGAGAAGTTCCCTGTATTTGCTCTCGCTTTTTGAAAAACGGCATGGCCGTGAGGGGCTTCGCCAAACGGCTGCATCAATCATACACACAACTCCGTGTGTCTTAATGAACTACAAGTCTACACATCCTTAATGGCTGCCGGCTTGTAGTTCTCAATGAACTACCATACCACTGTGGAGCGCTGTGGTAGTTCATTCAGTCTTCCCGTCAGTGAATATCGGCTGACATGTACGGGATGTATGGGTCAGCTGATACACTGACAGTGTGCAGGAAACCTGCATGAGTGCATCAGTAATCGGTTAATCGCTGGTGCAATGCTTTCTAGGCTTCTAATACAAAACACAATGAGTGTACCGTTGTGCCATAGCCAAACAGGAAGTGAGGTCACCAGACACCATGTCACCAAAACTAGTGTCCCTATTGAATGATTTCCCCTTTATTACTTTTCTGGGGACAACCCAATATTTGAGATGTTATTTTACTTTCACTTTTAATGATAATGGTAAACAGGACAAATAGAGAGGGGAATCTCCATAACAGGGGCACTTTCTCTTGTGGTGACTGATCCCAGCACCACCTTCTCCTCTTCAGGCCCTGCCAGCCCTCCTGGCTTAGCAGCCCCTTTCTCTAGCCCTCCTGGTTACTTCTCCACAGTCCTCCTGACTGGCATCCCCCAGTCCTCCATACTGACACTCACCAGCCCTCCATACTGACACTCAAGAGATCTCCCGGACTTGCTGACGCTTTCTCTTACTGTCCTCATACCTGCTCCACTGCATCCAAGCAAGGATTCCTCTGTGTGTTGTAGAGGGTGCCTCCAGCACCCAAACCTCAGGCCCAAACCTCAGGCCCGAGGTTACCCTAACCCAGTCTAGGGGGCTTCCCCGAGGGCCACCGACAGCCTCCTCAGCACTTCGTCTCCATCTCCCACCTGACTGCCCCTGACCCCTGACCCAAGAGTATTTAAAAGGTGACCTCCCACTGCCAGCCCACTTTGCTGGGGTCCTCCTCAATACTCCAAACAGCTCCTCCAGGACTCCACCCTCTACTTCTGGAAGCTTCTCGAAGGTTTCAGATAGCAGGGGAAGTTTCTAGAGGCGCTGCTTGATGAGTCATCCAGCCTCCCTCAGTAACTCATCCCTGACACAGATTCAGCCCAGGCCTGACTCTCAGCCTGGCCAGTTTACCTACTCTAACATCTATATACACCTAGCACTAGTGTAAATGAGACCTTAATGATGTCCAAAAATATGGAATTTGGGGCTTGTAACAGTCACCACCGTTTACGACCTGCCATCCACCCACGACAAGCTTATCCGACACTCCACAATCCAGCAGACATGATCCATTCCATTTCCCATAATCAAGACGAGACTCCGCTCTGTACTTGTTCCAAAATGAATGAATACTTTATTGGTTTCTTAGCTTGCTTATATATCCAGTACAGCATATTAAAGTTAATCACAGGACAAGGCAATCTCCACCCCCCTTATCACACACTATGGCTAATTACTATGCAGACATTTCGGCACCGATACTGACGAGACACATCACATTCCTTTATCAATAGAATTCATAACAAAATACAATCACACAATGATTTTCCCTTCAATCCACATCTACAGACAGATGGACCGTCTCCAAAAGGAAAGGGACCCACACCTGAGCAGCAATAAATTCCTTTGCTAAACATAATTGACATACTAATTCAATACATCTGAAGAGAGACGTGTGATCTTGAATACCCAATCTTTTAAGTGAATGAGTCACTGTCTTGTTGACCTGGTCAGGTCAACCTTAACCAACACTTGTAATATCTCAAGACATCCTGCAATATGAATTATCAATAATGTCCCATCTCATGTAATACATGAAGTATGATTTTATTAGCCACCATACGCCCAAAAGGGCACAGGGTGGACTTAGACCCAGGAGTTAGTAGTGCCGCTGGCACAGGAGTATCTCTCATCCTTCCAAAGTCTCTGGTTGTCATGGGTCATTCCGTTACATCTCTCCCCTTTCAGTGGGAGACGGACACAGGAGGGAACCCCAAACGGGTTGACTCCGAAGTCAGTCAGTAGTTCTAGTCCTGCAATGCTGGTATCCATATCATACCCCAAATAAATGGCTCCAAACTGAGCATTACTCACCCCGCCAACCTCTGCCTCTCTCAGAGAACACGCCTGCCGCTGGGGAGAGGCCTGGACTGGCCCTTCTCCCTGGAGCCCTTTCAGCCGCTGGAGAGAAGACAGGGTGGCTGGGCTCAGTCCATCATGCTGTTGGGGATCTGGGCCAACTGCCCCCCATTCCTGGGGTATACCAATGGAGACTGAAGTCCCACCCACTGGTGTTAGGTGAAAATCCCCCGGTGCTTGCAAAGCAAAGCTGACATCCTCCTGTCCCAGTCCTGTACCATTTTCTGGGGTTGTGTCAGTGGAGACCGAAGTCCCATCCACTACCCCAGGAACCCCCTCTTCCGTTAGTGGAGAGCAGAGGTCCGTGACCCTCTGTTCTGTTGCCAGCTCTTCCGCTGAGTTGCTGCGAGTGGAGACCACAGTCCCATCCACTATCACAGAAACTCCCCCTCCTGCTATTTGAGGGCAGAGACTTGTGGCACTCTGCTCTGTTGCCAGCTCTTCTGCTGGGTTGCTGTGAGTGGAGACCACAGCCCCATCCACTACCACAGGGACTCCCTCTCCTGCTAGTTGGGAGCAGAGGCCTGGGGCACTCTGCTCTGTTGCCAGCTCTTCTGTTGGGTTGCTGTGAGTGGAGACCACAGTCCCATCCACTACCACAGGGACCCCCTCTTCTGTTAGTTGGGAGGCCCGTGACACTCTGCTCTGTGGCCAGTGATTCAGCTGGGGGTAAAAGCTTTACCACCTCAGCTTGTTGCTGGAGAGAGGGGCCAACCTCCCCGGTTCTCTGGAACTCCACACCATCCGCTTCGGCTTTAGGGATAGCAATCTCCATATTTTCCACTGCCGATTCATCAGCCAGGATTTCACAGTTGTCATCTGAACTTTCCTCATAGTCCCAGGCAACGGGAGCCGAGTCACTGTCTTGTTGACCTGGTCAGGTCAACCTTAACCAACACTTGTAATATCTCAAGACATCCTGCAATATGAAGTATCAATAATGTCCCATCTCATGTAATACATGAAGTATGATTTTATTAGCCACCCTACGCCCAAAAGGGCACAGGGTGGACTTAGATCCAGGAGTTATTAGTGCCGCTGGCACAGGAGTATCTCTCATCCTTCCAAAGTCTCTGGTTGTCATGGGTCATTCCATTACAGGGCTTGGGAGACAAAATAGGAGCACATTTAGCTGAAAACAAACATTGATTTGATCCCGCTAACTATTAGAAAATCAATTGAACATTCTGAAACCAAAGTATTGAAAATTAAATTCTACTAGTATATACCGGAACTATAGTCTAGTATTAAAAAAACTGCGAGCAGATAGCTCTTTCTTGCAAAAGAGATATAGAATGTATCTTCTGCAATTAAATAAGCGTAACTGCATGCTAACAGTTCTCTGTAGAATGTACACTAAGCTGTGCTCAGTTAAAATTCTGGCACAGTGTCTGTGTGCTGGGGTGACTGCACTCCTGTGCAGGAGTGACATCATCCTGTACTGGCTAATCAGGACAACTGAAGACCAGCACCTGGAAGAAGCTGGACTGCTGAAGCAAAGGTAGGTGTCACAGAGTTTAGTTCTGCTTTAAGTACAGCATATCATTCTTTATGCCATCAGAGCCTACAGACAGGGCCATCTTAATAGCATCCTGGGTCCCTGGGCAAAGTAATGCTCTGGGGCCCCTACAATGATGACCGTGCAGGTAAACAGACATTAAGTAGGTAGGAGGCAGACTGCCTCCACTGTGTATCTATCACTCTCAGTGCCATCATTTCAGGGCAGCATGGGCTGAAGGACCAGTTGCTTTGGGGAAAGTGCAGGGCCCCCCATGCAGCTGGGTGTCACGATCCCCATCGTGTCAGGCAGACGGCCAGGCGTGGCCGTGCTCCAGGTGGCTTAGGGTGGAATTGAACCTGGGACCTCTTTGTTACCAGCCCAAACCCTTACCTCTCAGCCACTGTTGAATTAGAAATTCATGTTGCTTTCCAGCTATGGTGGTGCTGAATGGAATGTTCACCTTAGCTGGATTTCATTACCTTCCACACCTGAGATTCTTGCTACAGCTGACACAGCTTAACCAGTTAGCCAACCTATAAAGCCCTACCTCACTTAGAGAGCAGTGTCAGTTCATTTTGGTTTGATCTCCCTGTCTGTACTAAAGCAAACTGCTTATATATTAAGCTCCTTGACTGACCCCGGCTTTTGACCCTTGGCTTTGCTTTCTGGACTGCTGTTTGCCTGAACCCTTGACCCGGCTTGGACTTCGGATACCTGTGACTTCTCCAACACCTGACCACGGCTTGTGACCCGGATTTATCTCTTGCTTCCCCTATTGCGAAAGGACGCCTGCTGTCCTGAGAACCCCTTTCACGCCACCTTGCTGTACCCGCTCTGAACCTCAGTGGACACCACAGTTCGCTCTACACCCCCTCCGGGACCACCAGCATACCAGGCTTTACTCTCCTAACCGCAAGTACCACATACTATAGTCTGTGCTTGTAGATTTGTAGTACTACCTTGTGTGTATCAGAGATACAACCCTGTTTTCCCCTGAGGTAGTTGGTTATAGGGGAATAAGCTACTGCAGTCTCTCAGTTGGTTATTCACTAGAGGTTGTGATGAATTAACCCCAATCTCTCTGATTACTCTGAGTGAGAAGTGGTGGTTGTATCTGAGAGACCTCTATAGTTTTAAAAACCAACTGTATACTGTAGTTGCGTAGCAGGGATGTTACATAATGAACTGACCAAAAACATGGAGCCTGCAGAGTTTAATAAAATGCTCAGCTCCCTGACTCTGCAAGTCTCCAGCCTGCACCATACTATTATGGAACTTCAACAAGAAGTTCATTTACTTAAAGGGGCAGCACGCCCAGCCCCGGAACCAGCATGTCCGGAACCATATGTTATAATGCCAGAGAGATTTGATGGTAGTCGTGCAGCCTTCTCATGTTTCAAGATAGATTGTGAGCTGTTGTTTGCTCTTAAACCTAGGACCTATGCCAAGGACTATGTTAAGGTTCGCGCTACCATAAACTTGCTTACAGGGAAAATTAAAACATGGGCTCATCAGTTGTTGCAGGAAAATAATCCAGTCTTGGACACCTGGAAAACTTTCATGTCTGCTCTGGACTCCCATATTTCTGGTTCTAAGAGAACCAGTGTTCCCAAGTCCACTTTCGGTTCACGTGGCCTACGGGTTCCCAGAGAGAAGAATTCCCAATACAGAGATGACACCAAGTCATACCAGTATGTGCCAAGACAGCAAATCCAGTACATGCCCAGCCATGAAGCTCCAACACCACAGAGCTTTGACGTCCCTGTGGATGCCCACAGCCCAACCCAGGATGATGAGGAACCCATGCAGATCGGAACCATCCGGTCCGCATTATCTAAGATAGAGAGAGACCGGAGGAGAGATTATGGACTCTGCTTTTACTGTGGGTTAAGCGGGCACTTTATATCTTTTTGCCCAACTCGCCCACCTCGGCCAAAGATTTTACAGGTGGCTACTATTGGGAGTCTTTTTCCTGCTCCAGTGTCCCAGATTCCGGCTCCACCAGTGTCCCAGATTCCGGCTCCAGTGTCCCAGATTCCGGCTCCAGTGTTCCCGAATCCTGTGTCTCCAGTCCCACTTCCTGTGTCTCCAGTCCCACTTCCTGTGTCTCCAGTCCCACTTCCTGTGTCTCCAGTCCCACTTTCAGAGTCTCCCGTTTCAGAGTCTCCCGTTTCAGAGTCTCCCGTTTCAGAGTCTCCCGTTTCAGAGTCTCCCGTTTCAGAGTCTCCCGCTCCTGTCTCACCAGTTTCACCAGTTTCAGTGTCTCCAGGTCTTGTCTCACCAGTTTCACCAGTTTCAGTGTCTCCAGGTCTTGTCTCACCAGTGTCCCCAAATGAAATTCTTCCACCTGACTGCACATATGCCTCAAATGGTAATATCGTCCGTAAACAGGATTTACAGATGTTTGAGCGAGCTTTACAAGCAGTAAGTGCACCCCCTACCAGAACTTCAAAAATTTCAAAGACCAAGAGGAAAAAGAAAAAATCTTCAGACCCCGTTGTTGGAACTTTGTTTCCCCATGGATTAGATGAGAACTGTCTGTATGGCATGGATGCCTATGGCAACATATCTCTCCTGACGGATGATGTGCCTGACTACTCTAGTGAAGAGGGTAGTTTGCACATTGATGACTACACTTATGAGGTAGCTCCTTCCAACGCCCGGAGGGCGTCTTTGAGGAGGGGGATATGTCACGATCCCCATCGTGTCAGGCAGACGGCCAGGCGTGGCCGTGCTCCAGGTGGCTTAGGGTGGAATTGAACCTGGGACCTCTTTGTTACCAGCCCAAACCCTTACCTCTCAGCCACTGTTGAATTAGAAATTCATGTTGCTTTCCAGCTATGGTGGTGCTGAATGGAATGTTCACCTTAGCTGGATTTCATTACCTTCCACACCTGAGATTCTTGCTACAGCTGACACAGCTTAACCAGTTAGCCAACCTATAAAGCCCTACCTCACTTAGAGAGCAGTGTCAGTTCATTTTGGTTTGATCTCCCTGTCTGTACTAAAGCAAACTGCTTATATATTAAGCTCCTTGACTGACCCCGGCTTTTGACCCTTGGCTTTGCTTTCTGGACTGCTGTTTGCCTGAACCCTTGACCCGGCTTGGACTTCGGATACCTGTGACTTCTCCAACACCTGACCATGGCTTGTGACCCGGATTTATCTCTTGCTTCCCCTATTGCGAAAGGACGCCTGCTGTCCTGAGAACCCCTTTCACGCCACCTTGCTGTACCCGCTCTGAACCTCAGTGGACACCACAGTTCGCTCTACACCCCCTCCGGGACCACCAGCATACCAGGCTTTACTCTCCTAACCGCAAGTACCACATACTATAGTCTGTGCTTGTAGATTTGTAGTACTACCTTGTGTGTATCAGAGATACAACCCTGTTTTCCCCTGAGGTAGTTGGTTATAGGGGAATAAGCTACTGCAGTCTCTCAGTTGGTTATTCACTAGAGGTTGTGATGAATTAACCCCAATCTCTCTGATTACTCTGAGTGAGAAGTGGTGGTTGTATCTGAGAGACCTCTATAGTTTTAAAAACCAACTGTATACTGTAGTTGCGTAGCAGGGATGTTACACTGGGGCCCTTGGGCAGTGCCCAGGTGTTCCCTCTCATTAAGACAGCCCTGCTTACAGAATAGAGCCAAAATCTTACATCACTGAGGTCCTGGAGCCAGAAGACTATGTGGCAGTTTTTTTTATTAGTTAAATGTTGTATAAAGATGAAATGTTTTTCTAACAAAAGCTTTAAGACACTT
The DNA here is from genome assembly GCA_029574335.1 of Rana kukunoris. NCBI lineage: Eukaryota > Metazoa > Chordata > Amphibia > Anura > Ranidae > Rana > Rana kukunoris. The sequence continues at coordinate 277,070,195 of CM056050.1, read as the reverse complement.
TAACAATATTGCTTCAGAACTGAATAAATAAAGAAGGAGACAGTACCACTAAGTGCTTTTTATCCAATGGCTATAGGCAGACAGATGCGTTTATTCTGGCATACTTTTTAACCAGACGTTCACAGGACAGTCCAAAAGTGAATCTCTCTGTTTGCTTTTATGTGATCTTTGTTTGCTCACTGCATAGACACAGTCTAGACACTTCTGAGTTTAATACATAAATCAGAGCAGCGCTGGAATTTAGGCTTTGTATTGTGGAGCCAGCTATGTACCACAGTTATCTTATAGGTGAAAACACATTGTACACGAAAGTGCTCAAGACAGCGCTGGTGCCACTTAAATTATGTCCAATGGGGAGAACAAGTATTTGATACACTGCAGATTTTGCAGGTTTTCCTACTTACAAAGCATGTAGAGGTCTGTCATTTTTATCATAGGTACTCTTCAACTGTGAGAGACGGAATCAAATAAATCCAAAAAATCACATTGTTTGATTTTTAAGTAATTCATTTGCATTTTATTGCATGACATAAGTACTTGATACATCAGAAAAGCGGAATTTAATATTTGGTGCAGAACCCTTTTTTTGCAATTACAGAGATCATACGTTTCCCGTAGTTTTTGACCAGATTTACACACACTGCAGAAAGGATTTTGGCCCACTCCTCCATACAGAGCTTCTCCAGATCCTTCAAGTTTCGGGGCTCTCGCCGGGCAATACGGACTTTCAGCTCTCTCCAAATATTTTTTATTGGGTTCAGGTCTGGAGACTGGCTAGGCCACTCCAGGATCTTGAGATGCTTCTTGCAGAGCCACTCCCTAGTTGCCCTGGCTGTGTGTTTTGGATCGTTGTCATGCTGGAAGACCCAGCCACAACCCATCTTTATTGCTTTAACTGAGGGAAGGAGGTTATTGGCCAAGATCTTGCGATACATGGCCCCATCCATTCTCCCCTCAATACAGTGCAGTCATCCTGTTCTCTTTGCAGAAAAGCAGAATGATGTTTCCACCTACATGCTTCACAGCTGGGATGGCGTTCATGGGGTTGTAATCATCTTTCCTCTTCCGCCAAACATGGCAAGTGGAGTTAAGACCACAAATCTCTATTTCTGTCTCGTCATCAGACCACATGACCTTCTCCCATTCCTCCTCTGGATCATCCAGATGGTCATTGGCAAACTTCAGGCGGGCCTGGACATGCGCTGGCTTGAGCAGAGGGACCTTGCGTGCACTGCAGAATTTTAATCCATGATGATGTAGTGTGTTACTAATGGTTTTCTTTGAGACTGTGGACCCAGCTCTCTTTAGGTCATTGACCAGGTCCTATGATTAAACACTAGGAATAGTTTGAAACGCGTCAGTTGTCCAGTTTGCTGTTTTTGCTGTGGCTTGTAGTGCTGTTCTATTTTTTAATAAATGCAAAGTTTTCAGAGTGCGGCTGTCCAGAAATATACTTTCTTATTGACCAGGTCCTGCTTTGTAGTTCTGGGCTGATCCTTCACCTTCCTCATGATCATTGATACCCCACAAGGTGATACCTTGCATGGAGCCCCAGACCGTAGAGAGATTAACCATCATCTTGAACTTCTTCCATTTTCTAATAACTGCACCAACAGTTGTTTCCTTCTCACCAAGCTGCTTGCCTATTGTCCTGTAGCCCATCCCAGCCTTGTGCAGGTCTACAATTGTATCCATGATGTCCTTACACAACTCTCTGGTCTTGGAGGTTTGAGTCTGTTTGATTGAGTGTATGGACAGGTGTCTTTTATACAGGTAACAAGTTCAAACAGGTGCAGTTAATACAGTTAATACAGGTAATGAGTGGAGAACAGGAGGGCTTATTAAGCCTTCTACACACGATTAGTGTTGCTCAAGAATTATTCGCATTGCGAATATTCGTTACGAATATTGCATATTCGCGAATAACTCGAATATCGCTGTGAATATTCGCTATTGCGAATATTCTTATTTTTTCAAATTTATTTTTAAAACAGATCACATCCTAGTGATCTCCATCGATGTCTAAAAGCATTGCTGGTATGATTAGAGACACTGGGCCGAGTAGCTGATGCGATCCTTTTATGCTGCCGAATATTCGCAATGCGAATATTCGGCAAAAGAAATATTGCGCGATTATTTTCTCCTCCCTTCTTTTGCATCAGAGCCAATCAGAGTTCTCCTACCACAGTTGTCAGAGGTTAGCAACCTCCATAGCAACCAATAGGAACCTGCCTGCACGACCATTATATAAGATCACTCCCAGCAGTATTTCAGTGCAGATTCACAAGGTGGCTGGCTAGAGAGAGTGGAGTGTTTCTGTGCGATCTTAGAGCTTAGAGCATCAGCATTGTGCTTTCTATAGTGCTTTCAGTTCTGTGGTTCCTGCTTCTAAACTGCTTTTTTCAAAGCAAAAGACCCAACAGCTTTTCTAAAAGCTCAGATTTGTGTTGTTGTTTTCCAGGTTAGTGTGGCTTAGTGTTAGATAGATTTCTGTGTAGTTAGTGTAAGTGTACATTTCTTTAAGGTAGCTTAGTTTAGTGTGTGTTTAGTGTCTGTTTTTTGTGTATAAAAAAAAAAATTTGCTTTAGTTTAGTCATATAAGTTTGTGTAAGCAGAGTTAGTGTTGCATATTAGTTTAGTATTTGTAGTCCTCGTCTTTGTCCTTGTCAGTCAGTGTAAAAAAAAAAAAAAAAAAAAAAAATTGTAGGTGTAGTAGTTTTATTCTAGTTTAGTAGCTGTCTACGTCTTTGTCTGCGTCTTTGTCTGCGTCTTTGTCTGCGTGCCTGTCTTGCTAAAAAAACAAACACTCCTTTCTCACATTCCCCCCCCCCAATAAAGTTTACCCCCCCCCCACATCAGCAAGTATGAGCAGCATACTGTAACATCCCTGCTTTGCAATCACAGTAGTGCAATTGGTTTTAAACTATAGAGGTCTCTCAGGTACAACCACCAGTTCTCTCTCAGAGTAAACAGAGAGTTTGGGGTTAATTCATCACAACCTCTATTGGACAACCAACTGAAAGACTGTATATGCTTATTCCCTCATAAGCAACTAACTGAGGGGGAAACAGGTAAGTATCTCAGATACAGACAAAGGTATTACTGCCAATCTACAAACACAGACTTGTTTACGGACCATAGTACCATTCGAGGCATATGTGCAGTCAGGTGGAAGAACTTCAATTGGGGACACTGGAGACACTGAAACTGGCGAGACAGGACCTGGAGACACTGAAACTGGAGACACTGAAACTGGCGAGACAGGACCTGGAGACACTGAAACGACAGGACCTGGAGACTCTGAAACTGGAGACTCTGAAACTGGAGACTCTGAAACTGGAGACTCTGAAACTGGAGACTCTGAAACTGGAGACTCTGAAACTGGAGACACAGGAAGTGGGACTGGAGACACAGGAAGTGGGACTGGAGACACAGGAAGTGGGACTGGAGACACAGGAAGTGGGACACTGGAGCCGGAATCTGGGACACTGGAGCCGGAATGACAGATTGGGGCATAGACACTTCAAGCTGCATAGTAGGCACAGACTCTGGCGTAGGGAAAAGACTCCCAATAGTAACCACCTGTAGAATCTTTGGCCGAGGTGGGCGAGTTGGGCAAAAAGATATAAAGTGCCCGCTTACCCCACAGTAAAAGCAAAGTCCATAGTCTCTCCTCCGGTCTTTCTCTATCTTAGATAGTGTGGACCGGATGGCCCCGATCTGCATGGGTTCCTCATCTTCCTGGGTTGGGCTGTGGGCATCCACAGGGGCGTCAAATCTCTGAGGTGTTGGAGCTTCATGGCTGGGCATGTACTGGATTTCATGTCTTGGCACATACTGGTATGGCTTGGTATCATCTCTGTATTGGGAATTCTTGTCCTTGGGTACCCGTAGGCCACGTGAACCGAAGGTGGACTTGGGAACACTGGTTCTCTTAGAAACAGAAATATGAAATATGAGAGTCCAGAGCAGACATGAAAGTTTTCCAGGTGTCCAAGACTGGACTATTTTCCTGCAACAACTGATGAGCCCATGATTTAATTTTCCCTGTAAGCAGGTTGATGGTAGCGCGAACCTTAACATAGTCCGTGGCATAGGTCCTAGGCTTAAGAGCAAACAACAGCTCACAATCCATCTTAAAACATGAGAAGGCTGCACGGCTACCGTCAAATCTCTCTGGCATTATAACATACGGCTCCGGACATGCTGGTGCCGGGGCTGGGCGTGCTGCCCCTTTAAGTAATTGAACTTCTTGTTGAAGTTCCAGAATGGTATGGTGCAGGCTGGAGACTTGCAGAGTCAGGGAGGTGAGCATTTTATTCAACTCTGCGGACTCCATGTTTTGGGTCAGTTCATTATGTAACATCACTGCTTTGCAATCACAGTAGTGCAATTGGTTTTAAACTATAGAGGTCTCTCAGGTACAACCACCAGTTCTCTCTCAGAGTAAACAGAGAGTTTGGGGTTAATTCATCACAACCTCTATTGGACAACCAACTGAAAGACTGTATATGCTTATTCCCTCATAAGCAACTAACTGAGGGGGAAACAGGTAAGTATCTCAGATACAGACAAAGGTATTACTGCCAATCTACAAACACAGACTATAAAGTACGTAGTATATGGTACTTGCGGTTCTGCTGAGTATTGTAGTTACAGATGATGTAGGGGATATCTGGAAGTCCCAAGCAGATGCAAGCAATTTGTGTATAGCAAGGATCAGCAGCTATCAAGGTGACAGCAGGTGCCCAACAAACAGGAACCAAAGATAAGTCCGGGTCACAAGCCGTGGGTCAAGGGCTGGAGACGGTAGAGGAAGTCCAAAAGGTACAGGCCGGGGTCAAAGGACAGGAGATAGCAGCAATCCGAGGTTCAAAAGCAGAAGGTCAAAAGCCGGGGTCAGTCAAGAAGCTAAAGATATATGCAGGTAGCTTTAGCTCAGACAGGGAGATCAATAACAAAATGAACTGCCACCTCCCTCATAGTGAGGCAGGGCTTTATACCCTGGATAATTTGGGTAAATTGCCTCAGCTGGACCAGAATATTTAGGTGCAGATTGCAATGAGATCCAACTAAGGTGATCAGGACATTCAGCACCACCTTAGCTGGAAAGCAAGGAGAAATCCCAAACTGAGAACTGGCTCAGAGACAAGGTATTGCAATAGCAATAGAGAGGACCCGGGTTCAATTCCACCCTGAGGCGCGACCACGCCTCGCTGTCTGTTTTGCACGATAGGGATCGTGACACATACGTGGCCGTGGCCGTGGCAGCAGGGGTAGGGGAGTTACTCCCAGTGTTGGGTCGCTGCCAGCATGGGGTACCTCTCGCGCCCCTACTAGTGGTAGAGGATCAGGTGGAAGGGGAGTCCGCCTCATCCGCAAGTTTTTTCCCTCGGGCAGCCACCCGATATTGCCTTCTCAGGCTCCAGTAGTGGTGGAGTATATGGGGCACAGCAGTGCCACTGAGTCGTCAGTCCTGACTCCCAGTAGCACCACCAGTACACCGGTGCCTTTAGTACCCACCCCCAGCCCCCAAGAGTACAGCCTCTTACTGTTTGATGACAGCGACAGTGAGAGGGATATCTTGGGGGAGGCCCTGCATCAGGCAGACATCCAGTTCTGTCCTGATGGTCAGGACCTTTTTGAAGGGTTAATGGAGGAGGAGGATGGGGTACCTGCTGTCAGTATCCCAGAGACATCCCTTCCAAGTGGTGCTGGTGTTTTTGTGCAGGAAACACCCGCACCTAGTCAGACCCAGTCGTCGGTGAGGGGACAGCGGAGCCAGGCTAGCGGCTCCATGTCAGCTGTTTCCCTCAGACCACCACATTTCAGCCCTGGGTCTGACATATCTGGGGGCGAAGAGGAGGGTGACTCAACATGGGTGCCACCTGACTTGTCGGTTTACAGCAGCAGTGACGACGAGGAAGGTAGTCACCCTGGGGAAACGGTGCGCCAGGTCACCAGGGAGACCAGCGTCAGGGTCTCCACTGGTGATGGCAGCAGGAGGTGTCAGCAGCAGCAGCAGCAGCGGGCAGCTCCACCTGTGCGCACCGAGTCACAGCAGGTGCAAGTCAGCGTCACCCCATCTGACAGGAGGGCGGCGCTGAAGTCACCTGTCTGGGCCTACTTCACCCTGGTAGCAGATAACCAGACCGTAGCCATCTGCCATATCTGTCGTGCCAGGGTGAAGAGAGGTAAGTGCTTGGCTCGGGTGGGTACCACAGCTCTGAACCAGCACCTGAGAATCAACCACTGGCGGGAGTATGACCAGATGAAGCATGGTGGTGGTAGCAGCGCCACCACCACAAGTGTGCAGGGTATAGCAGCCCCTGCCACAGCTTCATCTGTTCCCAGCAGGTCATGCCCCCCCGCTCCCTCTAGTAGAGGTACTGGTACCGGCAGCCAGACCTCTACTTTCACAGCACCCTCCTCTTCGGTGTCCTGCACTGCCGTCAGGCGCCAGGCGTCGCTTTCCGACGCCTTCGAACGCACCACTCCCTTCCCCCCTGGAGACCGATGTGTGCGTTCCCTCAATGGGCTCCTGGCAAGGGTTATTGCCCTACATCTGCTTCCCTTCAACATTGTTGACTGCAACCCCTTCAGGCAGATGTTGGAGCAGGCCCAACCCCAATGGCGTGTCCCCAGCCGCCATTTCTTTGCCAGGACTGGTGTCCCTGCCCTACACCAGCACATTGTGCAGAATGTAACCCTGTTGCTGGATCACGCTGTCAGCGACAGGGTGCATCTCACAATGGATGGCTGGACCAGCAGGCATGGGCAGGGCCGGTACATCAGCTTCACGGCCCATTGGGTTTCCCTCTGAGGCGCCGGGGAGGGATTGGCGGCATCAGATTTTGTGGTGCCGCCCCGGGGTGTCCAGGGGAGAACTGCTGGTCTCCCTCAAGCCACTGTCTCCGCAGCTGCTGAGCCTCCCAGCAAGCGCCCCCGTAGCTACTCAAGTGTGGGGCACGTGCGCTGTCAGGCTGTGCTCCAGCTTGTTAGTTTAGGGGACCAGGGAACCACAGGAAAAGAAGTGCTGACCGCACTTCAGGCTCAGGTCCAGAAGTGGCTGACACCCCGAAGGCTCCAGGCAGGTATGGTTGTCTGTGACAACGGCAGCAACCTACTTTCCGCCCTCCAGGCTGGCAGTCTGACCCACGTGCCCTGTCTGGCACATGTCCTCAACCTCGTGATGCAGAAGTTCCTGCGCACCTATCCCGGGTTGAGTGACATTGTGCTAAGGGTACGTAGGATTGCCAGCCACTTCAGGCGCTCCCCAACCGCTACCGCGTCCCTGTCCAAGTTGCAGCGGGACAACAGCCTGCCCCTTCACAGGCTGATTGTGGACAGTGTGACGCGGTGGAACTCCACCCTCCACATGCTGGGGAGGTTGTGGGAGCAGCGAAGGGCGGTGAAGGAATATCTGCTGGAGCAAGGCACTGGCGGGCCATCACAAACACTCCCGTACATCACCAGTGCGGAGTGGGGGCAGATACACCAGGTCTGCCATGTGTTGGCCCCTTTCGAAGATGGTGAGCAGGGAGCATGTCGGCCTCAACGACGTGCTCCCTATAGTGTTCCTGCTGGACAGGGCACTAGATCGCCTGCTCGAAGCTGGGGAGAGTGCCTTGGTGGAGCAGGAGGAGGCAACACTGCTCCACCAAGACCAGGCCCAGGACGAGGAGGAGGAGGAGGAGGATGATGATGATGAGGAGGTTACTGGTGACGTCCTGGAGTCAGGGCCTGGTCAGGAGGGAGAGCCGGTGTTGGGGGCACCGATAGTCCGGGGGTTGGGCATCTCTGAGCGCGAGCAGCAGCGCCTCCAGCATGAAGAGTCGGACGTCATGGACCCGGGCAGCCATGAGGAGTCACAGCGGGCTGTGCTCTTCCCCATGGCTGCCCACATGCTGAGATGCCTCAGGAGGGACCCCCGGGTTCAGACTATCAAGGAGAGGGATGAATTTTGGATGGCCACCCTTTTAGATCCAAGATGCAAGGGGAAACTGGAGCAGTTCCTCCCAGCCAGCCGGAGGCAGCATCGGATGGAGGAACTGCAGGCACGCATAGTCAGCCGGTTGGAGCAGGCAACTCCCCGGCCTCCAGTTGTCCCCCCTCATCTCACCCAGCAGGTGGCTGCACCCAGCAGCAGCAGCCGAGCAGGGGACCTAATGGGTGAGATGAGGATGTTCTTCCAATCTGAGCGACCCAGTACCAGCAGCAGCAGCAGCAGTCACCACCAGCGGCTGGCCCACATGGTGGCAGACTACATGGGGTCCGTCGGTGCTTCTGACAGTATGAGCACCGACGACCCCATGGAGTACTGGGTTGCCAGATTGGACACCTGCCGCGAGCTCGCTCAGTATGCGCTGGAGTTATTGTCTTGCCCCCCCTCCAGCGTACTATCTGAGCGGACATTCAGCGCGGCAGGTGGGGTGGTCACGGACAAGAGGACCCGTCTGTCCACAGACTCCGTGGACAGATTCACATTCATCAAGATGAATGAGTCCTGGATCGGCGGTGACTTTCTGGCACCCGCCGTCGGTTCAGGGCGCTGAATGGTCCCTTGTCATTCATTACCTCTTTGATGTATTTATACCTTTGAAACTCATAGTGGGCAGGTAGTGTTAAGGGCATAAATATTTCCATGCTGTGTCATTAAGCCACTATAAGGAGTCCTGATGCTGCTGCCACATTATTTTGAAATGTAATTGCTCAATGCTCATCATGAATTTAAAAAGTCACGTATAGCATAGAAATAACGTTAATCAAACTTTTAAATTATGAGGCACTATGGTATAGTCAGGCTACAGCTACTTAAGGCCTGTGTCATTCTGCTTTTCAAATTTAATCACCATGCTACTGCAACTTCAAGCTTTTGTAATTTTGCCATGATATGGGCTCCTACTGCTAATGCCAAAAGGCTGAGTGATTATGTACCGATATATTGCTGCTGTCACCTTTTGTCCGAGAGATTTGCCACTTTCTATTACTACTGCTGCTGCTAATGGCACCTCTTGCCCGAGCTATTTGCCATTTTTATTACTCTTACCGCTGCTGCTGCTGATGGCACCTCTTGCCCGAGTGTTTTGCCATTTTTATTACTCTTACCGCTGCTGCTGCTGATGGCACCTCTTGCCTGAGTGATTTGCCATTTTTATTACTCTTACCGCTGCTGCTGCTGCTGCTGATGGCACCTCTTGCCCGAGTGATTTGCCATTTTTATTACTCTTACCACTGCTGCTGTTGATGGCACCTCTTTCCCGAGTGATTTGACACTATATTGTCTACTATTACTACTACTGCTGCTGCTCACGACACCTATGTCACGAGTTCTTTGCCACTATATACTACTATTACCACTGCTGCTGCTGCTGTTCATGGCACCTCTTTCCCGAGTGATTTGACACTACATTGTCTACTATTACTACTACTGCTGCTGCTCACGACACCTATGTCACGAGTTATTTGCCACTATATACTACTATTACCACTGCTGCTGCTGCTGTTCATGGCACCTCTTTCCCGAGTGATAAAACACTATATTGTCTACTATTACTACTACTGCTGCTGCTCAGACACCTATGTCACAAGTTATTTGCCACTATATACTACTATTACCACTACTGCTGCTGCTGTTCATGGCACCTCTTTCCCGAGTGATAAAACACTATATTGTCTACTATTACTACTACTGCTGCTGCTCAGACACCTATGTCACAAGTTATTTGCCACTATATACTACTATTACCACTACTGATGCTGTCAAGTCTTGCCCAAGTGGTTAGATGCTATCTAGTACTATTACCACTACTGCTTGTAAATGTTGCCTGTGTGATAATTACATTATATTTTAATACTACTGCTGCTGCCTTCATGCTGAGTAATGCTTCATGACCTCTCTGGCACAGCGGATCCACCAACAGCCTCCGCTACAAGCTACCAGACCGGATCGTAACAGCAAGTGTGACTAAAACACTGAACTTTATGTTAAACCCTGGTTTGCGGCCTTTATACTGCAACCATTAGCCTGTCTGCAAGAGCAAATCTGCACTCTCTCTATTTCTCGCTCTCTCTCTCTCTATATCTATATATATATATATTGTAGCTTTTGTTATATTAATTTTTCAACAGTTTAGTTTGTGTTAGGCCTCGTACACACGATCGGACATATCCGATGAAAACGGTCCGCGGACCATTTCCATCGGATATGTCCGATCGGGAGTTTGATCCGATGGCGTGTACACACCATCGGATCAAATTCCCCGCCGCCGGACGGCGCGGTGACGTGGCGGTGACGCGGCGGTGACGTTGACGCCGCCACGTCACCGCCACGTCACCGCACCAGGAAGTTAAACACTTCCGCACATGCGCCGAATCCATTCGGCGGCGGCGCGGCGGCGGTGGGGGACGACATGTCTGCTGGTAAGTGTACTAACCAGCAGACATGTCGGACGGACAGATTCCCACCGGATAGATTTCAAAGCATGCTTTGAAATCTGTCGGGTGGAGAAATCTGTCCGCTAGCCCATACACACGAGCGGAGATGTCTGCTGAAACGGTCCATCGGACCGTTTTCAGCGGACATATCCCCTCGTGTGTACGAGGCCTTAGTAGTGTCTGTGTCCGTGTATTTAGGTTTGTGTTAAATAAAATAATAGTATAAAATGTTTTTGGTTATTATGAAGTTAGACGTGTTGATGTTGAAGTTGATGTGTTAGATGTGAAGTTAGATGTGTTGAAAAACCTAACAATCTCAATAAGAAAGGAAACATTTTAAAAGAATAAAAAATGTGATTAAAAGAAAAAAAAATTTAAATGTAATTTTGAATGAGCTTCTGAAGCTCAGTCATCTCATCGCGTCCAAATTCTTCCTCTGCTGTTGCTCCAGCTGTTGGTTTTGGCGGTCTAATATCCACATTTTCCGACGATTTGAGAGGATTTTATCATTGGTCCTCTGGATGAGAATGTGGTTTTCTACCATCTTTTTTAAAACTGTTAGGATATAAGAAAAAAAAATCCGGATTTCAAAGACCGTTACCAAATAAATAAAATATTTATGTTGCTTATTAAACAATCATTATCATGTCTATACAATTGTTATGTGTCTAGCACATATACTTCTATCATAAATACCATATTATTGTTCTGAAATCTGACGGGTGCGCTTTAAATGCTGTCCATTTTTATATCTACATCTTATTGTTGAAATGTTATTAATCTTTGTGCACATATTTACCCTCCTGACTGAGGCTCACAGGAACCGTCTCATCCTCCTGCTCCTCTTCTCCATCACCCGATTCACCAGGAGTTTGGGGGGGGGGGGTTGCAGCTCCTTCTCTTGCTCCTCAACAGGAGCTGGGGGTGGTAAAGACTGGGAGGGCCCTGGCTGCTCCTCATCCCTCTCCTCCTGTGCATCCTCCTCCTGCTCCTCCTCTTCATCCTCCTCTGCGGCCTGTCGCATTGTGCGCTTGGGGCGCACAGATGGTAGAGGACCTCCTATAATAACACAATGTTCATATATGTAAAAATGATTTCTAATAACGTATGCAAATTCTGTGTACTCTGCTGTATTGTATATGAATACAAATTTATTTATATAGACAGTTAACCAATGGGATAATGTTATATTAAAGGGTCTTGCTGGCACTACAGGGGACTGAGTGTGAGCTGGGCTGCCTCCATGGTAAAATGAGCTGTTTGTGTTTCCTTTGTATTATTCTGATGATCTTATGTTAAAAAAGGGCCTGATGGAGTACACAAGATTACTATGATAACCCAACGCCTAGCACAGGAATTTAGTGGTAATTCAGTTATAAAATACCACCCCTTCCCCTTTAACCCACCACACCACCACTTTAATTCCATGGTTTAACTTGATGGAATAATGATAGAAAAGGGGGAGAAGGTTTCAATTCCCCCTTTTCTCATGGGAAAGCGTCAGGACTTAATAAAATTAGTAGTGACGGTTTAAAGTTCCCCTTTTGGGAACCTAATAGGGCTCTTTAGGTGTAAGCTGGTCCTCACGTGGCCTAGTTAGCTCGAAAACGTGTTTTTCCCGTTTTTTTGGTGAGCATGAGGTGATCACGCGGCCTACACATGCTTTTCCCACACTTTTTAGGCCTGTGGGCCTGGTACCAGTTGGTTCTGGAAAAATCCAGTGTTAGTTAGGGGTATATGAGTAGGGTTCCGTCAGCCTTGCTCTCAGTCGCCTCAGTAGACAGGACTGTGGTGTTCCCCAACCCCCCCTTTTTTCTTTTCTTTTTGTCGCGGCTGCTAATTATGTGGGATGGTCACCTTTGTTTTAAAAAAAATAAAAATAATTATACTAAGGGGGACAAATCTGTTTAGTTTAGTTGTTGTTGGATACATTTTAAAGTTGGAATATATTTATGTACAGCCCGAGCCGTAGTGACTAGGCTGTTTTTTAAGTTATTAAAGTATTTATTTAAAATATATGTCTGAAATCCAATAATAAAGCAGCCTCGGCCAGTATTAGTCCATTAATGGTGTGTCTTGTTTATTTAGTTTAATTATAGTTAATAAGTGTTCCTGTCTGCTGTCCCATGTCTTTTTTCAACAGTACTATGAATACCTTGGGTGGTGATATATGTTACCACAACATGGCGTCTGGGTTAACAACATCTGCCCTAAGGTTAATTACATATGACCTTACATAACTGTCACCAATAACTTACCTGGATGAAATTCATCACGGAACTGTGTGACCTGGGCCATGTGGCGCCACTTTAGGTCAGACCACTTTTTTAAGATGGCCATGTGGTCATGTGTGCGGCCATGCACCTTGCGTAACTCCCGCAATAGGGAGTGGACAATTTTTTTTTTTTTCCTGCTGGCTCATGGAATTTGGAATTTGGTCATATCCGTGTTGCAGGAACCTCGGCAAGATGAAGAACAAAGTATATTATAATACTTTTGTTTAAACCCTTATGGATATATGACGTAAATGTATGGTATTCAACAATTGGAAGCATTCTCGCCTTATTAATCACTGACAGGGGTAACATGACAGATTTTATATCTTGCCATTTTGGTCGCCACCTTTTTTGCATAAATATAGCAGCTATTATCATTTGCATAATTATGTATATATGAGTAACAACACAGGATACACGTATAGGGGAGAAATGAGTTGCTATTCATCTGACCGCTATAATTATTTTTTGACCCTTATACTGGGCCTGTACAATAGATTTTTTTTCCATCCCTATCTTTATATATGAACAATAATATGTTTGTTTCGTTTGACTTTTTGATGAATTAATTTTGAATAAATAATGGAGTTGATGTTATTTAAAAACTACAACTACCAGCATGCTCTGATACACCATGTAGCTCAACGTCACCAGCTGTACCACAATTATACTTTAACTCCCAGCATGCCTGGACAGTCAATGGCTGTCCGGTAATACTGGGGAGTTGTTTTGCAACAGCTGTAGGCTCCGTTTAGGAAACAGTGCCGTACCAGACGTTTTTCTTTTTTATTGTGGAGGGGAGGGTGGCTATGTAGGGGTATGTGTATATGTTGTGTTTTTTAATTTTTGTTTTGTGTGGTGTAGTGTTTTTATGGTTCAGTCAGAAGGGCGTGGGGTTCACAGTAGTTTCCCACTGAGGGTTTAAGCTGCAGCGCCAAATTTGCTTCAGCTAGAAGCACACTGTAAGCCCCAGCCCATGTGAATGTACCCTGTACCATGTACCCTGTACATTCACATTGGGGGAGAGGGGGGGGGGGGTTATTGCAGTCAGTTGCATGCAGGGAGTTGTAGTTTTGCAACAGCTGGAGGCACAATGGTTGCAAAACACTGCGAGTTTGTTACCTAACTCAGGGTTTCAAGACCAGTGCGCCTCCAGCTGTTGCAAAACTACTACTCCCATCAGACATGGTCTGTCAGTGCATGCTAAGAATTTTACTTTTGCTGCATCTAGGGTGCCACAGTTTAGAGACCCGTGTATAGTGGTCTGAAAAATGTGGGCCCGCAGAACTTGCAAAACTAGAAGTCCCAGCATGCCCAGGCATGCTGGAAGTTGTAGTTCTGCAACATCTAAAGGGCAATATGTATTCGAAAGTTCTTGGGCCTTAAGGACCCTGAAGTCAGGACGTTCGCATACGTCCTATGTCCACAACATGTTAATTATGCTAAATAGCAAGAAAAGTGCCTAAATACACATTTACCAACCAGGGTGTCTGCAGCTGTCCAGGCATGCTGGGAGTTGTAGTTTTGCAACAGCTGGAGACACACTTTTTGGGAAATACTAATATCTGATCTTATATCCTAACTTTTAAAATAGTCTAAAATGCAGTTAACCACTTAAGACCCGGACCCGCTATCCTGAACCTAACACTAACTGTTTTTTACACTGCCTGTCACACTGACACTAAATGCAGTGATTAGATCACTGCATTCAGTGACACTGTGACAGGGGGGTGGGGGGGGGGGGGGCGATCACAAGGGGTTAATGTGCCTATGTGAGTGTGTGTCAGTGTTGTGTTGGTGCACACTTACTTGTGATGTCTTCTCTCATCAGCAGCGCTGGGAAACAGCGCTGCGATGAGAGATTACATCATTTCCTCCTTCCTGTGTAAACACAGGAGGAGGAACTGACACAATGGGAGCGCGATTCCATTGGCTGGGAGCGATCGCGGGGGGGGGGGCGGAAATCACGGACATCCGCCCGCTCGTCGGCGATCGCTCCCAGAGGCAGGGGGACCCCCGCACGCTGCGGAGGGGGTCCCGATGGGACCCCCGAACCGCACGAAGGCGGGGACGTAAATTTACGCCCTTGTGCCTGTACGAGCCATTCTGTGGCCGTATATGTGCGTGCGGGGGTCCTTAAGTGGTTAAAGATAATGAAATAACAGTGGTGAAATTACTTACACTAATCAGCAGGTTTTCCTCACTGGATGTAAAGTTACTCCCCACCATCTTCGCTTCGCAGGGCAGAACAAAAAAGCGATCCCAAAATCGACTGCCAAAGGTCCAGGAAATGATCTCTGTTTTCGCGTGTTGTTTGCGCGCATCTCTCCTCCAGGCTGGAAACCATGAGATCGGTGAAAAAAATCTCACCGATCTCATGAATACAGTTGCTTAGTAGCCACAATCGCGGCTTTGCTTACTTACAGGGACCCAGGCGTGACGTCATCACATCGCGCCCGAGTCCTCTGACGGTCATAGAGATGACTGGTGACCAGTCAATACTAGTCAATTTCCTTAACCAGTGGGTTCAAGCTAGAATATATGACCCCAAATCACTATAGTGGGGTCCTTAGCGCCGCGGAGTGACCCATAATGCACTGCAACTGCTGATTGGCAGTTCAATCTGCTGAGAGAGCCACGATAGGCCAAAGGCAGGGTGCCCAGTCCATGCCCCACACTATACAAGGCTGCTTACACGGTGGCCGTGTATAGTGTGATAATAATGTGGAGAGGAGAACTTGAGCTAGATTAGGCAGGTTAGTTAGTGGCGTGCAGGCAGTTTAGTATATATATATATATATATATATATATATATATGTATATATATATATATATATATATATATATATATACATACAGTGTAGTTAGTGTAGAATATATATATACAGTGCAGGCAGTCTGCATTAATATATATATATATATATACCGTGTAATAGCGGGATATCACCCTTTTTAATGTGATATAAACAACTACCATTGCTAATCGTGAAGGATCTCAGCTCCCTCCAGTGGCCGAGATGAGTTAGAGCCACCTGTTGTTTACATTTTGTTCTGGTACCGCAGGAAATGTTGGGGAATTGAGTACAGGGAGAGAAGAGACTCCATTTGCCCTTGCCTTTTATAGACTACATTACCTAGAGAGCAACTGTACAATCCCAGAATGCTTTGCCATCCATACGGCCTGCTGGGGGAGGTAATTTAAGGGAGAGGACGTACTTGCCGCGCTCTCTCTGGACCGCCTCTTCAACCCAAGAGGACACTGCCAGAAGTGTCTCCACAGGGAGTAGGCCGCAGCTGAGACCTACATACACCCTTTGAAAAGGAGAGACGGAACCTCTGATGGAGTGATCGGACGGGCTTCCAGTATCCCTGCGACCTGTCTGAGAACCAGAGGCTGCCAACTAACAGGACTGTGACCGGAGATCGTGGACGGAGTGCCACAGAAGATCAAGGCCTGAATCAATTGGGTGAGACGGCACCTGCCCAAGACCTACTGACTATTTTATTGGAGGGTAGACCGTTTACATTTGCCAGCGTGTTACTGTTATTTGGGGGATTTTCCTCAGTTTGTTTATTATCAACCTTGGATTACAAATGACCCCTTGCGCACCAACACATGCCTACGTAACAGTGCACGGACTCTTGGAATAATTTGAACTGGGGTTTGGTCTGATCAACCATATCCATTTTCACATTCTTTGATTAAGTAACTGAATTTATTCCACTGTACAGTATTGTTAACCCCTTAAGGACCGCTGCATGTACATTTACGTCGGCAGAATGGCACGGACAGGCACATCAACGTATATATCGTCGATCGGGACCCCCCCAGTACATGCGGCGGTCCGGTTTGCTGAAGGAGCGATCCGTGCTGAGGGGGAGGCGGTTAGTTTTTGTCCGCCCCCTCCGGATCGCTCCCAGCCAATCCGCGCGCTCCCCTGCAGTGTCATTTCCTCCTCCTGTGTAAACACAGGAGGAGGAAGTGATGTGATCTCTGCTCTCAGCTTTTTTTTCAACCGCCGCTGAGGAGAGATCACATCGCACAGTAAGTCTGCACAACACTACACTGACACCAGTATATGCAGGCACACTTAACCCCTTGCGATCACTCCCCCTCCCCCTGTCACCCCCCCTCCCCCCTGTCACAGTGTCACTGAATGCAGTAATCATATATGTATGATTACTGTATTTAGTGTCAGTGTGACAGTCAGTTAGTGTTAGGTTCAGGGCAGCCCCCGTACCCCCCAATAAAGTTTTAACCCCTTGATTACCGCCCTAGTTAACCCTTTCACTTCCTATTGCCAGCGTCACTAAGCGATCATTTTTCTGATCGCTGTATTAGTGTCGCTGTTCCCGCTAGGTAGCAATGACATCAAACGCAGCCACTGTGCCATCAAACACAGCCACTGTGCCATCAATTGTCACCACTGTGCCATGCCATCAAACACAGCCACTGTGCCATCAATTGTCACCTCTGTGCCATGCCATCAAACACAGCCACTGTGCCATCAATTGTCACCACTGTGCCATGCCATCAAACACAGCCACTGTGCCATGCCATCAAACACAACCACTGTGCCATCAATTGTCACCTCTGTGCCATGCCATCAAACACAGCCACTGTGCCATCAATTGTCACCACTGTGCCATGCCATCAAACGCAGCCACTGTGCCATCAATTGTCACCACTGTGCCATGCCATCAAACACAGCCACTGTGCCATGGCATCAAACACAGCCACTGTGCCATCAAGTGTCACCACTGTGCCATGCCATCAAACGCAGCCACTGTGCCCTTCAATTGTTGCCACTGTGCCAATTGATGCCCCTGTGCCCTTTAATTGTTGCCACTGTGCCCATTGTTGCCACTGTGCCCATTGTTGCCACTGTGCCCATCGTCGCCACTGTGCCCATTGTCGCGGCTGAGCCAGAGGGGGCGGCGCTCCGGGGCCCTCTATAGACGCACCGCCACTGTCTATATCTATCTATCTATCTATCTATATCTATCTTCCTTCCTTCTCTTATTTCTTTCTATCTTTATCTATCTTTCTTTCTTTATCTATCTTCCTTCCTTCCCTTCTTTATCTATCTATCTATCTATCTTCCCTTCTTTATTTATCTATATTTCTTTCTTTGTCTATCTTCCTTCCTTCCCTTCTTGGTTTCTATCTTTATCTATCTTTCCTGTTTATCTATCTATCTTTCTTGCTTATCTATCTATCTTTCTTGTTCATCTATCTTTCTTGTTTATCTATCTATCTATCTATCTATCTATCTATCTATCTATCTATCTATCTATCTATCTTCCCTTCTTTCTTTATCTATATTTCTTTCTTTATCTATCTTCCTTCCTTCCTTCTTGCTTTCTATCTTTATCTATCTTCCTTGTTTATCTATCTATCTTTCTTGTTTATCTATCTATCTTGTTTATCTATCTATCTTTCTTGTTTATCTATCTATCTATCTATCTATCTATCTATCTATCTATCTATCTTCCCTTCTTTCTTTATCTATATTTCTTTCTTTATCTATCTTCCTTCCTTCCCTTCTTGCTTTCTATCTTTATCTATCTTCCTTGTTTATCTATCTATCTTTCTTGTTTATCTATCTATCTTGTTTATCTATCTATCTTTCTTGTTTATCTATCTATCTATCTATCTATCTATCTATCTATCTATCTATCTATCTATCTATCTATCTTCCCTTATTGCTTTCTATCTATCTATCAATCTATCTTCCTTCCTTCCCTTCTTCCTTTTTATCTTTATCTATCTTCCCCCCCCCCCCCAGGCTGCTCAGTCTAAAATGCCCAGGCCTATTTTTTGTCCCAGTCCGGGCCTGCCTGCAGCTGCCGCTGCCGAGTCTCTCACTCTCTCTCTCTCTCATCACCAGGGCCGCTAGGCTGCCTGTCCTGAGGCTGCTTTGAGCTGTAGCTGACTGCAGCGCTCCCCTCTCTCCTGCGTGTATGACATTGGGCATCTCTGGCTGTGTGTGAGAGCTGGATCTGTGTTTGGCTGTGCTGCCTGTGCTAGACCTGCTCGTGTGATAGTAGATGGACATGGAACACTGATTGAATCAGTGTTTTGTCTATCACACAAGCCCGTCTAGGGGGGACCTTGCTAGAGCACACTGCCCTGCCGAACACAGACCTACAGCTCCTGTTTGTTCCATGACAAACGTCGGGAGAGGAGATACCTGCTGTGTGTGATCGAGGTAATGCCATGGTGAGTGCCATGCACAGTGTGGCTGCATTAATAGACAAAAGTGGGGCTGCATTAATAGACAAAAGTGGGGCTGCATTTATATACAAAAGTGGGACTGGATTCATAGACAAAAGTGGGACTGGATTCATAGACAAAAGTGGGACAGGATTCATAGACAAAAGTGGGACTGGATTCATAGACAAAAGTGGGACTGCATTCATAGACAAAAGTGGGAATGCATTCATATACAAAGGTGGGGCTGCATTGATATACAAAAGTGGGACTGCATTAATATACAAAAGTGGTAGTGCATTAATATACAAACGTGGGACTGCATTAATATACAAAAGTGGGACTGAATTTTTATACAAAGGTGGGGCTGCGTTCATATGCACAGTAAGGCTGCAATGATGGGCACTGATGAGGCTGCATTGATCTCTTGTACCATGTCTTCAGTCTCTAAACATCCCTTGTACCATGCCTGCAGTCTCTGACCATCCCTTGTACCATGCCTGCAGTCTCTGACCATCCCTTGTACCATGCCTGCAGTCTCTGACCATCCCTTGTACCACGTCTGCAGTCTCTGACCATCTCCTGTACCACGTCTGCAGTCTCTCACCATCTCCTGTACCACGTCTACAGTCTCTGACCATCCGTTGTACCACGTCTGCAGTCTCTGACCATCTCTTGTACCATGTCTGCAGTCTCTGACCATCTCTTGTACCATGTCTGTAGTCTCTGACCATCTCTTGTACCATGTCTGCAGTCTCTGACCATCTCTTGCACCATGTCTGCATTCTCTGACCATCTATTGTATCATGTCTGCATTCTCTGACCATCTCTTGTACTATATCTGCAGTCTCTGACCATCTCTTGTACCATGTCTGCATTCTCTGACCATCTCTTGTACCATGTCTGCATTCTCTGACCTTCTCTTGTACTATGTCTGCAGTCTCTGACCATCTCTTGTACCATGTCTGCAGTCCCTGACAATCGTCTAGAAACTATGGGATAGATTTATGGCATTTATATTTAAATATTTTTTACTAGTAATGGCGGCAATCATTGATTTTTTAGCGGTACTGCAACATTGCAGCGGACACATCGGACACCTAATTGAGTTCTGTAAGCAACACCTTATTTTCTGGCAGTGCCCCTCCCGAGACTAGACTCTGGATCTGCCCTTGGCGCTGGAGCGGCGATACCCGGAAGACACGCCGAGTCAAGATGAAATCTCGCTCGGCATGGACCAGGTAAGTTCTCTTCTCCTCGTTCAGAGGTAAGTATTTCATAATGAGCTATTATGCGGTGCATAATAGCTCATTATGGCTTTTACCTTGCAGGTTTAAAAAAAAAAATATATGTATATGCGGTTTACAACCGCTTTAATAGAGAGAGAGAGCTGGGTGGGCTTAGCAAGGGGGTACTTCAATACGAATACCTTATTGAGGGAATCCCCTTGCTGTGTGCTTACACATGTCTACTTGATACTGTAGTTTAACTTACACCTATTTGTCGTTATTGTTGCTGACTCTGCAGGGCTCTGCAAGCAGTTACTGTCTTACCCTTTTGTTCTTCACCTTATTTTTGCCAGTAAAGTACACCTTTTTGCTTAAGCTGAAATCTGTGTCCAGTCTACTTGTCATATCGCAGGATCCATCCAGTTTAAGGTAACAATTAATTTACACATCATTTGTTGCAGTGTAACGGGATATTGTGCCCTCCAACGAATTATTGGGGTCCACAACTCCCATTTTTACCAGTTGTGCCAAGGGAGGGTTTTGAGCCACTTTCAGGGGTTGACCACAGAGCGTAGACCCAAAACAAACCAGCAGCTCCTCCGGGGTAGTGCTACATATATATACTGTATATATATATATACAGTGCAGTCAGTGCAGAGTATAAAATAGTGCATTGAAGTGGTTAAGAGGAACCCTATGACAGAATTAAGAAAAAAAGCTGTGGAGTCCCCCAAAATCCATACCAGACACTAATTCAAGCAAGCAGCATGGCAAAGGGAGAGCCCCCTTATTCTGAACCATACCAGGCCACTTCCCCTCAACATTGGGAAGGTGCTTTGGGATACCCCAAAGCACCTTGTCTCCGTGTTGATGGGGACAAGGGCCTCATCAGCACAACCCTGATCCGGTGGTTGTGGGGTCTGCGCGTGGGGGCTTATCTGAATCTGGAAGCCCCTTTTAATAAGGGGCCCCCCGATCCCAGCCTATGTGAATGTGTATGTGGTACATTGTACCACATTCACATTGTACCATCCATTCACCAAAAGAAGTGTCAAAAAGTAAAAACTACAATAGACAGTTTTTGACAATTCCTTTATTAAAAAAACAAAGGGCCAGATTCAGGTAGATCAGAGCTTTGCTCTGGAGTAACGCATCTCATTTACGTTACGCTGCAGAAATTTTAGGAGCAAGTGCTGTTATTCATGAAGCACTTGCTCCTAAAGTTGCGGCAGCGCATCGCAAATGAGACAGCGGAATTCAAATTGGGCGGGTACGGGGCGTGTAGTATTCAAACTACGCGCGATCCCGCGGCGAACGTACTGCGCATGCGTCGAGTGTCAATGCATCCCAGTGCGCATGCTCCAAGTTCTGTCAGTGAACGTCAATGACGTCACGTCCCCATTCATGAATGTTTTACGCAAACGACGCGATTTGTTTTTTTTCCGACGCGATGACGACGCCTATACCTAACATAGGATATTCCACTAGGGGGCTGCTTTATTGCTTTATCTTTACGCCGCGTATCGCTTCCGGAAACGTCGTAAAGTCACTTTGTCGCGCCCGAAAAAGATCGTGAATTGCCGATTTCCGCTCATTAACATATTTTTTGAGCGTAAATCGGCGGGAACGCCCCCGGCGCCATTTTTAAGTTGAAGTAACGATGCGATGGCGAAATTCAATTACGCCGATCGCATCGGAACTCCAACCTGGCGTTTCTTGTTTTCTGGTTATAGAAAACAGAAACGCCGGCTTAAAGTGACAGTTAGGCTGGCGGATCACTGGATCCGCCAGCCTAACTCTTCATGAATCTGGCCCAAAGTGTCCCACGATGTCCATTCAACTTCAATCACACCGCCCAATGGACCACAAGAAACAAACAAATAAAAACTCTGTCTTGATGGGAGGGCTCCCGCCGACTAGGCTGTGACAGCTGTTATATAGCCAAGGGTGGGGGCATCCGCCTGACTGTTCATCTGACTGTTGCCTTTGTCAGAATAACTGTGCCAGCTGGATCTGTGATTTTTATTCTGCAAACAAGCGATGTGCTGGGGGAAAAGTAGTGTACATAGAGGGTTTATATAGTTGAAGTGTCCCTGAGGAGACATTTGTTCCAGTCAAGTTTGTATCCCATAATATTCCCGTACCCCATCCAGGTTCAATACCACTAATAAAAAACAAACAAAACAAAATAACATTGCTGGACTGTTTCCTGACTCTATTGTGCTTGTGGAAAATGTGGTGTGCCTGACTGTGCAGGGTGGGGGTAGGCCTGACTGTGCAGGATGGGGGCAGGCCTGACTGTGCAGGGTAGGGTTGCCACCTTTTCTTCAAGGCAAACCCGAACACTTCAGTATCACACAGCATTTGTTTTTCATAGTATGCATAGATAAACTATGCACAGATGTTGCAAGAGTTCCCCCTTTACATCTGAATCTGCAGAGCTCCCCTTTTACATCTGAACCCGCAGAGTTCCTTTTCACTGTAAGGAAGGACTCTGCAGACTCTGATGTAAGGGGAAACTCTGGGGATTCTAACATAAGGTGTACAAAGAGGACTCTGATGTAAAGGGGGAACACTGTGGCCTCTGGTGTAAAGGGGAGCTCTGATGTAATGAGTGCTCTGAGAACCCTGATTAACCTTAGCGTGCTGACTTAGAGGCATGAGAGAAAAGGGGGAGGGGAGAGACTTAGTCCGGTCTGAATGTGTCCGGGTCTCAGGCAGTCTGAAACCCGGACGCATGATTCCAAACCCGAACTGGATGTGTGAATCCCGAACAGGTGGAAACCCTAGTGCAGGGTGCGGGCAGGCCTGACTGTGCAGGGTGGGGGGCAGGCCTGACTGTGCAGGGTGAGGACAGGACTGACTGTGCAGGGTGGGGGGCAGGCCTGACTGTGCAGGGTGGGGGCAGCTACCACATCTAAGGACTGGTGCAATACTATCACTTTTTGTTTTTGATACGCTTTAATACACAACTGGTTTAAAAAAATGTTTGCCAGTCTCTAGTAGTCATTAACAGTTACAGTATCTTTAATATATATATACATATATATATATATATATATATATATATATATATATATATATATATATATATATATATATAAAAATGAGCAAAACACATGGAGGGGGGGGGGGGGGGTTTACTAAAACTGCATGGTGCAAAATCTGGTGCAGCTCTGCATTGAAACCAATTAGCTTTCAGATTTTACTGTCAAAGCTTATTTGAACAAGCTGAAGTTAGAAGCTGATTGTCTACCATTCACAGCTTAGCAGATTCAGAGTGCACCCGTTTTAGTAAGTCCCTCACATTGTGACTCAATAGAATGTAAAACAAACAGTTCCATAATCTGGCTGTTATCAATGTGTTGGTGCCCTCTACTGTCAGCTCAGTGTTGAAATACTCCTACTAATGGCTTGTAATTAATGACCCCCACTGAAGAATTATATTATGAGCAACTGTCAGGAAATGAGTCACTGCTTACTGCTAAACACTGTTCTGCCTAGGTATGTGCACTCTGTAACCGGAATGCTGAACAAAAGCAGGAAATGAAATATTAAATCCTACAGTTATTTTCAGTAAATCGCTTTAGCACAATTTATCTCTATTGGTTACTTACCTAATCTTTTAAAATAAATTGAAAACAATGATATTAAAAGTCAGATAGCTGTCATCCATCCATACAAAGGACTCTAGCACCCTTAATGTTTTCATAGTATATTTCTGCTAATTCCTCTTTTGTGGAAGTGTAAAAAGTTTGGTTTAGGTTACCCAAAGATTATTGTTTCCCCTAGTGATAGGTGGGTAGATGTCAGCTCCTTATTATTATTATTATTATAATACAGGATTTATATAGCTACAACAGTTTGCACAGCACTTTACAACATTAGGGCAGACAGTACAGTTACAATACAATTCAATACAGGAGGAATCAGAGGACCCTGCGTGTAAGAATATAAGAGGGGGGGGGGGGGGTGGTCAATTGATACAAAAGGTGATAACAGTGGGGATGAGCTGATGAAGAAAATTAAAGTACAGTTGTTAGGTGGAGACAGGATAGGCTTCCCTGAAGAGAAAGGTTTTCAGGAGATAGTCAGACAGATTGGGGTAGGGAATTCCAAAGGATGGGAGAGTCTCGGGGGAAGTCCTGGAGGCGAGCATGGGAGGAGGTGACAAGGGAACTAGAGAGCAAGCGTTCTTGGGAGGTCTTCACTTGTGTGACTCATCCAATTATTATTGCATTCCTTTCTTCTTGCACTTGTTAAAGAATCTCCCATTGGGGTATGCCTAACTGGCCACAGTTTTTAATTAAGCCAGTCATAGACAGTTTGAATCGTGGACGGTTCAGCAGGGACTGGCCGAGATTTGAACCATGTATGTGCAGGCTGATTGAGTGAAAGTGATGAGTGAATATGATGGTTGGTTTGTTGTACATGTTGCATATAGTCCATGATTTTTCATGTGTTCTTAGTATAGTTTATATCCAGTGTGAGGGATTAACTAGGTAGCGGGTGTGTGTGACCCCCTGGATGGGTTCACTACACGCTGAACTGTACAAAAAGGCAGTAGAGGATGGTTGAAAACAAATTGGTGTATTGTCTAAACAAGGCAGAAATATATCTCCCGTCTATGACAACACACACAGATTAACCCCCCTCTTGTTTCAACCCTAGGGTTGGGACACAGGTTGCCAGGCACGCATGCACTCGGGACAAACCACCTGCATTCCCCATTTTAACACCGGGGCGATGCGTTACGGAAAAACTAAATTCCTGAAGGGCCAGAAACCACCTATTTATTCTCCTATTGGTCTCCTTGTTCTGTGCCATCCACTTCAATGGGGCATGATCTGTCACCAGTTTAAACTGTCTACCCAGGAGGTAATACCGGAGAGAATCCAAAGCCCATTTCACTGCCAAACACTCCTTCTCAATGGTGGCATAATTCTCTTCATGGGCCTTCAACTTTAGGCTAAGGTACATACAGGGGCGGACTGACCATTCGGTCCGTCGGGCACGGACCGAGGGCCCCATGGCCACTAGGGGGCCCCATCAGGGTTGCCAGCCTTGGTAAAAGCAGGGACAGTTTGTTGGAATCAGTGTTTTTTTACATCTATCACTGAAATGGCCACTACCGACATAATTTTGATGTACAAATCTCGAGATTGTAGTTGCCCCGCCTCTCCACTGACTTCTCAGCCAATGGGAGCACACTGTACACGCCCCCTTCTCCAGTGCGGCTTTTTTGACATACGAGCAGGAGATGCCAACTGCAAGAGTGGAGAGGGAGGAGGGACAGCCTGCAGTGTGGGGGGTGGATTGCTGCCTGATAAAAGGTAAGATGGCTGAGCTGGAAGAATTGTATTATCAGTGCTTACCTATCCTGGTGAGGAGGGGGAGGGGGAGGGGGAGGCTGTGTAGCAGCCAGGCTCCTCTAGCTGTTAGATCGTTTTTCTGTGTGAGAGAAGTGCCATGCTTTTGGGAGAAGGATGTGCTGAACTTCTCCAATCTCTGCTACATGTCCCTACTCATCACCTGCCCACCAGTACACAGGCACAGCCTCCTCCTCCTCCTGTATTACCACATGCTATGTCTGTGAGCTGCTGGGGCACTACAAGTACCAGCATGGCAGAAGGAGCAGGAGCAGTGTGTTCTATCAGGATGATTTTTGGGAAAAAAAGTGCTGATGTGTGTGTATATATAGATATTTCCAAAAATCATCCTGATTGAAACACACTGCTTCTGCCATGCTGGTTCTTGTAGTGCCCCAGCAGCTCACAGACATAGCATGTGGTAATACAAGAGAGAAGGCTGTGCCTGTGTACTGGTGGTCAGTCAGTCAGTCAGTAAGGACATGTAGCAGAGATTGGAGAAGTTCAGCACATCCTTCTTCCAGAAGCATGGCACTTCTCACTATATATATATATTGTAAACTTTGGGGGTTCTTTAGCTCCGCGAGACAAGTGCGTAAACCGTGTCAGTAAAGCAAAGGGTCTTTATTGCGACCAAAACAAAACAAAATAATGCTTTCTTCAGCACCAGGAAAACGTCACAACAAAAAGTCCTGCTTGTTTCCAGCATAAATTAGAAAAGTCTTTCTTCACCACAGCAAAATAAACAACAGAAAGGCACATACGTTTTTGTAAGAAGTCCTCCAGTCCTTTCCTGCAGACACAGCTTCACTCCCAAACTACGCCACCCTCTGTCAGGACTTCCTTTCCTTTTAACTCACTTCCTGGAAGTGGTTAACCCCTTGTGTGCCTGAAGCCAGGGGTCAGAAGGGGAGGCTCTCTTCCCTCCCAATTGTCGCTTCAGAGCCTCCGAAATCCCGGACCCCCAAATATCATTAAAAGGAAACAGAGAGGACTTTAAGCCCGTCCTCTCTGGATCCACTTTATCTGTCCGGAACCTCTCACCCCCTTTGGGTGACCTCCTGAACCAGTGCTTAAAGGGACCAGATACCAAAAATTGGCGCTATGTAGCGTCCATCCAGGACCCATCCCTGGCGTCCTGTACATATCCCCCCCCTCTGCCTCAACGCGGAGGTGTTGGAGGCACCACTCGCCATCATACAGTGGACTCGGGAGAGGGCATCGGCATTCTGATGCTGTTTCCCGGGTCTGTGCTCCACCACAAAGTTAAACTCCTGCAGAGACAGAGACAGAAACCACCTAGTTACCCTGGCATTGGTGTGCTTGTTCTGTCTCATCCACGTAAGAGGAGCATGGTCTGATATGAGGCGAAACTTCCTGCCTAGGAGAAAATACCGTAGGGAGTCCAAAGCCCACTTGATGGCAAGACATTCGCGTTCCACCACCGCATAGTTTTTCTCAGCTGGCGTCAGTTTCCTACTAAGGAAAACCATTGGATGCTCCTCTCCGTTGATTTCTTGAGACAGAACTGCTCCTAGCCCTTCACTTGAGGCATCTGTCTGTACTATAAAATCCTTAGAAAAGTCCGGCGCTACAAGCACCGGGTCCTGGCATAGTGCTGTCTTAAGCCTTTGAAATGCCTTTTCAGCCTCGGCATTCCATTTGATCATGATGGACTTACGGCCTTTGGTGAGGTCAGTCAGCGGTGCCGCAATGGTTGCAAAGTTGGGGACAAACCTCCTATAGTACTATAGTACCCCACTAGGCCTAAAAACGCTCTGACCTGTTTCTTTGTTAGGGGCCGGGGCCAGCCCTGTATGGCCTCTACTTTGCTCATTTGGGGCTTCACTAACCCTCTACCTACAATGTATCCTAGATACTTGGCTTCCTTCACCCCAATCGCACACTTCTCCGGATTGATGGTGAACCCTGCCCTTCTCAAGGAGTCTACCACTGCCTGTACTCGGGGAAGGTGGGAATCCCAATCCGTACTGAAAATGACAATGTCATCCAAGTAAACGGAGGCATACCGTTGGTGGGGACGCAAAGTTTTGTCCATGGCCCTTTGGAATGTGGCGGGGCGGAGTGTAAACCAAACGGCATTCTCTTGTATTGGAAATGACCCTCCCGGGTAGAGAAAGCCGTTTTCTCTCTGGCCTCTTTGGTTAGGGGAATCTGCCAGTAACCTTTTGTGAGGTCCAGTGTGGTGATGTACCTGGCAGGACCCAACCTCTCAATCAGCTCATCTACCCGTGGCATGGGGTATGCATCGAACTTGGAGACCTCGTTGAGTTTTCTAAAGTCGTTGCAGAAGCGGAGAGTACCATTGGGTTTGGGCACCAATACGATCGGACTGGACCACTTGCTCTGCGACTCTTCGATGACCCCAAGTTCAAGCATCCTTTTCACCTCTCCAGACACTGCCACCCTGTGAGCTTCTGGGATACGGTAGGGTTTAAGCCGGACTGTCACCTTGGGCTCGGTCACAATGTCATGCTCGATGACGTTGGTGAGTCCTGGCAACCCCGAAAACAACTCTCTTTTTCCGCTGTTCTCTCAAACGTGGTCAGAAAAATCTCAGGGTCATCATCTGCAGTCATCTTTGGCAATAAGTGGCTTACCCGAAAAGTCGATATGTTACTGGCCTGACTCCCAGCCTCGGTCTGCGGTCTCTGATGCTGTTTTACGATGGCCTCCATTTGCTGCTGGTGTCTCTGTTCCAAGCCTGCAATGCTCTCTCGGTGAGCTGCCATGCTCTCTTGGTGAACCTGTTGTTGAGCTGCAAGGCTCTCTCGGTGAGCTGCAATGCTCTCTTGGTGAACCTGTTGTTGAGCTGCAATGCTCTGTTGGTGAGCTGCAAGGCTCTCTTGGTGAACCTGTTGTTGAGCTGCAAGGTTCCACTGTTGATTTGCATTTGCTATAATCAGCTGTTTCAGCATCTCCTCCATTTTGGGTTTACTTTAACTGCCCGCATTCTCCACCATGTGTGAGGGATTAACTCGGTAGTGGGTGTATGTGACCCCCTGGATGGGTTCACTACACGCTGAACTGTACAAAAAGGCAGTAGAGGATGGTTGAAAACAAATGATATGGTTTATTTTTCCATATTGCTGGATACACGTGACTGCATCAAAACAGTATAAACAAAACAAAATAGGGTTGTCCCGATACCACTTTTTTAGGACCGAGTACAAGTACCGATACTTTTTTTCATGTACTCACCGATACCGAATACCGATACTTTTTTTAAATGTCATGTGATAGTTTTCCAACCACAGAAGAAACTAATAATATTTTCTTTAGAATTTTGAAGAATTCTAACTCTAGACATTATAAAAGAATAAAAATGAATAAAAATGTTTTATTTACTTGTCACGCAGTAGTGAAAAACTCAAAGAATTTTCACAGAACATGTTGATAAATACAAAAAAAGTATTCTATTTAGGTATCGGGAGCATTTGTGCGAGTACAAGTACTCCCGCAAATACTTGGTATCGGTCCCGATACCGATACTAGTATCGGTATCTGGACAACCCTAAAACAAAACATAAAATAAACCCTTGCCACTTGGGGCGTCTACCTTCCCAACACAGGAACCTACCTATTGAGTCTGGGACAGCCTACTGCTGGGCAGACACTGCTTGTCCTACAGCAGAAAACCACAGAAAAGTCTCTTTGATATTTCTCACACAGAAATATCCATCAGCACCTCACCTCTTCAGAAGTGCTTGTGACTGCTCCTTCACTCACAAAGCCTCAGGATCCAGCAATCAGTCGTTATCCTTATGCTGTCTTTATAGGGGCTTTAATTGCTTAATTCTGAACAGCTTTTAACGCCCCAAACCTCTCTGGCCATCTCTGCAGCCGACGCCTAATAGTAATTGGTGTATTGTCTAAACAAGGCAGAAATATATCTCCCGTCTATGACAACACACACAGATTTACCTGACTTCCTGTCACACCAGGTACAAGTTGCATCAAAGGACATAATACCTATGTAGCTATCTCAAAAATAAGCCAATAGGGTTTTTAAATAAAATAAATGGTTCAACAGTGAATGACCAAGAAAGGTCAACAAGTCTTGTTTTAAAAGGGAAATTCTGAAGAAGTTACCATTTGACAAATATTTCCTTTACACAAGATCATAAGTGAAGAAGTTGCCCAGTTAATCATCATCCAACCCAGGGATATAGATATGGGGGGGGGGAATGTCCGTCATTGTCACAGCAGCTAGGCTAGCAGTGGCGGTGCATCCATAGAGGGCTCAGGAGTGCCGCCCCTCTCTCCTGCACCGCTCTATCACCAAAAGATAGATTCATGCATTGCATGAATCTATCTATTTTTGCCGCTGCCGCCCCCTATTCAGGTGTCTGGCTCCTTGTTGGGAATCGGGCATCTGAATTACAGGGGCGGGGGGTGTTTTTGGAAGAGCCTGATTAGAGCCGTGGGCTCTAATAGGTGTCCTGATTATAGCCATAGTCTCTAAAAGATCACCTATGATTCCCTTAGCCCCACTCAAATCCAAAATCAACGATATAAGCTTAATGGAAAAAATCTTCCATACACTACAAAACTCTCATATTTATAACAACAAATGGTCTCCTTGGTTCGAGCACACCCTCCAGTTCTTTAACCCAGTCTAGTCTCCCCTCGCCTGTCATATTCTAGTTGATATTGTTTGATCTCTGCCATTGTCACTGTTACTTCACCCTTTATCTTTTCTGCTAATAGGGATAATTATTTGTGCCTTTAATCGATATGCCGATGTGTGTACTCGTATGGACTTCGTATATGCCTTAACCTTCATTTTGTATATGCCTTAATTGTTTGATTTGTACCATCATTTATTTCTTTAATAAAAGTTTGTAAACAAACAAAAAAAAAATTGGTAAGCAGCGGGCGCAATGCTGTGCGTTCGCTGTTTACACAGTGTTGTGTTAGAGAAGGGAATAAATCGCTTCCCTAACACTGACCTGCCTCTCAGCCAATCAGGTGCACCTGGTCTGGTTACCTGTCACCTGATTGGTTGAAGCAACAGGCACTGTGATTGGATGCCTATCAGGCTTCCAATCATAGCAGAAGAGGACTGTAGAAGACATCAAGGACTCGGAAAGAGTGTGGAGGACAGCGCCATGACCCGAGACAGGTAAGTGATGGGCAGGGGGGCACACTGGCAGCATTTGATGGGTATCACGGGAACACTTACCAAGGCCGAGATGCTGAGGGCGGCTCACCTTTGCGACCTGGCGCGATCCTCCCCCTGGGATTGGGACAGGGGGAAGGACGCACCGGGAGGCACCGGTACCAGTGGGAAGATGCAGAGCCGGCAGGTCAAGCAGGGACAGGCGGACGATCAACCGGGATGGTTCGGAGCTGCAGCAGACGGGAAGACTGGAGCGAGGTTCCGGTAGACAGGGACAAGGCAGGAGAGGAGTCTATGAGACAAGCCGTGGTCAGGGGTTTTTAGAGAAGCAGACAGTCCAGTGTTCAAGCCGGGGTACAAAGGGCAGGAGAAAGCCAGGAGTCCAGGTTCAAGCCAAGGTCAAGGGATTGGAGAAAGCAGAGGTCCGGGAACGTAAGCCAAAGGTCAAGTAGGTGAAGAATCCAATAACAGGTAACAAGTCAGGTACTCAAACGCTGTTTACAAACCAGCAACCAGAGGACTGTGGGAAGCTGATTTAAATAAGCCGCTCAGGCTTCTGATTGGCCAGGGGCGGAACGAGATTGTGTGCGCCCGCGTGCACTCCCGCGCGCCGTCACGCGCGCGTGCCCGTGCACACGGCGCGCCGCCACGCCGCGCATGCGCGCGCGCAGCCCAGGCGAGCGCACCCGAGCTGACCTGTCACGGAGCTGGGGCTGGATGGAGCTGGTCCCTTGACAGTGCCCCCCCCCAAGGGGCGGACTCCGGACGCCCAAACTGTCCATCAACTCCGGATGTTCACGGTGGAAGGTTCGTATCAGGCGGGGAGCGTGCAGATTTCTGGAAGGCTCCCAGGAGTTATCTTCAGGGGGGTATCCCTTCCATTTGATTAGATATTGGAGCTGCCTTCCCCTTTTTCTGCAACCCAGAATGGTCTCCACCTCGAACTCCCTCTCTCCCTCAATTTCCACTGGCGGAGGTGGAAGCTCTTCTCTCCCAGGGAACGGGTTTACCGTGACTGGTTTGAGCAAAGAGGCATGAAAGACCGGATGGATCTGGTAAGTTTCAGGTAGTGCTAGTTCAAAAGCCACGGGATTGATTTTCCGTTTCATCCGGAATGGGCCGATGAACCTAGGGCCCAGCTTCTGTGACGGGATTGGTAGTTTGAGGTTAGTAGAGGAGAGCCAGACCTCGTCCCCTACTTCAAAAGCAGGGCACTCCTTCTTCCCCTTGTCATAGAATTTTTTGAAGTTTTCTTGTGCCTGCTGCATGACTTCCCGGAGCTTTTGGAAGTTTTGTTGGATGTGAGTTAGGTGTTCCTGGACCGCTGGAACGGGTGTTTCAGGGATGGAGTCCGGAAGGGAGGAAGGATGATAGCCGAAATTCGCCCAAAAAGGAGTTTGGTTAGTGGAGGCATGCACTGAATTATTATAAGCAAACTCTGCCGATGGTAATAAAGACACCCAATCGTTCTGTGATACGGAGCAAAAGCTGCGGAGGTACTGTTCTAACGTTTGGTTGGTTCTTTCCGTTTGACCGTTGGATTGCGGTCAAACGGACTTTGACAGACTTTGATTTCCAGTGTTCTGCAGAGTTCCCTCCAGAATTTGGACGTAAACTGCACCCCTCTGTCAGACACAATGCTTTTGGGCACCCCATGCAGTCTCACAATTTCCCTGAAAAAGATTTTTGCCGTGTCAGCCGCAGAGGGTGTGCCAATCATGGGTAGGAAATGGGCCAGTTTGGACAGGCGGTCGATCACGACCAGAATTGTTGTGAAGCCTTCCGAGGGAGGTAAATCCACTATAAAGTCCATGGACAACTCTGTCCATGGGCGTTCCGGAACCGGGAGAGGTTTCAATAGGCCCCAGGACTTGGTCTTGGGTCCTTTACAGCGTTGGCAGCGGGAGCAGGATAAAACATAGGTCTTGCAGTCAAGTCTCCACTTTGGCCACCAGAAGGAACGGCTGAGCAATTCGGCAGTCTTTCGTAACCCGAAATGGCCCGCTAATTTATGGTCATGAAACGTACTTAGTACTCGTTGCCTTAGTACCGCAGGTACAAAGATTTTACCCCGTGACCACAGCAAGTCGTCCCGTCTCTCTAGGGCAGATGCAGCTTGGTCGGTACATTCTTTGGATGCCTCCTTTAGGGAGTTTAGCAAGTCTGTTTGGGAGACTAAAAAAAGTTCTGGGCGGCCAAAACGGTACTAGGTTCCGGTGGGATGGAAGTATCTGAGAACATCCTAGAAAGGGCATCCGCCTTCCCGTTCTTTGAGCCAGGCCTGTAGGTGATGTGGAAATTGAAGCGAGTGAAAAAGAGGGCCCAGCGGGCTTGCCTAGGTCTTAAGCGTTTGGCCGTTCGCAGGTATTCCAAATTCTTGTGGTCCGTAAAGATTAGGATAGGATGGAGAGCCCCTTCCAAGAGATATCTCCACTCTTCAAGTGCGAACTTAATCGCCAACAGTTCCCGGTCCCCCACATCATAGTTCCTTTCTGGGGAGGTCAATTTCCGGGATGCGTAGGCCACCGGGTGGAGGAGAGCTTTGGGTCCCTGTCTCTGTGATAAGATGGCGCCAGTAGCTATTTCAGAGGCGTCGACTTCCAAGACGAAGGGCAGAGCTGGGTCAGGGTGCCGTAGGACGGGTGCAGAGGAGAACATCAGTTTAAGTTGAGTAAATGCTTCTTGTGCTTTCTGGGACCAGTGGAAGCGACACCCCTGACGTGTTAACTCAGTGATGGGGGCTACAATAGATGAGAAGCCAATGATGAACCTCCGGTAAAAATTGGCGAAACCAATGAATCGTTGTATGGCCTTCTTGTCGCCTGGGGCTGGCCAGTCTTGGACCGCCTTGACCTTCTGCGGGTCCATAGCAATCCCACTAGTAGAAATGATGAACCCCAGGAATTGGATTGTTGTCTTTTCGAATTCACATTTCTCGGCTTTGAGGTATAATTTGTGCTCCCTGAGAATGGTTAGGACTTTCTTAACGTGGGAACAGTGTTGCTCGAGAGAGACCGAGAAGATGAGGATATCGTCTAAATAGACAACTAGGAAGTCATCTAGGCGTTGGCGAAAAATGTAATTGACTAGGTGCTGGAACGTGGCAGGGGCGTTGCAGAGGCCGAACGGCATCACCAGGTATTCAAAGTGCCCGAACCTGGATCTGAAGGCCGTCTTCCACTCATCCCCGTCTCTGATCCGGACAAGATTGTAGGCCCCTCGGAGATCTAGTTTGGAGAAGAACTGGGCTGCCCGAAACCGTTGGAATAGTTCAGGGATGAGAGGTAGCGGATACCTATTTTTGATGGTAATTTTGTTTAACTCCCTGTAGTCAATACAGGGTCTGAGGGACCCATCCTTCTTTTCGACGAAGAAGATCCCCGCCCCAGCAGGAGAAGAGGAAGGGCGGATTTTTTTTTTAAGTTTTCATCAATATACGCCTTGAGGGCGACTAGTTCCGTCTCGGACAAGGGGAAGATACGGCCAAAAGGGATCTTGGATCCGGGTAAGAGGTCGATAGGGCAATCATATGGCCTATGCGGAGGAAGGTGATCAGCTTGTCGTTTGTCGAATACGTCCTTAAACTCAGCATAAGCAGAAGGGATGTGAAGGGAATTGTCCGACATAGTAGCTAGGGTGGAACAGGAGGTCTGGGCGGGTAGGAGGCAGTTTTGTGAACAGTAGGCGGATGAAAACTCGATCTCCTTCTTGTGCCAATCTATGCAGGGTTGGTGGACCTGCAGCCATGGGAGTCCCAGGATAATGGGAAACAGTGGAGAAGGTATCAAATCCAGGCAAAGAAATTCTTGATGACCTGTGTCAGAAATGGCAAGGATTGGCTGGGTTTCCTGAGTGACAAGTCCAGACCGGGGAAGAGAGCCGTCCGCTAGGTGGATTTGCAGATGAAAGTCCTTAGGGCGGCAGGGAACATGCAGCTTCAGGGCCAGGGCAGAGTCCAAGAAGCAGCTGCATGCTCCGGAATCAATTATGGCTGGCAGCCGGGTTGCCCCCTCCGGGAGCTGTAAGGAAAGAAAAAGGACAACATAAGTCTGTGGTAGGTTAGTAACGTGGCAATTGAAGGCGGGTGGCGGTTTACACTTACTGGGTCTCATCGGGCAGGAACGAAGGAAGTGGCCAGCCCCGCCACAGTACAGACACAAGTTGGACTGGCGTCTTCGCTGCCTTTCTTCGGGGGTGAGAGGAAGCCGGATAACCCCGAGCTGCATGGGTTCGGGGTCTGGAAGGGAGAAGACCGGTGGGACCGGGAGCGACGGAGGACCGGGAGAGAATCTTGGTGGAATCCAACTGGGACGGTTTGTTTGGAAACGCTCCGCCCGCCGTTCCCGAAGGCGTCGGTCCAGCTGGGTAGCCGACTGAATCAACCCCTCCAATGAGACGGGGGGATCGACTCGAGCCAACTCGTCCTTGAGGGACTCAGATAGTCCTTGGCGGAATTGGTATTTCAGGGCCGCCTCATTCCATCCAGTGTCGGCGGACCATTTCCTGAACTCCGCAATATAGTCTTCGACGGGCCTCCTGCCCTGATTCAAGTTGTGGAGGGTAGCCTCGGCCGTGGCAGAACGCAGAGGGTCATCATATAATTTGGACATGTGTTCAAAGAAGGAGTCCAACGTGTCCAATATCGGATTTCTTTGCTCCATCAGACTGTGGGCCCAGGCTTGAGGTTCATCAGAAAGGAGCGAGATTACAAAGCCCACTTTTACGGCCTCAGAGCAGAAAGTCCTGGGTTGCAAGGCCAGATACAGAGAGCAAGCATTTTTAAAGGCCCTGAACTTTTTGCGGTCGCCTGCAAAGCGCTCTGGTGTAGGCACCCGGGGTTCCGGGTGAGACACGACTACTGCTGGAGTTGAAGCAGGCTGAGAGGTGGACGCCCCTGATCCTGGGGTCACCGAAGGGGCTGCGGGTCCAGGTGTAGGGTTTAGTTGTTGAAGACGGCCATCCATCTGTAGGTACCCTTCTTGTAATTTTTGCACCGCCTCAGTTAGTGCCGAGACTTGTTGTCATACAGTCTCAAAGGGTGAGCGCGCCCTGTCGGCCTCAGACATCTGGCTGGTTTGTACTATCACGGGAACACTTACCAAGGCCGAGATGCTGAGGGCGGCTCACCTTTGCGACCTGGCGCGATCCTCCCCCTGGGATTGGGACAGGGGGAAGGACGCACCGGGAGGCACCGGTACCAGTGGGAAGATGCAGAGCCGGCAGGTCAAGCAGGGACAGGCGGACGATCAACCGGGATGGTTCGGAGCTGCAGCAGACGGGAAGAC
This sequence comes from Rana kukunoris, assembly GCA_029574335.1. Classification (NCBI taxonomy): domain Eukaryota; kingdom Metazoa; phylum Chordata; class Amphibia; order Anura; family Ranidae; genus Rana; species Rana kukunoris. The sequence goes on along the minus strand of CM056050.1, from coordinate 277,034,242 downwards.
TGGAGCGAGGTTCCGGTAGACAGGGACAAGGCAGGAGAGGAGTCTATGAGACAAGCCGTGGTCAGGGGTTTTTAGAGAAGCAGACAGTCCAGTGTTCAACCCGGGGTACAAAGGGCAGGAGAAAGCCAGGAGTTCAGGTTCAAGCCAAGGTCAAGGGATTGGAGAAAGCAGAGGTCCGGGAACGTAAGCCAAAGGTCAAGTAGGTGAAGAATCCAATAACAGGTAACAAGTCAGGTACTCAAACGCTGTTTACAAACCAGCAACCAGAGGACTGTGGGAAGCTGATTTAAATAAGCCGCTCAGGCTTCTGATTGGCCAGGGGCGGAACGAGATTGTGTGCGCTCCCGCGCGCCGTCACGCGCGCGCTCCCGCGCGCCGTCACGCGCGTGTGCCCGTGCACACG